>CM061534.1:43115804-43151019 GCA_030545055.2 Neoaliturus tenellus
GAAAAGGTTTGCATTAATTATATAAATAATGTTAACTCTCTTTTACCAGAATGTAATTACAATAAAAATGTCATACTTGTTGTGATCTGCAGGGAAGACTTGCTGCTGTACGCCGGTGGGATGCCGAGGGCGAGTTTCAGCGATCGCCACACCATCACCGTGCAGCACGTCAAGAAACACGTCGTGTTCGACTTCACCTCCAGAGTCATTGACTTCTTCACCATCCAGGCCACGGGCGATCAGAAAGGTGAACAGCGATTGGCGACCATAAACTATGTAGGAATTCGGGACACATCACGGAGCTGTATAATGTTGAGATAAAGAATTTAAATATAATCTTTTTCATATATCATAAGAGCTTGGTTCTGAAGCAAAATTATGAATAAAAGAGCCAAATAATCATAATACAAAAAGAAAAAAAAAATTAATAATTAAAATTAATTGAAAATGGAGTCCATGCTATTATTATTTAAGTTTTTCGTCCATCAATTATTAACTTAACAAGTGATCCATTTGTCATTAGATAAAAATTTAAAAAGATGTTAACAAATGAAAAGAAACAAACGAGTTAAGTTTTTTGTTTAGAGTGACAAGTTGTCCCCTTTCCAGTTCATCAAAATTGATAAATTTAATTTTTTCATTTGACCTTCATAAGAAACAAAGACGCCTTTCCTCCTTTTGGCGTGGAAGGATCTTTTTTCCTTCATGGCGCAAGATCTGCCTTTCCTACCAGAGCCCTATCCAAAGTAAATAGTTTCTTTTCAAAACTTAAAACAACTCCTGCTTCTTGGTGGTGGCTGTAAGCCACAAATATAACAGTGAAATAAATACTCGTAGATTGTTTTGTTCCCCTCCAGTTTCACCACCAAAAATGCTGATATCCTTACCCATCCCATCCAACTTCTAGCATTATCCTAATGTATTGTTTGATCCCCACCAGGTGTGAGCACGCTGATGGTTCTGCTTGAAGAGGAGCTAGTTGCGATCGACCTACAGTCGGAGGATTGGCGTCCGCTGCAGCTACCGTACCTAGTGTCGCTGCACGCGAGCGCAGTGACCTGCGCGACCTACGTGAGCGACGTCGCACGAGAGGTTTATGACCAGATAGTGGCCGCTGGCCGGGAGCAGAGCAAGGGAGTGTACTCGGACGCGGTGAGTTGCGATGGAGGGGCATAACATGTTCAATTTCTGCAAATTTCATGTTGAGTAAACCCTTTTGATGCGTAGTAATGTATGTCGTCATTTTTAGGGATTTGGTAATATTTTTGCCATTAGCTTTTAATCTATTTTGGTTTTACTTAACATTGTCATATTAGTTTAGTGTTTGAGCGAAAAGTTTTGGAACTCAATCTTAGTTCTTAAAACCAAGTTTAATTCTTGGAAAATTTTGTAGAACTAGAGATCATCCCCCTTGGTCAATGTCCCCCTACTTAAAATTTTGTGATTATAGTCTATCATAGTTGAAATGTCACTGGATATTCAGACAGCATTGTTTAACTGTTCTATTTCACGTTAGTTAGTATTCTAGTTATTCTGTCAGTACAAAATATCTCTGAATATTATAACAGCAAAGTAGTAATTTTGTTGGATAAAGCCTCCTTTAAATATCTGGACATCCTTTTATCCTAGTTGAAATTCCCTTGCATATTTGACCAGCCTAGTAAAATCTAGGAAAAACCCTCAAACCACCAACCTCTCCCACTGTCTCACCTGTCTTTCGGTCGCAGCCGTGGCCTGTCGACGGAGGGCGTCTGCGTGACTCAGCCCCCACCACCCACCTCGACCTGTTGCTCACCGGCCACGAGGATGGGAGCGTGCGCGTGTGGCGCGGTGGCTCCGTCGCGTTGGCACCCTTGTACAAGCTAGCATCATCGTCCGCCCTGGTCAGCGATGATGAGCCGGCCAGTCCTGCAGAGGAGGAGGAAGACGAGTGGCCGCCGTTCCGCAAGGTGAGCTAATCTCTTTAATCAACTAACAAGCTGGTGTCGTCATTGCATACGCGTCATAAATAAGGCAACGCTCTTTGAAATAAAAATATTGAAACGCTGAACTACAAGATTGTCCGCTAGGGGCACCACTAATTAACAACTCATGCAATATAATCAAAAGCTTTCAACAATCGATAGCTTGATTTGGTTCAATTCCTCCATAGTTTTCAACGATGCCCATTTTGCCAATCACTATTGAGTTGATGTGATATGTAGTTGACCCAATAAACAGAATGAACACAGCTGTTTTAATAATGAATTGATAGTAGCCGTGATACAGGTCTGAGACCTGTAGTAAGTGTTTCTTTCTTCCCTATCTCTTGCCTGCTCTGTACGTTATGAAATAACGTCTCCATATATTTGGTGTTGTAAGAATATTGTTGTTGGATATGAAATAATGACAAATAATGGGTTTTGTACAAGTGGGCCTTACATGGAAAATTTTAAGTCTTTGAAAAACTAGTTTTTAAAAAATACATGATTATTGTGCCTTGGTCATTACAAATATTTGGTATGTGTTTTGAAAACTGTTTGTTGTTTTTTTTTAAGATAAATTTCCTCATAACCGAGCATTGTCTCGTAATTATATCAGTATGTATTATATACAAACAGAAGCACATGTTGATGAGTAATTGCAACATTCTCCAAAATCTGCGAGGTTAATAAGAGGTTAGAGGTTAGTATTTTCAAAATCTGCGCTTGCTGATTTATATATAAAATTTATATATATGTTATAAAATTTATATATGATTTATATATGTGATTGTCATGACTTTGAAATATTCATTTGTATGCCCAATGCAAATTTACTATGAATGAACAGGAAAAAATTGTAAATATTTAAAACTAAACAAAAAACAAAGAAACCGCTTAGCTTACCTACCGATTTCAGCTTGGACACCACTTCCATGATCTCACTGTTAATCTGTTAGAAACTAAATTTTACTGTTGATCAACCTGATTTGTTAGTAAAATTTGACAAACATAAAATTCACCCTCAATAACACATTAAGCAATAATATTTTACTGTTTTAAACTATTTTATTGTTTTAAACAAAACCATTTGGTTCTGCATTTTTTAGATGAAGAATATATTTATTGATTGGATCCATTTGCCCGCAGGTCGGTGCCTTCGACCCCTACTCGGATGACCCGAGGTTGGCCGTCAAGAAGTTATGTCTGTGTCCGGAGACTGGAGTTCTGGTTGTGGCTGGCACAGCTGGTCACGTCCTCACTGCAACTCTGTCCAAGACAGCCTGCACCAAACAGGTCAAGGTGGGTATCGTAGGCCTGCTGTAGTAAAGTTTTACTTTTTACTAATCACATTTCATCCAAACCATATTTAAACTAATCATGTACTAATCATTACTTGTGAAAAATACAAAACAAATCAGAGAGTTTGAAAATGAAAATGATTTAACACGTTTGCTGCCAGCCGCCACATATATGCAGCGGTCAGGCCAATCCCACAGCCCACAAAAAAATCATGGACTTCCCTGTAGACTGGCCCTAGTGGTTGTGACTTATGCCACAGACCACAAATAGAAACCGCCCAAAATTAGTTTTTACTCTTAAAAATATCTTAATTTCATTAAATAAAAATTTATATACAATTTTCTCTTTATTTTTGGCAATTTTTTGAATGCCGCATATTTGCGGTGCATGGTCCATCAGATTACAGGTAACATGTTTTCACCTCAGAGACTAAGTGACGCATGTTAGCGTCGGCACTAATATAACCTTATTTTTTTCATAACCTTTGAAAAAACAGAAAATAAAATACGGCCTATATATAAAAATATAGTATTGAAATATTTAGTTTACAAAAAGAGTTGTTTACAATTCATTTAAACATAGTGCAATTATAATGTTTTACAAGTTTACAAAATGCAAATGTTTATACATTTTTCTTACACAATAAACTTTTATCAATGTGTCATATAAGAGATTTGATGAATATTTGTGTAAAGATATCTCAAATACGTACAAAAGTGTTACTTTAAAAAATACATTAAATAAAAATGTACATAAAAACATTTCAGTGACGTCAGTGATCGCTTTAGCCACAGACCAAGCGCCGCACATATGCGGCGGACTATGCTGTAGACCATGTCTAAGCTGTCTAACCATTAGACCACACCAAAGAAATTTCATATTTAGTATCATGAAACCATGGCTGCAGATCTGAGACGGCAGTCTATTTTAATTAGCCCAGCCGCCGCAGATCTGTGGCGGTGGGCTCAGAGTAGAACTCGCTCGCCGCAAAATTGCGGCGGCGGTCTGTGGTTACAATTTTTTTTTAACAATGTGGTAGCAAACGTGTTAAAGCATTTGCTTTCTTTATGATGGTAATCTAAAAATGCCATGACTTACATTCTTCTAATAGTGTCTCGATTGTTACCAAGAATCAAGAATCAAGAACTTTATTGTCACAAAAATACATTTTCACCCATATCACACCCATATTACCCGTATCACATTGTGCCAAATGCTTACATTCAGATCCATACTCTGCTTCCTTCCATTTCCAGGTAATTGTCCTTGTAGTTTGAAATATCAAGAGACAGTTTCAAAGTTTTTTATTCTGTCCCCAGGTGACGTCCCTCAACATCGTCAGTGATAGAGATAAGTTCGTGTGGAAAGGTCATGAAAAGCTGGGAGTCCGGGACAGCGTGGATTGGGGCCCTGGCTATCAGGTACATTATCATACTATCTACTAGAACTTTAACGACCGTACTTGAACTTGTGTTTAGGTAATTTAAATCTTCTTATTGTTTCTTGTTTCGTGCAATTGGAGATTAAGAGTTGTTCAGATTAAAACTTACTTTTTTCCCAAGCGGGGAGTTTAGAAATTAGGTTCTCTGTCAAACACTCATTGCATGGTGTATGTCTCAAATAAATATAATGTTGCTGTGAACAATTGTGGGTCTATAGATTCACTAAATTACTTATATAGTTCAACTCACATTTCTTATCAAAGTGCAAATCATCCTCAATGCTAAACACCTTTAGTCTAGTAAAAATGTTGACCAACCCGGAAGTAATTGCAAACTTAGTGATTTTGATCTATTCTTATGTAAAATTACCCGAGAAAAACGATGGTGAAAAGTCTACCACTCTCCGAGGCTGCGTTCACCTGCTATGGCCGATTTTTCAAAATGGCGGCTGTTCTTTTGTAAGTTTTTGTTAAATATCTCTCCAACCAATAAACACAGCTAAAACATGTAAATTAGTAAAGTGTAGAGGATAAAATTGTGCACATTTCGGTATATAATATGTATTGGTAATTTCATGCTACTCTCGTTAATTAGTTCTTTAAAGATATTTTTCATTTTTCAAATTGTAACAAATTATTCCAATATAAAATGAGCTATTACGGTACTTGTAATGGTAAATCCAACCCCAACGGCATGATAACTTTTTACTTTAAGGTCCTTGGAACTCGAAAATATGGTTTTTAAAAATTTATATAAATGTATGTATGTACTTATATATGTATATATATTTATATACATAAAATCTTTTTACATCTAAGAACTTTTTCCCAAAATATCCGATTTTGATCAAATTTGGTAGAGAGGTGTAAATTAAGGTATATTTGTAGGATTTGGTAAACCAAGACGGTCAGACTGTGGGAACTGGGTTTTATGGGGTTTTTATGGTTAAAAAACCAGTTTTTCATCTTTTTCACCTAAATTTTATAAAAATTCACTATTTTGGTTGATACTATCCAAAAGAGCATAAAAAAACAAACAGTTTAGTATTTTGAATCATTACCGTAGCTTTACCGGCTGCTGAGAAAATTAAAAACAAAGATTTTCATACATTCGCCCATGTTATTCTTATGGAACTAAAAATGAACTTTAATTACCTGTAGCTCAATAACCGTTAGGTTTAGAGAAAAATCTCAAAGAATAAAAATGTCTCAAAATTACATGTCAATTCCAAAAACACCATAAAATACAGGGTGTTCCATAAGAAATTTTTAAGTTGGCCGCCATATTGGAAAAATGGCGGGAAATTTTGAAAAGTGAAATACATGCCTGAAAGCGAAATAAAAAAGTAAAGGGGGTCCCCCATAAGAAGTATACTGTCAGAAATAGAATAAAAAGTTAGCTATTGGATCACTTTAAGAAAGTCACCCTGTATATAAAATATACAGTACAGTATACCTACTAGATGAATCTAATAAGGATTAACAAATTGATTTCACACGAACGCTTGTTTCAATATCCTTTAAACAAAATTCTTTCCATTACATTCACCCATAGGAACATCCTAAAATGCTTTAAAGTGAATGTAACATATAAAACGTTTACATTTGAAAATACTGAGATTCCTACATGTGACCCATAGTTTTCGGAATACCCTGTATTTTTCCATATTTGAAAATATTTCAGGATGTTCCTATGGGTGAATGTAATGGAAAAAATTTTGTTTGGATGATATTGAAACAAGCGTTCGTGTGTAATCATTTGTTAATCCTTATTAGATTCATCTAGTAGGTATACTGTATATTTTATATACAGGGTGAGTTTCTTAAAGTGATCCAATAGCTAACTTTTTATTCTATTTCTGACGGTATACTTCTTATGGGGGACCCCCTTTACTTTTTTATTTTGCTTTCAGGCATGTATTTCACTTTTCAAAATTTCGTGCCATTTTTCCAATATGGCGGCCAACTTAAAAATTTCTTATAGAACACCCTGTATTTTATGGTGTTTTTGGAATTTACATGTAATTTTGAGACATTTTTATTCTTTGAGATTTTTCTCTAAACCTAACGGTTATTGAGCTACAGGTAATTAAAGTTCATTTTTAGTTCCATAAGAATAACATGGGCGAATGTATGGAAATCTTTATTTTTAATTTTTCTCAGCAGCCGGTAAAGCTACGGTAATGATTCAAAATACTAAATTGTTTGTTTTTTTATGCTCTTTTGGATAGTATCAACCAAAATAGAGAATTTTTATAAAATTTAGGTGAAAAAGATGAAAAACTGGTTTTTTAACCATAAAAAACCCCATAAAACCCAGTTCCCACAGTCCAACCAGCCTGGTTTGCCAAATCCTACAAATATACGTTAATTTACACCTCTCTACCGAATTTGATCAAAATCGGATATTTTGGGAAAAAGTTCTTATATGTAAAAAGATTTTATGTATATAAATATATATACATATATAAGTACATACATACATTTATATAAATCTTTAAAAACCATATTTTCGAGTTCCAAGGACCTTAAAGTAAAAAGTTATCATGCCGTTGGGTTGGATTTACTATTACAAGTACCGTAATAGCTCATTTTATATTGGAATAATTTGTTACAATTTGAAAAATGAAAAATATCTTTAAAGAACTAATTAACGAGAGTAGCATGAAATTACCAATACATATTATATACCAAAATGTGCACAATTTTATCCTCTACACTTTACTAATTTACATGTTTTAGCTGTGTTTATTGGTTTGAGAGATATTTAACAAAAACTTACAAAAGAACATCCGCCATTTTGAAAAATCGGCCATAGCAGGTGAACGCAGCCTCGGAGAGTGGTAGACTTTTCACCATCGTTTTTCTCGGGTAATTTTACATAAGAATAGATCAAAATCACTAAGTTTGCAGTTACTTCCGGGTTTAGCATTTTTTTGAGCTAATTTTACTAGACTACTTGGGCTCAGCTTGCCAGTAAGCTTTTTCAGGACAACAAACCTTGTATAGAGTTAATCTGTTTTTATAATAAGTTAATCTGCTTTCATACATCTTTATATTTCAACGTTAAGCCGATATAAATCCCTGATTGTAGATTTCTTTCTAGGGGTTCAAGTAATCTAGAAAGTAATGATTTCATTTAGGTGATTTACTTTAAATGATAAAATGACTTATTTCCAAAAATAATCACAACAAAAAGACATATACATTCTGGAAATCAGCCGACCAGTTATTCAGTAGTGTGGTCAGTGGGAGAAAAAAAAGAGAAAAAAAAACATAATAGCAAACAAATAATAAATAAATCAGTCTAGCTCGACATGAAAAATCACTCACTGTGATGTTTGTATTATATTTTACATAAAAATTATTTATAGGAATTATATGTAATTACATACAAGTAACATAAAACAAATATACACTATATACATATAAAAAAAACATCGCTGTACAAAAAAAAAAAAAAAAAAAAAAAAAAAAAAAAAAAAAAAAACTGATTAAAAAAATAACTAAGAAAGACCTGGAACAATAGTTTTTTTATTAATTTTTTATGTAATAAATAACATCAAAAGTTTCAAGTTTTTTTTTTTTAACAGAACTGCCAATAGATAATAGATTTGACGGAGGCCAGCTGATACAGTACGCTCAATATATACACGCAACCACACTCACACACACATGCCTGATTCTTGACTCCAGATAGCTACACAAAGGTATTGCGTAATCTGGAATCGACGCTACCTCGCACTGGGACCAGGCGGCTGGTAGCCCACTACCCCGGGGCCGTCAAAGCTCAGTCCCTGCATGGCCCAGTAGCGAGACGCCCTTGGCCAGTCAGGCCAAATCCTCAATACCATTCATACTCATTCAAGTCAAAACAGCAGTCATGTAACTGACATCGTTAAGCTCCAAAAGACTCCCTGTTTTGTGGCAATTCACAGTTGAGTTTAACAACAATGATGCAAATCCCCTTGCTAGAAAGTTGGACGCAGGTGGTTTGTTGGTCCGCAGGTGGAGTCAGTGCTGCAGCTGCACCCGCCGGCCGCCGTGACTGCTCTGGCCTGTCACACGGGCTGGGCGCTGGTGGCTGTGGGGACGGCTCATGGTCTGGCGCTTTACGACTACCAGCGGAACGTGCCAGTCACGTTCAAGTGCACGCTCAACCCCCACGGTGAGTCCCGACGGAGAAAACCACACTTAAACTTGAGTGATATTTTTGTCAATTTAGAGTATTGTTGATGGGATAGAAACTAGGGAAGTTATTAAGTTTGTTTTAAATAGATATTTAATGAGGAACTATAATGTAGAAGAACTAACTAAGGAAGTCAACAGTTTTGATTATGATTTGGAGATCCTGTTGGGTACAAAATAGAATATTCCAAAGAAAGTAGTGATATTTTGACACTTGAGAGTTGATCATGTGTAAAATATAATGAAATGGAGTTTGCAAAATTGACTGATTTTAGTAAAATCAACTTTTGTATTTGGCCATTAAAAAAAAATAATTCTTTAAAATCAATTCTTTCTAGCGTTACAGAAAGTTCAACGCCGATTATGACACTTTAAATGCCTTCATTGAACTACTAATCAACCCAAAGTTTATATTATATTTTTTTTTACTTAATCGTAAAAATACTTGCAGATCTGTCTGGAGTTGGAGATGCGCCGATCTCTCGGAGGAAATCTTTCAAAAAGTCTCTGCGAGAGTCATTCCGGCGGCTGAGGAAAGGTAGATCGGGACGGCATGGGGAGAAGAGGGGTGGACAGTCCCCCACCCCCACCACTGACAGGCGGGAGAAGCGGTGAGTAGAAAAATGTCTGGTAAAACAGTCGATTGTTATTTATGTAATGCTCACTGTGACTTGTATTTCATGCGTGGTGATTAAAGTAACAACTGGTAGATTTATTTTTTTTTTAATTGGCTTAGTTTTGTTGTTTAAGAGTAAAGAAATTTTGATATCAACCTCTGTTGATAACTCTTCAACAAATGTTTCAAAACGTAGAGGTTAGTTTATTTAAAAACTAGCTCTGGAATTTAATTGCTAAATGACCGTATTCAAATCGTCTGACTGCAAGTTTGACATCAACTTTCGTCCCTTGCAGGCCTGTAGATGGCGTGGTGGAGTCTACTGCAGGAACGGCTGTCACCACCCCCACCACTCCGGCGGAGGCCAAGCCAATCGAGCGAGCGGTGGAGGCACGACCTGTGGATGATGCGCTAGGCAGCATGGTGCGCTGCCTCACCTTCGCTAAAACCTATATCATCAGCGGTAAGTGACTAACCTACCCGAACCTTATCCCTTCCAGTCCAAGGGCAAGCCAATCGAGCGAGGGCTGGAGGCACGACCTGTGGATGATGCACTAGGCAGCATGGTACGCTGCCTCACCTTCGCGACAAACCTATATCATCAGCGGTAGTAAGTGTCTAACCTACCCGAACCTTATCCCTTCCCGTCCGGCTGAGGGCAAGCCAATTGAATGAGCGGTGGAGGCATGACCTGTGGATGATGCGCTAGGCAGCATGGTGCGCTACCTCACCTTCGCGACAAACCTATATCATCAGCGGTAGTAAGTGTCTAACCTACCCGAACCTTATCCCTTCCCGTCCGGCTGAGGGCAAGCCAATTGAATGAGCGGTGGAGGCATGACCTGTGGATGATGCGCTAGGCAGCATGGTGCACTGCCTCACCTTCGCGACAAACCTATATCATCAGCGGTAAGTGACTAACCTACCCGAACCTTATCCCTTCCAGTCCAAGGGCAAGCCAATCGAGCGAGGGGTGGAAGCACGACTTGTGGATGATGCACTAGGCAGCATGGTGCGCTGCCTCACCTTCGCGACAAACCTATATCATCAGCGGTAGTAAGTGTCTAACCTACTCTAACCTTATCCCTTCCCGTCCGGCTGAGGGCAAGCCAATTGAATGAGCGGTGGAGGCATGACCTGTGGATGATGCGCTAGGCAGCATGGTGCGCTGCCTCACCTTCGCTAAAACCTATATTATCAGCGGTAAGTGTCTAACCTACCCGAACCTTATCCCTTTCAGTCCGGCCGAGAGCAAGCCAATTGAGCGAGCGGTCGAGGCACGACCTTTCAAATCAAATCAAATCAAAATATACTTTATTCATTTTATACATAATTATGTACAGAATGGCGTCATAATATACATAAATAGGGTTGTCAGTTACATACAGGTATAGTTAAATACATACAGACAGCAAGTTAAATTACACAAAAATACAAGGCAAACTTAAGTTATAATTTTATTGAAAAAACTCTTCTAAGCAGTACAGAGACTTATTAATCATAAAATTTTTAAGCTTCTTTTTAAATTTATTAAAATCTGTTATTATTTTTATATCTAACGGCAATGAATTAAAATATCTAATCCCTGCATAAGAAGGTTTCTTTTCATAAAATTTTAAATTGTGGATGTCATAGCCAATAGCAGCCCTATGTCTGGTATTATAATTATGATTAAAACCCAATTGCCATGAACAGTCGGAATTTCTTTTGATAATTAATATTAATTCAAAAATGTACAAGCTAAACACAGTCATTATCCCTAATCTTGGAAAATGTTCTTTGACGGATTCCATCCAGTTTAATTTCAACATTATTCTTAAAGCTTTTTTTTGTAATACTAAAATTTTTTTAAGATTATCAATTGAGGTATTACCATAAACCGATAAACCGAATGAAATGTGACTGTGTACAAAAGCAAAGTAAACTGATTTCATAGTTTTTATGTCGCAGACTGATGATATTTTTCTTAAAACAAATATCCCAGAAGCCAATTTTTTACATACTTGTGTCACATGGGAATTCCAATTAAGATGGCTATCAACGGATATCCCAAGAAATTTAGTTGTATCAACTTCTTCAAGGAAGTAGTTGTTTAAGCAAATATTAATTGAATTGTTTTCAGTTTTTCTTTGAGAGGTAGAAAAATTAACAAATTTAGTTTTGACTGGATTGATTAGAAGGTTTAGTTCAGCTAAATGTTGTTGAATAGTTGTAATTTGAGTGAAAGCAGTCACTTCAATTTCATTTGATTTTTTTCCAGATAACTTGATATTGATATCGTCAGCATACAATGTGATTTTACCAAAATCGGCCAGATTAGCAACTTCATTGACATAGCATAAAAATAATGCTGGTCCTAGAATCGTTCCTTGCGGAACACCATACTTTAATGGTTTACTACCAGATTGGTATGTTAATAATTGGTTGAAATCGTTAAGATGTTTTAGTTCAACGTAATGGCTCCTGTTAGACATATAACATTTTAACCAAGCCAAAGCTCTGCTTTCTATGCCAAGATTTGAAAGTATATTGAATAATTTAGTGTGACAAATGCTATCAAAAGCTTTACTTAAATCCATAAATATACCGATTGTTTTTTCCCCTTTATCAACTGAGTTTATAATAGATTCTATGAATTCAATGCTTGCGCTTGTTACTGATTTATGTTCTCGAAAACCATGTTGCTCGCTGGCAATTAGGTTGTTATTTTCCAAATAATTAGTTAGCTGATTTACCACAACTCGCTCATATAATTTTGAGAAGGAAGATATCAATGATAATGGTCGATAATTGGAAACAGTTAGGGTATCTCCTGATTTGAAGAGTGGAACGATTTTTGTTAATTTTAGGCGAGCGGGAAAAATACCAGATATGAAAGAAGAATTTATTAAATGTGTTAAAGGTTTTTTTAAGAATTCTTTTGCAAGCTTTATGATTGGCATTGGTATCTCATCATAACCCGATGAATATTTATTATCGAAAGAGTCTATTATGCTATTTATGTCGCTTTCTGTCACTTGCTTGAAGAAGGACAATTTACTTTTATTTTTATTATTTTTTGGTTTATTGTTATCTAAGGAGGTTAACGCTCTCAAATCTGGTATAATTTGAGAGTCCACCATGTTAGAATAGTAATTATTAAAGACTGAAACTATTGATTGCGGATTATCAATCAGTAATCCATTTTGATTTAGTTTAATATTATGATGTTTTGTATTTTCTTTCAGTTTAACTTCTTTATTTATTACTTTCCAAGTGGCTTTGCAAATATTATTAGAATTACAAATTAGATCCTTATAATAATCTTTCTTTGATTTTAAAACATTGCATTTATAGTCTTTTGTTTTATTTTTTATCAAAGTTTTAAGATTGTTACATTTCTTACCTCTGTACTGCTCAGTCAGAGTAACAAGTTCAGATTTGGCGTTAATCAAATCAGATGTAATCCAGTTATTACTGTCACTATACTCTCTACATTTAACTTTAGGAAAGCACAGGTCAAAATAATAATAAAATGTATCAAAAAAAGAATCAAATTTTTCCTCTACTTTAGAATTATATACATTAAACCAGTTTTCATTTGAAATCATTCGTAAAAAGTTTGTTTTGTTGCTATTATTATATTTTCTCTGCAAAAAGTGTTACTTTTCTGAGTTAAATTACTTTCTGGACTGCAGATTTCCAATAATTGGGCATCATGGTCGGACAAAACTGTGATTAAACCTTCAACTCTTAACAAATTGTCCGGCATATTAGTGAGAAAATTATCAATACCAGTCGCAGTGCTGCCACAAACCCTAGTTAGGAAATCAATCAGATATCTAAAGCCATGACTTTTTAATAAAATTTTGAAATCTTTTACGTCATTTGTATTATTTAAAACATTAATATTAAAATCACCTGTAATAATGATATTTTTGTATTTTTTTGTAGCCTTAAAAATTAAGACATTGAGTTTGTTAAAAAAATCATGAACATTGGAACTAGGAGAGCGATATATACCTATTACTACTATATTAAGAGAATTAAAGACATATTTGGCACAACAGAATTCAAACACTTTATCCTCACACAAATCAGAGGTTTTAAATAGCTGCGTGCACTCAACATTATTTTTGGACAGAATCATAACACCCCCTCTTGTGCAAGAATTTCTGCAGTAAAAAGCATTTACTTTAAAATCATTAATTTGGAAAAGGTTTATTTCAAAGTCTTTCAAGTTGTGCTCAGAAAGAACTACAATTGTAGGGTCTATTTCTGATAGTGTTATTTCTAAAGGTCCTATGCGACTAATTAAATTTTGAATATTATGGTGAAGAATTTTTACTTTGCAAGGCAATTTAGGGACTGGCATTGAAGTCTGTATCTGACCTCTTAAGTTATTGTTTCTGCAGGTGTTAAAGGAAAATTTTGAGTGCAATCAGCTAATAGAGGTGAAGTATTGGTTAACTGCACTGAATCTAATTTATTTGGCACGAAGCCTTCACTTGAAGCACTGGACACATTACACTGACTCACAGAAGCTTGAGATGTTGCAGCTAGTGGTGGGTATTCCCTCAGGGACTGCAGTCGGTTGGCCTGTGTAGTTACACTGCTCAAGGAGTTGTTTGCATCATGTGGTTGTGGTTCTGGAGCTGTCGGGTTGGTTACAGTTGTGCTGCTAATGTCAGTGGGTTTATTTGGTTGATTTTTATTTACGGCTGAGACCATTGGTGAAATATTTTTACTTGAGATTAAATATTTCAATCTGTTCTTGAATTCACAATGGCTCAGGCCATTATTTAAGACCCTGTAGCTTTTTTGATCGTAAACAATTATTTTGATTTTAGATTTGGTAATTCTTTGGAATTCTAAAATTCGGCTTGCAAAATACTCAACTGGTACCTTATCCCTTACACAGCCCATTGCTGAGCACACCAGCTGTTGGTATCCTTTTTTCTTGAAATCCTCCGTAAACTCGTGAAATGCTGTGTCATAGTCAGGCTTACTAGGTTTAGTAAAGTACCTCGGCTTGGTAATTAAGCTGTAGACACCAGCACCTCCATCAACTTGTTGGAAGGCCAGGTGCTTTGAGAGACAATCAGTTGTTGAGGGTCTGCCAAACTGCTGCCGGAACTTTACTGCCACACCTGCTGACATGTGCCTGGGATCATGGAGATCTGCTGATATGGTGTGAGAAAAGGCTGTATTTTTGTTATTCTTAAAATCTTTTATCATTTGAACCATGTGTACGTCCAAAACTTCTATGTTGGTTGGATGATGCTCTAGGCAGTATGGTGCACTGCCGCACTTTTGCAAACACCTAAATCATTAGCGGTGATTGCTTAACCTAAACTTACTCCCAACACCCCGGCCGAGCCAAAGCCATTCAAGTGAGCAGTCAACATGGGACCTGTTTACAACACACTGAGAAGCATGGTGCATTGCCTTTCATTTATCCGCCGTATCATTCAACAACAATACTAAAGCTGTTTTTATTTTTATCTAAATGTCATAGTTTATTACCTCATGGAGAACATTGCAATTTGCATTCTCGACATTATTCAATGCAATACCTCAAACTCAAAAACAGCCTCAAAATGAGGCATCTGATATTTATATCTTATTTTGTGTTTCAAACACTAGGAGTTCAAATATCTTAAAAACCCTGAGATTACCGCACATATTGCAGATTGATGAAGGAATAATAAATGTTCGAGTAAGACCATTATACTAGTGTAAATTTTAGAAACCGAGCCAACTAAGAACTTTTACGCAGAAATGGAGCACTATCCATTAAGTATCCAGGTATATTATTAGGTGCGGCGGTTAGAAAATTTTGGAGTAATTAATGGGTTCAGATATAAAGATCAAATATTTTTTTAATTTGCTAAAAATTGTCATGATACTGCTTTCTTTCAAGGTGCTATTCAGCTAGTGATGGTGCTTTATATGATGTTCCAGTTCAAAACGTAATGCCAACATTGTGGGCGGGCACCAACAACGGAACCGTTTACGTGTTCACGATCTCAGTTCCGGCTGGAAACAAGAGGAGCGAAGAGGCCGTAGGCTGTCAACTAGGTGAGTCAGCTCATTCTCTTAATCTGAGTTGTAAAATTGACAAAATAACTCTATGAGGTAATGTTTTCTGCACCAGGGTGAAACACGGTATTGTTGACTGAAAAGTAATTTAGTCACATGTTTAAAATAATTATTGTTCGTTAGTCTTTCTCTCTTATTCTGTTAGTCAAGTTATATTTTGAGTTGATTCATTCAGTATTATGACATCAGTACATTTTGCTTTTCTCAAACATGACTCAATTGGCCTCGTTCTTCATTGATTGGAGTTTCTTTTGAAATGGATGAAGGGTGTAGAAATGGAAAAAGTTATCAAATCTGTTAAATAATTGAGTAGAAATTAAAGGTGAGTCAACAAGCTTATAAATTTTAGTGATTACGGTAATCTTTTTGACTCTCCTGTCGTTTAATTCCAAATTAAGAACTCTATACTAGTACTGTAAAAGCAATTTTATCCATCCCAGTTTCAACTGTTAGTTAGATAAATCTACCTCTCCTAGATTAATGTTTGCTGTTACATCCAATTTCCTTATGTCAAACTGGAAGTAAATGCTCAGGTTACAAAAGGGAGTAGCATACTTCTTGTAAAACGCAAAATATTTCAGAAATGATCCTTAGATGATAAATACATTGATCTCTATTGATTGTTGGTACACATTATATTGATTTAGATTGGGTTTATATGTGTTTTTGCTTATGTTGTTTCTTTAATTTCTTCTATTGCAATTTTGTATAGAGGTGTATGTAAACAGATGATTGCAGTTGACTTGCGACAGTCTGAACTCAACAGTTCGTCTGTAAGTTTGTATAGAAGTGTTTGTAAACAGATGACTACAGTTGACTTGCGACAGTCTGAACTCAACAGTTCGTCTGTAATTTTGTATAGAAGTGTTTGTAAACAGATGACTACAGTTGACTTGCGACAGTCTGAACTGAACAGTTCGTCTGATACTCCATCTCGCGTCATATGAGTTGCATCTCTAGGAATATTTTTTATCCACAGTATCTATTGAACTGAATGTCACTTAACTCTGATTGATGTGTTATTTCGTTCATGAAAATGAGTAGAAAAATGAGCCTTCATTAGGTTTTTGTTCGGTTTTTAGAGGTTTGTACTGTACGTCATTTCATACCTTGAATAAATAACTGTAGCAGTTTTCTACACTAACAAATAATAGGCCTGACGGGACTCCATTCAAAAAAGGTATTTTTCCATTTTACTAATACATTTAATCGTTTTTTTACTATTTACATCAAAGACCCATGAAAGATGGTTCAAAAGGGTTCCACTGTAGACGCCATTGAATGTGACCATGAATGACTGGTTTTCAGGTAAAGAGATTCAGCTGAAGCACAGGGCGCCGGTGATCGCGGTGAGCGTCATCGACGGAGACTGCGGCGATGTGGAGCAGCGCGGCGACAACCCCCCACCACACAGGGTCATCATCACCTCCGAGGAGCAGATCAAGGTACAATACTGTGCGGGAGGGGGTGGGAAAAGTTACTACGTTTGAAAGGCTGTGTTAAGTTAGGAATGTTGGAAAATATCAATAAAATATAGGACTGTTAAAATGGTCATTAATATAACGAGATTATAATAATAGATATGAAGTCAGAAGAAAGTGATCATAGAGAACATACAAACTGCACGCTAGTTTTCAGAGTCAGGCAAATGTCGCAGATGGGCACCCATTATCTCATAATGGAGCTGGCCATAGCGCACCTGTGCTCAGAATTTCTACTTACTCTATTAATTTTAACTATGAGAAAAATTTAACTATGAGATGGTTACCATTTAAGTATGGCACAGCCTTTTAATACAACCTTTTAATACAGCCTTTTAATACTATTTCAACCACCCTTCACAAGTACGCAAGTCGATCTGCGCCGACTGCCTGACTCTGAAAATATACGTGCACTTTTCAAATATCCAAATATCCATTAAGGAGAAACTATGCATAGACCATATTCTTGATACGTTTACAGTACACTCTCGTTCATCGGAACTAATGTGGCGGACGGCCGGTTCGGATGTCAAAAAATTCCGATGAAGCGGAGGCCGTCGTGAGTCATCATTTCCGCCCGTACGGTGACCTATCGTGATTGTATTCACTCTTGTTTTTAAGGCAACACTAGAGATTTTATAAAAATAAGGCACTCAAACTTTGAACATGGTAACAAATGAACCTCTAGGAATAAAAACAACGCAGGAAATAGAGATCCAAAATCGTTATTCTCATATTCCATATTTATGTTGCACTTATATTCCAGCAGTCAACTGACTTCCACGTAACACAGGTGCAGTCCCGACCCGAGACAGACTGAATGACAGTTTGGGAAGTGGTCGAAACGGATGTTCACTTCCTGCCCCCTTCCTCTTTCTATTTTTGTGCGAATACTCCACGGCCTCGTAAATCACATCGATACGTACAGATTATGGAAAACGCCTGATGACGTTAGATGCAAAATGTGATACTTCACTGTTGTGCGGATAGAACGAATGGAAATTGAAGGCGCTAAAACGGAAAAATTATTTATTTCGTAAGAAAAAAAAATTAATAATATCCAGATTTTCAGTTCCGATGAAGTGGAGTTCCGATGTCGCCGAGTCCGATGAACGAGAGTGTACTGTAGTTGTAAATTAATGCATTGTATCTGATGGTGAATATAGTGTATCTGATAGTGAATGCAGTATATCTGATAGTGAATACATTGTATCTGATAGTGAATGCAGTGTATCTGAAGGTGATTGCATTGTATCTGATAATGAATGCAACGTATCCCATGTTGAATGCATCGTATCTGATAGTGAATGCATTGTATCTGATAGTGAATGCAGTGTATCTGATGGTGATCACAGTGTATCTGATGGTAAATGCAGTGTATCTGATAGTGAACGCAGTGTGTCTGATAGTGAATACAGTATATCTGATAGTGAACGCAGTGTATCTGATGGTGAATGTATTGTATCTGAAAGTGCTAGCTGTCTGAGCTCAGCTGGATCAATAACTATTCACCAGAAAAATCACTATTTGCACACCCCTAGTTGCGGTACAACAATTTGTAGGAGGGGCTAATAGAAAAAATACACACTTGACCTAAGAGGGAAATCTTTTCTTATTTAATCACCAAACGAGTCGCTGCCCGTCAAAATTTAACAAAATAGCTCATCATCAATGATGGTGATAAAAAGGAGTGCTGTTGCTTTTTCCTTTCAATTGATCTTTGAAACCTTAAAGATAATATATCATGCTCTCATTGAATCGCACATTGCTTTCGGGTTATGTCTTTACGGATGCACATCGAACGCAAATCTAAATCGTATTCTTGTGATGCAAAAGAAAGCACTTAGAATAATGTTTAAACTGGAATTTAGAGAATCTGTTAAAGAAAAATTCCCTAAAGAAGAAATTATGACAGTTTACAGTTTATTTATCTATCAATTAGCTATGCATATAAAGTCAAATTTAAATCAACTTCCAACTTTAAATTCTTACCACAGTTATAAAACAAGGAATGGTAACCAACTGGCATACAATAGGCATAACTCAAGTATCTATACAAAAAAACCCTCATATAAAGGAATACAGTTTTTTATTAATTTGCCTGAACATATTAGAGAAATAGGTGACTACAGGTTGTTCAAAAAAGAGGTTAAGTTATTCCTGATAAACAAACCTCTTTATGATCTAGATGAATTTTATAAGTAATCTATATTATGTATAATAGTTTAACAAAAGAGACTGTACCTAAGTTTTAACTATTTTATTATTAGATTTATGACACCATTCTGTACATGTTTTGTGCTTAAAATGAATAAAGTTATTTTGATTGATTGATTGATCATCTGGTTTAGGTGGTTAAGTAACTCAAAGTATAGTACAAATTAATTAATTTAACAATCAAAACTTATTTATTTTTTATCCACCAACTGAAGGTAATAATAGTTAATTTTCAGATATTCACATTGCCATCATTGAAGCCACTGTGCAAACTGAAGCTAACGGCCGGAGAGGGGGCTCGAGTCAGACGCACTGCGCTAGCCAGGTGAAACATAGTTAAACTTTGATTGGGAAATATATATATTTGACCACGCCCTTAATTCAGATGCTTATATTAAGTTCTTCTTTTTGACCAGTTAGTCTTCTTTCTGTTCTTGTAAATCGTAGTTCTCATTTCAAGCTTAAACATTTATGAACCGTCATTTTCTATTCCAGTTTGAGAGAAAATCAGCTTTTGCTGAATCATAAAAAAACGCCTATCGAGTTATGTTGACAATAAAGCAGACTCTTGGAAATACAAAAATTAACAAATTAAGTTTTAAAAAAACCATCATTGAGGTTGTTGAATGAATCTGCAATAAGGCTCTTCAAAGTTAGGTCAGGTTTGCTGTGTTGTAAAAGCACTCTAGAGTTGAGATTAGTTTGCGTTCAACTAATATAACTACACTAACTGGGTCAGTTTATTTCATATTGTATCTTTAGCTGTAGTCTAAAACCGTAAACACGTCATTGTTAATTTTGCTTGTTATCCACATTCAATTTGTATGCTTTTACTGTCTCAGTGATACCATATTTAGTTTTCCGTTCATGGCTGTTGTAACTGCCTAAGCTGTGGCTTTTTCCACAATGCTTGCATCACTTGATTTACCTTACTGTTTCTTTACGTCACAAGGAAAACATTAAAAAGCTGTAAAGCTTTTGCTTTAATAGTTTACCGTAGTGAGATAACCTAACTGACGCTGGGCTGACATCAAATTATTTTATGACACATTGAGCACTTATTTTACTACCTATACATGTCACGATGATCTAAATCTCCTTGAATTCATTGTGTGTTGGTTTTTAAGTTATGGTGACCGATGTGTGTTTGACTATCAGGTTTGCCACGACGACACACTCCGAGACCTGTCTGCTGTGTCTGACCAACCTCGGGGACGTGATTGTGCTCAGCCTGCCGGAGCTGAGGCGGCAGATCAACGCTGCCGTCATCAGGAGAGAGGACATCAAGTTAGTGCCGATGTATCGTTAGTGAAATATAGTAGACGCTCGTTTAAACCAGAATGATATTGGATTTTTTAAACCATTTTACTGTTAAATTTGTAACAAAAAATTATTTCTCACTCTACCCAAAAGAACTTAACTGCTTAATTGCCCTCATAGTAATAGAAGTGATGACTCAGGACCAAATTTGAATATTTAAATTTTTGTAAATTCAGTGGTTTAGCTTTGAATTCCAGAGTCAATTTGAAGGCATTTTAACAATCTCAATCCTGATTCCTGACACACTGCATTTATTTACATCAAGTATTTGGTAATTGTTAACTGTTACAGTTAGGTTGGGTTAAGTTATTGTAAGAGAGTCCTGCAAACCCAGACTTACATGGACCGGATGGTGTTTTTTTTTTAAATCCATAAAATTTTTAATGAAAATTTGAAATGAAAATGAAAACCTTCTATCGGCTCTGGCTGATGCCATGGCTTGGAATTCTGACCATTTTACTGCTTTGGCAGGCTTACCGAGTTATCTAGAAATCCGGATTATCGAAGTCCGAGTTTGCAGGACTCTATTTTATTATGTTAGGAAAATAAACCTACTAACCTAAGAAAACAACTAAATAGGAATACAACATATTAATTTTCGTAAGACTAAATTACTTACAGATTCCGTCAAAAACAGCTCAATGTTAATTTAATTAACATTCAGCAATTAATTAATTAACAACATTAATTAATTAATTAACAAACAACAAAAATTAATTAACATTCGCAAATTAACATTGACGGAATCTGTAAGTAATTTAGTCTTACGTATATTCTCACAGCTCAGGGGCTATAACCATGAATTATATTAATTTTACCGTTTTTTAGCGGAATCTCATCACTTGTGTTCACGCGCTATGGTGAGGCAGTCTACCTCCACTCTAGCAGTGAGATGCAGCGTGTGACCGTCTCGGCGACGCGGCACACGACCCCGCAGTGCTGCCTGGACCTGCCCGCACACGCGCGCGCGACCCACACTGCCGCGTCCGACACGGACAGTGAGTCTGGTGACTCTAGCTCTAGCTCTAGCAGCAGCAGCAGCAGTAGCAGCGACAGTGACAGCGGGGATGAAAAGGAAAAGGAGGACAAGGAGAAGGAAGCAGGTTTGGCCGATGTTGTGTACAACCGGGCGAGGAGTGACAGCACGCGGTGGCGGTGGATGACGGGGAGGTGTCGGGGAGTGTCACAAATGTTTTATTCCAACCTCTATGAAAAGTGGTCACGTAAGGGGGAGTAAAGTCTTACTTTATGTCTCTAGGGAGGAAACTTGTGCTTTGTCCCCTCAGGGAGGAAAACTAGTAGTTTATTCCCCTAGGGAGGTAAAGTAGTAAATCCATAAGAATAAAATCCAGCAACACAGAGTAGTGGAAACTGGAAATTTTGTTACCACACTAGAGAGAAGGGGAAAAGCCAGAGAAGGTGGTTTGCGTACAGATAGCAAGATAGTGAGTTTTATACAATATCCTTAAATATAATTCAATCAATTTGAAATATTGAACTGTAAATGTTATGGTGTTTTTGCATTTTTTCCTGCATTACCATTGAGTTTGCTACTCTCTTTTTCCACTTTGATACGCCTATTTCCTCTACTACATTATCCTCATATATATTTCCCAGTCATTTAGCATATCCAAGGTTTTTGTCAACCTTGATAATATATAAAATTTTATTGTTACAAACTAAAATAAATTTACGTAAAGAAGCCAATGACTAGTTGTTTTAAGTTGTTGAAGTGGCAATTAGCAAAACTAAAACTTTGTGACACTCTCTGCAAGGATGTTCCCTAGATGGTGATTATGGGCGGAGGTGTTGCTCTTAGAGGTATGAGTGATTGCTTTACATCTATATTGCAAATAGCAGTGGTAATATTATATTTTTTGTATTTACAACATGGTGATTAGTTTACCTTTATGCTATCCATATAAAAGTAGGTGGTGGTTTGTTTTGAGTTGCTTTTGGATTTCTTTTCTTGATGGGTTCCAAAAGTTAGAAGAACAAGAATAAATGTACTTTTCTTATTTCTACATGTCAATTACCTTCATAAAATGCTGGATGTTATTATCCTTGGCAATTTTACTCTTTTTTCGTGTAGGCTAATTTATTTATTTAGTCTGTAGGTACAAGCTATGAGCACTGTTAGGCCGTGTCTGCACTGGCGGAACATGTTCGCCGAACAGTGTTCTCCCGAACATTTTTGTTTGTTTGCTGGTATTTATTTCTGATATAAATCATATGGTAAGTGATTGTTCGTTAGAAATGTGTGTTTGTTGATATTTTGTGTTCACCAAACAAGTTTCTCACGAATGTTTGGCCAGTACGGAAGCGGCTTTATAAAAACCCTATGTTAATAAACCTGCTAGCTAAATAATTTATCCTTTCATTAAATTTTGATATTGTAATATTGACATTATATACAAGATTAGATTATCTCCTTAGTATTTTTCCAGTAAAATAATCTAATATTACAATCATTACTGTAACTAGTTTTCAGTCAGATTTGAATTCTCTCATGGTGGAAAATTAAAGATAACATTAAAATCCGTCTGACGTAAGGATTTCTCATAACTTAAACAAAGAGCTCGTCTATGAGAGGTTTTGATGGTTCTTTAACAATTTTTGTGGAGGTAATTCAATTGTGATTGTTTCACTTTAATAATAGACTGGCATTTAGAGGAAATTACTTATATTAATGTGGAAATGATTTATTGATAGATGTTTGACATTGTTGTTAAATAATACATAATGCACATAGGAAGGACTTGCTCAGTGAATCTGGACATAACCAGGGCTCAGTGTGTAATGCACTATTTTTTGTGTTCACTAATCTCATAAAAATTAAGACGTTGAGCCTCTCAAAGCTTCAAGGCACGGTTTTGTGGTAAGTATACAATCTTCTATCAATGGCTGTCATACTGGTGGTTGGTAAAGGAGGTAAGGTTTTGGTAGTTTATCTATTTTGAGAGGTTATAAGAGGGCCGTTCAGAAATTAAAATTGTTGTTGAAATGAAAAAAGCAAAATAGGAATCTAAAACATCCACTGCAATTAAAAATTAGACAGTTGTTTGTGTAGCTGCAATATTGCAATATATTTTTCTCAGCAAATAATTTAATACATTTAACATTTGCGATAAAATTTGTGATGTTATTTTATTTCAGACTTAAATATCTGTGAAGAGCAATTCAAGACCAGAGTTTGAAGTGAAAACCCCACTTTAAACTATTTGAGCAATCCATGATATGCCTCGAATAGCCTGCCAACGAGGGAATAAGTGATTTATAAGAATAAATCTCAGATTTCTTTTATAGATTATTCAAACCTGATTATTTTGCCATAAGAGAATAGAAAGTTGGCATGTGTTTGTTAGATTATGCATTTATGCTGAAAAAATTTTCAGTGATGTAATGGGCGGGTATTTTTTGCGTATTTTGCTGATAATTTTATCACAATCTTTGAGTAACACATATTTTGAAATGCCACCACTTTGGGTTTATTGAGTTACCTTAAACATAGACACCAAATTGTGATAATAACACCGCATATTTCAAAGCTACGACTGAATGTAACTTACATTCTGAATGGCCCTCACAAGGTTTATATACTTTTTGTCCTAGACTGTATTGCATGTTAAACCTTTTGTAGGTTTTCTTTGAGTTGACTGTACAAAAGTAGCACATTTAAAAATGTAAATAACACTGTTCTAGTTTTGGACTAACATTTTTAGGCTTAAGAATTACGATTTAGAAAAACAGCTTGATTTAGATTTTTGTGTCAATTATGTTAGTGGACAAAAGAATGGAGGAAAATATAATTATATCCTAAGACTTATATCAAAATCCATTTTTTACAAAATTATATTTGTGATAGATTTTGGTTTACTTATCTTCTACAAAAATTTGCTGTAAAATTATACAAAATTAGTATCAGCTTGTAATATATTTGAATTTTTCATATATTTAGCTTTGTAATTTTATGAAACAAAACTTGATAATTTGCCCTTTATCAATTAAGTGATTTTTTCTTCAGGGACGGTGACGGGGGAAGTAAAGGAGAACGGACTCCCAGAGAATGATCTGACGTGTAACCACCTGGACCTGAGCAGCGTGGGCGACATCACCATAGACTCTGTCAAGGACCACCTGGTCAAGTAAGTGCGAACACGGTCGGGTTGGTAGCACTGGTCAAAGGTCGGACTGTCTGGAATGATTATAATGATCTGACGTGTAACCACCTGGACCTGAGCAGCATGGGCGACATCACCATAGACTCTGTCAAGGACCACCTGGTCAAGTAAGTGCGGACACGGTCGGGTTGGTAGCACTGGTCAAAGGTCGGACTGTCTGGAGTGATTATAATGATCTGACATGTAACCACCTGGACCTCAGCAGCGTGGGCGACATCACCATAGACTCTGTCAAGGACCACCTGGTCAAGTAAGTGCGGACACGGTCAGGTTGGTAGCACTGGTCAAAGGTCGGACTGTCTGGAGTGATTATAATGATCTGACGTGTAACCACCTGGACCTGAGCAGCGTGGGCGACATCACCATAGACTCTGTCAAGGACCACCTGGTCAAGTAAGTGCGGACACGGTTGGGTTGGTAGCACTGGTCAAAGGTCGGACTATCTGGAGTGATTATAATGATCTGACGTGTAACCACCTGGACCTGAGCAGCGTGTGCGACATCACCATAGACTCTGTCAAGGACCACCTGGTCAAGTAAGTGCGGACACGGTCGGGTTGGTAGCAGTGGTCAAAGGTCGGACTGTCTGGAGTGATTATAATGATCTGACATGTAACCACCTGGACCTCAGCAGCGTGGGCGACATCACCATAGACTCTGTCAAGGACCACCTGGTCAAGTAAGTGCGGACACGGTCGGGTTGGTAGCACTGGTCAAAGGTCGGACTGTCTGGAGTGATTATAATGATCTGACGTGTAACCACCTGGACCTGAGCAGCGTGGGCGACATCACCATAGACTCTGTCAAGGACCACCTGGTCAAGTGAGTGCGGACACGGTCGGATTGGTAGCACTGGTCAAAGGTCGGACTGTCTGGAGTGATTATAATGATCTGACGTGTAACCACCTGGACCTGAGCAGCGTGGGCGACATCACCATAGACTCTGTCAAGGACCACCTGGTCAAGTAAGTGCGGACACGGTCGGGTTGGTAGCACTGGTCAAAGGTCGGACTGTCTGGAGTGATTATAATGATCTGACGTGTAACCACCTGGACCTGAGCAGCGTGGGCGACATCACCATAGACTCTGTCAAGGACCACCTGGTCAAGTAAGTGGGGACACGGTCGGGTTGGTAGCACTGGTCAAAGGTCAGACTGTCTGGAGTGATTATAATGATCTGACGTGTAACCACCTGGACCTGAGCAGCGTGGGCGACATCACCATAGACTCTGTCAAGGACCACCTGGTCAAGTAAGTGCGGACACGGTCGGGTTGGTAGCACTGGTCAAAGGTCGGACTGTCTGGAGTGATTATAATGATCTGACGTGTAACCACCTGGACCTGAGCAGCGTGGGCGACATCACCATAGACTCTGTCAAGGACCACCTGGTCAAGTAAGTGCGGACACGGTCGGGTTGGTAGCACTGGTCAAAGGTCGGACTGTCTGGAGTGATTATAATGATCTGACATGTAACCACCTGGACCTGAGCAGCGTGGGCAACATCACCATAGACTCTGTCAAGGACCACCTGGTCAAGTAAGTGCGGACACGGTCGGGTTGGTAGCACTGGTCAAAGGTCGGACTGTCTGGAGTGATTATAATGATCTGACGTGTAACCACCTGGACCTGAGCAGCGTGGGCGACATCACCATAGACTCTGTCAAGGACCACCTGGTCAAGTAAGTGCGGACACGGTCGGGTTGGTAGCACTGGTCAAAGGTCGGACTGTCTGGAGTGATTATAATGATCTGACGTGTAACCACCTGGACCTGAGCAGCGTGGGCGACATCACCATAGACTCTGTCAAGGACCACCTGGTCAAGTAAGTGCGGACACGGTCGGGTTGGTAGCACTGGTCAAAGGTCGGACTGTCTGGAGTGATTATAATGATCTGACGTGTAACCACCTGGACCTGAGCAGCGTGGGCGACATCACCATAGACTCTGTCAAGGACCACCTGGTCAAGTAAGTGGGGACACGGTCGGGTTGGTAGCACTGGTCAAAGGTCGGACTGTCTGGAGTGATTATAATGATCTGACATGTAACCACCTGGACCTGAGCAGCGTGGGCAACATCACCATAGACTCTGTCAAGGACCACCTGGTCAAGTAAGTGCGGACACGGTCGGGATGGTAGCACTGGTCAAAGGTCGGACTGTCTGGAGTGATTATAATGATCTGACGTGTAACCACCTGGACCTGAGCAGCGTGGGCGACATCAACATAGACTCTGTCAAGGACCACCTGGTCAAGTAAGTAAGGACACGGTCGGGTTGGTAGCACTGGTCAAAGGTCGGACTGTCTGGAGTGATTATAATGATCTGACATGTAACCACCTGGACCTTAGCAGCGTGGGCGACATCACCATAGACTCTGTCAAGGACCACCTGGTCAAGTAAGTGCGGACACGGTCGGGTTGGTAGCACTGGTCAAAGGTCGGACTGTCTGGAGTGATTATAATGATCTGACGTGTAACCACCTGGACCTGAGCAGCGTGGGCGACATCACCATAGACTCTGTCAAGGACCACCTGGTCAAGTAAGTGGGGACACGGTCGGGTTGGTAGCACTGGTCAAAGGTCGGACTGTCTGGAGTGATTATAATGATCTGACGTGTAACCACCTGGACCTGAGCAGCGTGGGCGACATCACCATAGACTCTGTCAAGGACCACCTGGTCAAGTAAGTGCGGACACGGTCGGGTTGGTAGCACTGGTCAAAGGTCGGACTGTCTGGAGTGATTATAATGATCTGACGTGTAACCACCTGGACCTGAGCAGCGTGGGCGACATCACCATAGACTCTGTCAAGGACCTCTTGGTCAAGTAAGTGCGGACACGGTCGGGTTGGTAGCACTGGTCAAAGGTCGGACTGTCTGGAGTGATTATAATGATCTGACGTGTAACCACCTGGACCTGAGCAGCGTGGGCGACATCACCATAGACTCTGTCAAGGACCACCTGGTCAAGTAAGTGCGGACACGGTCGGGTTGGTAGCACTGGTCAAAGGTCGGACTGTCTGGAGTGATTATAATGATCTGACGTGTAACCACCTGGACCTGAGCAGTGTGGGCGACATCACCATAGACTCTGTCAAGGACCACCTGGTCAAGTAAGTGCGGACACGGTCGGGTTGGTAGCACTGGTCAAAGGTCGGACTGTCTGGAGTGATTATAATGATCTGACGTGTAACCACCTGGACCTGAGCAGCGTGGGCGACATCACCATAGACTCTGTCAAGGACCACCTGGTCAAGTAAGTGCGGACACGGTCGGGTTGGTAGCACTGGTCAAAGGTCGGACTGTCTGGAGTGATTATAATGATCTGACATGTAACCACCTGGACCTGAGCAGCGTGGGTGACATCACCATAGACTCTGTCAAGGACCACCTGGTCAAGTAAGTGCGGACACGGTCGGGTTGGTAGCACTGGTCAAAGGTCGGACTGTCTGGAGTGATTATAATGATCTGACGTGTAACCACCTGGACCTGAGCAGCGTGGGCGACATCACCATAGACTCTGTCTAGGACCACCTGGTCAAGTAAGTGCGGACACGGTCGGGTTGGTAGCACTGGTCAAAGGTCGGACTGTCTGGAGTGATTATAATGATCTGACGTGTAACCACCTGGACTTGAGCAGCATGGGCTACATCACCATAGACTCTGTCAAGGACCACCTGGTCATGTAAGTGCGGACACGGTCGGGTTGGTAGCACTGGTCAAAGGTCGGACTGTCTGGAGTGATTATAATGATCTGACGTATAACCACCTGGACCTGAGAAGCGTGGGCGACATCACCATAGACTCTGTCAAGGACCACCTGGTCAAGTAAGTGGGGACAAGGTCGGGTTGGTAGCACTGGTCAAAGGTCGGACTGTCTGGAGTGATTATAATGATCTGACGTGTAACCACCTGGACCTGAGAAGCGTGGGCGACATCACCATAGACTCTGTCAAGGACCACCTGGTCAAGTAAGTGGGGACAAGGTCGGGTTGGTAGCACTGGTCAAAGGTCGGACTGTCTGGAGTGATTATAATGATCTGACGTGTAACCACCTGGACCTGAGCAGCGTGGGCGACATCACCATAGACTCTGTCAAGGACCACCTGGTCAAGTAAGTGGGGACACGGTCGGGTTGGTAGCACTGGTCAAAGGTCGGACTGTCTGGAGTGATTATAATGATCTGACGTGTAACCACCTGGACCTGAGCAGCGTGGGCGACATCACCATAGACTCTGTCAAGGACCACCTGGTCAAGTAAGTGGGGACACGGTCGGGTTGGTAGCACTGGTCAAAGGTCGGACTGTCTGGAGTGATTATAATGATCTGACGTGTAACTACCTGGACCTGAGCAGCGTGGGCGACATCACCATAGACTCTGTCAAGGACCACCTGGTCAAGTAAGTGGGGACACGGTCGGGTTGGTAGCACTGGTCAAAGGTCGGACTGTCTGGAGTGATTATAATGATCTGACGTGTAACCACCTGGACCTGAGCAGCGTGGGCGACATCACCATAGACTCTGTCAAGGACCACCTGGTCAAGTAAGTGCGGACACGGTCGGGTTGGTAGCACTGGTCAAAGGTCGGACTGTCTGGAGTGATTATAATGATCTGACGTGTAACCACCTGGACCTGAGCAGCGTGGGCGACATCACCATAGACTCTGTCAAGGACCACCTGGTCAAGTAAGTGCGGACACGTTCGGGTTGGTAGCACTGGTCAAAGGTTGGACTGTCTGGAGTGATTATAATGATCTGACATGTAACCACCTGGACCTGAGCAGCGTGGGAGACATCACCATAGACTCTGTCAAGGACCACTTGGTCAAGTAAGTGCGGACACGGTCGGGTTGGTAGTACTGGTCAAAGGTCGGACTGTCTGGAGTGATTATAATGATCTGACGTGTAACCACCTGGACCTGATCAGTGTGGGCGACATCACCATAGACTCTGTCAAGGACCACCTGGTCAAGTAAGTGCGGACACGGTCGGGTTGGTAGCACTGGTCAAAGGTCGGACTGTCTGGAGTGATTATAATGATCTGACGTGTAACCACCTGGACCTGAGCAGCGTGGGCGACATCACCATAGACTCTGTCAAGGACCACCTGGTCAAGTAAGTGCGGACACGGTCGGGTTGGTAGCACTGGTCAAAGGTCAGACTGTCTGGAGTGATTATAATGATCTGACGTGTAACCACCTGGACCTGAGCAGCGTGGGCGACATTACCATAGACTCTGTCAAGGACCACCTGGTCAAGTAAGTGGGGACACGGTCGGGTTGGTAGCACTGGTCAAAGGTCGGACTGTCTGGAGTGATTATAATGATCTGACGTGTAACCACCTGGACCTGAGCAGCGTGGGCGACATCACCATAGACTCTGTCAAGGACCACCTGGTCAAGTAAGTGGGGACACGGTCGGGTTGGTAGCACTGGTCAAAGGTCGGACTGTCTGGAGTGATTATAATGATCTGACGTGTAACCACCTGGACCTGAGCAGCGTGGGCGACATCACCATAGACTCTGTCAAGGACCACCTGGTCAAGTAAGTGGGGACACGGTCGGGTTGGTAGCACTGGTCAAAGGTCGGACTGTCTGGAGTGATTATAATGATCTGACGTGTAACCACCTGGACCTGAGCAGCGTGGGCGACATCACCATAGACTCTGTCAAGGACCACCTGGTCAAGTAAGTGGGGACACGGTCGGGTTGGTAGCACTGGTCAAAGGTCGGACTGTCTGGAGTGATTATAATGATCTGACGTGTAACCACCTGGACCTGAGCAGCGTGGGCGACATCACCATAGACTCTGTCAAGGACCACCTGGTCAAGTAAGTGGGGACACGGTCGGGTTGGTAGCACTGGTCAAAGGTCGGACTGTCTGGAGTGATTATAATGATCTGACGTGTAACCACCTGGACCTGAGCAGCGTGGCCGACATCCAGGACTGTAGAGACAAGGGCTAGCCCACTCCTTTGATGTTGACGCTCGCCGCGCGATCCCGACCCCCCTTCCCCACCCCGCCTAGCCACACCACCCAGTGACGTATACTTGGGACAACCTGGCCGTACGCGCCGCGCTGTTAGCGTTGTACCTCCCTATTCTGCTATGTTTTTGGTGGTTTAAAAATTTTACGTAGTGATTAAGTATTTGTTTTAACACAGTATTATATCATACTTGTAATTTAAAATAAGAGATTACATTTTTAAACGTAGCCTACGAGTGAAAACTACTGAACGGATTCTGTCATTTTGGTGTAAATAGATTTTTCCTTTTCTCTGGATGATTCAAAATATATGTGTAAATACTATATAAAGATGTAAAAATTTGAACTTGGCAAATTGATAAATTTGCTTGCGATTTCTGGTCGATTGTATTACTTTGCTAGTACTGTCCAAAATTTAAGTTTAATATCATTTGCCGATTATGATTATTGTTTTTGTAAACAAAGCTGACGATTTGTCAAATAGTATACTAAAGCAAAAAAGGCTGATGTTGGAACAAGCTAAATAACAGTGGATGGTAAACCGTTTGTCAACTTAACAAATTACATCTATAGATTTTTACCTTTAAAATTGGCTTTAACAACGTAAACAGGCTTTATGAACAACGAAACATGGGAATTAAACCTGTTTATATTTTATTGTATTTACTATTTTAGCGTCATGTTTATAGTCTTTAAATTAATTTAACAATCGTAGTATAATGAAATGCGACGCTTTATGTTTAACTGATTACAAAGGCTAAGAACACTTTTAGTTTGGTACAATGTAATTTCAATTTGGCATTGTTATTGTTAATCAATTTGGTATTTGGTACAATATAATATAATTGGTATTGGTTCAATATAATTAAAATTATACAAGGAAATGAACATACAAGGAAAGGAAATTATTGAACACACAAAAAGCTATCAAATAGGCCTAACCATACTAATTAGTTATAACAATCTATTACTATTTTCCATACTTCCTGGAAACCTCATATTTAACAAGAAAACAGTCCTTTATAATATTATTGGATGTCAAAAAATTATTTAAAGGGTTGGAAAAAATTTGCTGAAAAAAACGTTATTTCCACTCGCCTAACTCAATTATTTTTAATGCCATACTTTAATCTTTCAAGAAAGTACAAACGTAAATAACGCTTTTAAGATAAACATAAGAAAAAAATTAATTGCGTGTGAAATCAAGAAAAACTAAAGTTTACCAAGAAATTTGTCCAGTATAATCTAATTTTTACTTGAATATTAAATTAATTAAATCGATGAGTATATTGATGTATTCTCTACCTTTAATAAATTCTTCAATCATAAAGTTATTTCATTTCAAAGTTATGCAATCAGCAAGTGTATTATAATTGTTGTTACCGTTGTGAAAAAAATAAGATTGGAGCATTATGCATTATATGCAGGATGCATTAAGATTATGCATTATATAATGCATAAGATGGTGCAGTCAAAATATTTATACAATGGAAAATTAAAATCCCTTTTTAAGATTCTAAATAAAAATACTACATAGTAACCACTTTTTAATGTCCTTTTTATAAGTCTTAATATTGCAATTTCGTGGTCGTCAAGAATAATGTTAAGTTCTATGAAACCGTAATGGAATAAATGATGAATGTTCGTAGATAACCTATATAATGAATTTAATCCAAAATATGCGATAGAGCAAGCGCCAATGTAAGTATGTGGCACTGTAGAGTGATGTCCCAACACTACGTCACAGCAGTCACAGTGAAGGGGGGAGCGGGATCGCGTTCCGAGCGCTCGTGGGCTAGCCCTTGTCTCTACAGTCCTGGGCGACATCACCATAGACTCTGTCAAGGACCATCTGGTCTGGAGTGATTATAATGATCTGACGTGTAACCACCTGGACCTGAGCAGCGTGGGCGACATCACCATAGACTCTGTCAAGGACCACCTGGTCAAGTAAGTGGGGACACGGTCGGGTTGGTAGCACTGGTCAAAGGTCGGACTGTCTGGAGTGATTATAATGATCTGACGTGTAACCACCTGGACCTGAGCAGCGTGGGCGACATCACCATAGACTCTGTCAAGGACCACCTGGTCAAGTAAGTGCGGACACGGTCGGGTTGGTAGCACTGGTCAAAGGTCGGACTGTCTGGAGTGATTATAATGATCTGACGTGTAACCACCTGGACCTGAGCAGCGTGGGCGACATCACCATAGACTCTGTCTAGGACCACCTGGTCAAGTAAGTGCGGACACGGTCGGGTTGGTAGCACTGGTCAAAGGTCGGACTGTCTGGAGTGATTATAATGATCTGACGTGTAACCACCTGGACTTGAGCAGCATGGGCTACATCACCATAGACTCTGTCAAGGACCACCTGGTCATGTAAGTGCGGACACGGTCGGGTTGGTAGCACTGGTCAAAGGTCGGACTGTCTGGAGTGATTATAATGATCTGACGTATAACCACCTGGACCTGAGAAGCGTGGGCGACATCACCATAGACTCTGTCAAGGACCACCTGGTCAAGTAAGTGGGGACAAGGTCGGGTTGGTAGCACTGGTCAAAGGTCGGACTGTCTGGAGTGATTATAATGATCTGACGTGTAACCACCTGGACCTGAGAAGCGTGGGCGACATCACCATAGACTCTGTCAAGGACCACCTGGTCAAGTAAGTGGGGACAAGGTCGGGTTGGTAGCACTGGTCAAAGGTCGGACTGTCTGGAGTGATTATAATGATCTGACGTGTAACCACCTGGACCTGAGCAGCGTGGGCGACATCACCATAGACTCTGTCAAGGACCACCTGGTCAAGTAAGTGGGGACACGGTCGGGTTGGTAGCACTGGTCAAAGGTCGGACTGTCTGGAGTGATTATAATGATCTGACGTGTAACCACCTGGACCTGAGCAGCGTGGGCGACATCACCATAGACTCTGTCAAGGACCACCTGGTCAAGTAAGTGGGGACACGGTCGGGTTGGTAGCACTGGTCAAAGGTCGGACTGTCTGGAGTGATTATAATGATCTGACGTGTAACCACCTGGACCTGAGCAGCGTGGGCGACATCACCATAGACTCTGTCAAGGACCACCTGGTCAAGTAAGTGGGGACACGGTCGGGTTGGTAGCACTGGTCAAAGGTCGGACTGTCTGGAGTGATTATAATGATCTGACGTGTAACCACCTGGACCTGAGCAGCGTGGGCGACATCACCATAGACTCTGTCAAGGACCACCTGGTCAAGTAAGTGCGGACACGGTCGGGTTGGTAGCACTGGTCAAAGGTCGGACTGTCTGGAGTGATTATAATGATCTGACGTGTAACCACCTGGACCTGAGCAGCGTGGGCGACATCACCATAGACTCTGTCAAGGACCACCTGGTCAAGTAAGTGCGGACACGTTCGGGTTGGTAGCACTGGTCAAAGGTTGGACTGTCTGGAGTGATTATAATGATCTGACATGTAACCACCTGGACCTGAGCAGCGTGGGAGACATCACCATAGACTCTGTCAAGGACCACTTGGTCAAGTAAGTGCGGACACGGTCGGGTTGGTAGTACTGGTCAAAGGTCGGACTGTCTGGAGTGATTATAATGATCTGACGTGTAACCACCTGGACCTGATCAGTGTGGGCGACATCACCATAGACTCTGTCAAGGACCACCTGGTCAAGTAAGTGCGGACACGGTCGGGTTGGTAGCACTGGTCAAAGGTCGGACTGTCTGGAGTGATTATAATGATCTGACGTGTAACCACCTGGACCTGAGCAGCGTGGGCGACATCACCATAGACTCTGTCAAGGACCACCTGGTCAAGTAAGTGCGGACACGGTCGGGTTGGTAGCACTGGTCAAAGGTCAGGACTGTCTGGAGTGATTATAATGATCTGACGTGTAACCACCTGGACCTGAGCAGCGTGGGCGACATTACCATAGACTCTGTCAAGGACCACCTGGTCAAGTAAGTGGGGACACGGTCGGGTTGGTAGCACTGGTCAAAGGTCGGACTGTCTGGAGTGATTATAATGATCTGACGTGTAACCACCTGGACCTGAGCAGCGTGGGCGACATCACCATAGACTCTGTCAAGGACCACCTGGTCAAGTAAGTGGGGACACGGTCGGGTTGGTAGCACTGGTCAAAGGTCGGACTGTCTGGAGTGATTATAATGATCTGACGTGTAACCACCTGGACCTGAGCAGCGTGGGGCGACATCACCATAGACTCTGTCAAGGACCACCTGGTCAAGTAAGTGGGGACACGGTCGGGTTGGTAGCACTGGTCAAAGGTCGGACTGTCTGGAGTGATTATAATGATCTGACGTGTAACCACCTGGACCTGAGCAGCGTGGGCGACATCACCATAGACTCTGTCAAGGACCACCTGGTCAAGTAAGTGGGGACACGGTCGGGTTGGTAGCACTGGTCAAAGGTCGGACTGTCTGGAGTGATTA
>CM061534.1:43151119-43607793 GCA_030545055.2 Neoaliturus tenellus
ATTATTTTAAAGTCTAATTGTGTATAAGTGATTTCTTAATATACTAATAGAGAATTTGATTGCCGTCAAGGCTATTAATTTTTGAGTATTTTTTCCAAATTATATTTATTCAAAAAAATCTTGAGTAAATTGAGGAATACAGAAAAAATTTTGCTTGTTTCCCATTCAAAATATAGTAATTAACGAACGATTTATATCAATTACTAAGCAATGTAACAAATGTAACAAACAATACGAAGTAATAATCTTGAATAATAGCTTAATATATTCTATTAACTATATAACTGCTATAGGCCCCACGTTGGGCGCCATTTTGTAGCACTCTGACCTCAGGTCGCTCAGTCTGGGTGTGGTTCATTAAATCCTTAAAACAGAGTGTGCAGTAGGTAGTCTTCAATTAAGAGGGCGCCACCTAGTTTTTAATGTCCCAGGATCCAAACTAGGAAACTCTCCATGGGAGGGGAAAGGTAAATGGCAACGGCAGAGGTTAACCCCAGTAAAATTGTATGAATTTCCCAACAGCCAAACAAACTCACAAAATATTGTAGATATTTTTAACTTTACTTGAATTAAGACTCAAAATCAAATTACTGTTCAGATGAGTGAAAAGCTCTTTAAGTGATTCCAGAATATTATCACCCTTATAAGAAAAAAAGATGTAAGTTCAATCAAACCTATTCCTTCTAATTGAATTTGCCGTTCAAAACAAGAAACAATAATCACAAATTATTTAATGTAATTCCAAAATATTTTGTATGAAAATCACTTAGTGAAATATCTAATCAATTTTATTATCAATGATTATCTGAAAAGATCAACACAGGCTAAATGAATTCTACTGTATTTATCAGCAATAGAGATAAACTTTAATCAAGTCTGAAAATTGTCACAAATTATAGACTTTTATGTTCTCAAAATTTTACCAATAATACCAATAATCCAATAAACCTGAACTTGTCGGCCGACACTAATACTAAACATAAACATGAAATGTTTGACCAAACCATACAATTATGAACACACAACTTAACATTTAAACATATGTCTTAATTATTATGTCTTAATTATATCTAAAAAGTCCAGCCAATTTTCTTTTGAAAAGTCTTTGACCATAGGATAATACTAATAATAAATGTGCAAGTCCTATCTGTGGTTTGAGAGCGTTGATGATCTCTGCTGCGGTAAGGAAACTCTCCGACGACGCGTGGTGGAAAACGGCTGAGGCCTGGACAACTCAGGGTTGGTCGAGACTCCAAGGGTTGAGGGCCCAGAGGTCAGAATGCAGGACGCCCACGAATATTGGTTGGCCGGGGTTGCGCCAAAACTCAGGGTCCAAGGTTTTCCCTGGGCACATTCCCACACACACTAGTACTCAAGTCTAATAGTTTACTAATTCTAAGCAATATTCCTATCATCAAATATTTTATTTAATTATTTTATAATGAAACATTGACATCATTCAATTTACCAGGCTAGCTAATTGTAATTAAAATGTATTATCCCGGAAAAGAATATTTAAATTCCATCTAGCAGCATATTCCAATAGGCTATCCCAAAGTCTCTGTGGATTAATAATTATGTACTGTGTTTCAACTTGAAATATTCTACAGCTTTTCCCCATGGACATAATAGACAACATTTCTTAAAAATCAAACAATAATAATTAATATTTAAAAATTACACAATGGAATGTTAAAGCTTCTGCTTGAGGTTTTCACTGATTTTATATTTTTAATATTCCTCAAGATAAATATACTTGACTGACTGATAAATTGTTTAACATGAGTCTAATATCACAAATTATAAATAATATTTATCGATAGTTTTCATCCGGAAATATTACAAAAGGATTTCCTCTGAGAGAAGAGTTCTATACATATTTTTATAATCCTTTCACATTTTACACAATAAATTCAAAATACAGCCCATTACAACAAGATTAAAATATACTTACATCATTGAGGCTTGAGCGTTTTTCAAAGCAAAATTCATTATTACTTTTTTACATAATTTAACATTTAATTAATAAAAAAAGATTAAAAGACACAGATTATTTCATTGACATTACTGAAGATTAAAACTCACAAAACAGTTCTACATATTTAATTAATTGAAATTACACTGCACACTTCTTATTATAGCAAATTTATTTCATGTCAGGTCATTTTCAACAGGTTTGAGTTTGCACTTCAGTTATAAGTAAAGCTGTTTGAAAGTCAAAATTCTCTGATTTTATATTTTATCCTGATATAAATTATAAATTGACAAAATAGATATTCTTAAAATAAACATTATGCTATAGAAAGTATTTAATAATTTAATTTAATTTCCAAAACCTCAAGTAGTTGCATGTCTGGCTGTTGAATTGTTCCTTTATAATATTAAATTCCAAATTATATTTAAACTTTACTAACAAAATTTATTCACAAATTTTATTTACTTCCCATAAAATAGTTTTAAGTAAAATAATAACTTTAAATTCTTACCTCTGCCAAATAATCCCAGGTTGGAACAGGAGGGAAGATGGACACTAAATTATTGGAGTAGGACACGTAGTCTTGCTCTGCAGATCCCAAAATGGCTAGTCTCAGACACTCACAGAAAGGTAGACACTCAAGTCATTGTCTTCGATAAAGACCCAGAACTTTCCAGTGTGCAGGATTCAAGTTGCAAGCTGATAGGCAAGGGGGGAGGGCGGGGCGGTCAGAGTTGAGTCGAGTTGAGTTGAGTTGAGTTGGGCGGTCAGAGGTCGGTGAGTAGCACTGCCGGCTCTCAATGGAATTATTAAATTCAGTTTGTGGACTTTTTGTAGTGCCTGCAGGGTCAGTGACGCAAAGTTGCAACACTAATGTTTTAATTGTGGTATCCCCATGGGAAGGAGCTCCAAATTCCCATAAGTTGAAATATGATCATGGCCAGTGATCATTTGGGATGTGAGGCAATAAACAAAATTGTTACAAAAAGCAATTAGGGAAATTGGCCTAAAATTAATGCAGATTGCAGCACTTGATCTGTACGAACGCAAAATAAACGTAATTAGTATTTGAAGAAATAGCTTGAAACGATTTTATTTTCTTTTTGTGTCTTAAAATATACATTATTTATGTTTATCCAAAAAGAAATACATTTTGTATAAAAAAACTGACGTTTTTTTTAAATCAATAAGGGTATGTTTGTTTTTCTATAGCTGTATAAATTATTGAATTTTAGATAATGTACAACACTGCTCAGAAAATGTAAATTAATAATTATCTAATGATTATTCTATAAACACTTATAAATAATGAATTATTAGTTGCAAGTAAAAAACATTGCAAGTGTAATGTAGAATATTTAGCGATGAAAATAAAATCAAATAGATAACACAAACAAAAAACATTTAGAGTTTTTTAAAATACAAAAGAATAAAAATTGGTCTTAAACACGGAAAAATAGTAAACAAAGAAAATATATACCGTGTAGAGTTAACACCGCTATTTCACTGGCTACCCCAATATAGTCACGTTGTCTTTAGTTGATCGAGGAAACTTTCCCGTTTTATGCTAAGTTATTCGTTTTGTAAAGTGGTTACGACATTTTATGATTTTGCTTGAGTGTGCTGACTCTAAAGAAACATTTGTTCGGGGAAATATAATAAACTTTCCTGTTGCATGGAATTTTACTTATCCTCCAAACTCTAAACGTCACAATATCAGCTTGTATGAAAACTGGCACAAGGATATAAGCACAAGGTAAATGTTGTTTATTGTCTTTTATATGCTGAAGGGCAAAACACTTGATTCACAAACAAAAGTTTTCTCTTGACAATCTTTTTTGATATTTAATTATGTGTTGCTGACACAACTACCGTAAAACCATTAACTACTTACGATGGTTTTTCTTTAAAAAAAGGTAAAGAAAGTAGGTTATTTACTAATTTCGACTTATCCAAGTACCAATAATTTGAGGGAAAAAGGATATTTGTATAGAAATGTGTAAAAAAAAATTACATTACATTGCAAAAATATTCCCTTTAAAAATGTTAGGCGTTTTCTTAGAGCGTTTTGTATACAGCTTTTTACAGAAACACCTAATACAAGAAGTTTTAAATTTGTATAAGTTCTTTATAGTCATAATAAATAAATACAGTGTATTTTTGTATTTCAGTCTGTGTATTTCAGTTGGTATGAGTGTGATTTATTAGTAGGTGCTGCACAATGCCATGACAACGACAAGGGTATCAAAGCATTTATTTTACTAATATATGCCTAGCTTGTGTGCAAAAAAACATCTAAAATTTGTTTTAACCATAAAATCAAGCAGTTTTATGTGTACATTTTTTACTAAATAATTGTTTTTTTTTCTCATGGGATATCCCTCCAACTAAAATAACGAGACCTGACTTCATAGTTTTGCTCTATGGACAACTACGTAGCCACATATAACTTACATTTCTTATTTTCAAGGGAATTTTATCTACTTTTCCCTAATTAATGAGTCAATACCTAAGATGAGCTGATTGGCCACAATTCAGTTTATTTATAATGCAGTAAAAAACAAATCATGATGGCCTGACTTAAATTCATACATTGTTCAATACATTTAATTGAATTTCCTTATATAAGAGTTGTCAAAGATTTTATTTTATTCTTCATCGGTTCCGAATTTAGAAACTCTAAAAGTGAGAATAATAAATGCAATGACGTCCATTACTCAGAAAATGTCTCTTCCACCGTATGTCATCATCCTTATATATGTTTTGGAATCATATTCAGTGGTCAGACCAATACAATATCAGAGTCGAGTCAGCCATCCGGGCGTCCGATAGCATTCAACACTCTTGACTTGGCTTTTATTGTTGAGTATTTGGTTACACTCTCACATGAATGAATAACTATTTCAAGAGGGAAACAATAAAAAATAACTTGTAGAATAAAATTTCAACTCGAATTATTTTGATTTAAAATGAATCTTGTTTACCCACGCAGTCCAACAATTTGACACATGTAGTTGATACGGTTGACAAATTCATTAGCTGCTTTTATTGAACTTGTGAATTACTTAACATTTTATAAAATAAATATACTGTCACACTTATGGTTATAATGGTTACTTTATAACATGAATTTTGGTATGGTTCATCACTATGGTCTAATTAAATTCTTTTCAACAAAGTAAAATTTTATGACATAGACGCGAACCGATTTGATTAAAATTATCGTGTTTAAAAAACTAATTTTTCTCCAAAATAATAAATTATATATTTTGTCATGCTCTTTAGTTTTTTGACTGACTACATCCAAAGCAATGATTTTCCAATTGTTTTGCTGCTCACAAATAGACACCCAGTCTTTTCGTCGCTATTAAAACGATCTGCTAATTGGCTACTAGTGTAGAGTGATACTGTATGGTTAATACATACTTCTCATGACCTCGGCAGCAGCTGAATATTTTCCATGGGCTGGAAAGAGTTATTTAGGTTAGGAGTTGTTTAGGTTATAGAGATATTTAGGTTATTATTATTAAGGTCGATACGACCTTAACGGTTGTATCGAAAAGATTCTTTTTCGGAACTGTATAAAGAAGAATTTTGTTCCAACTTTGGAATATGTTTTTAAACCCAAAGCTGTCACCTCTGAGACAAAAAAAATCCGTATTACTTGTGTTATTCTTATTATATTAATCCAAAAATAAATAATTTTCATAAAATATACACACCGTGTCATTTCGAATAGTTATTATCGAATAGTTAAAATAATAATAATAATAAAACACTCTTTTCATGTAATTGTTAGAAAATTTACAGTTTTATAAGGGTGACAAACAATGTTTTACCTGTTTGATTTTTAAATTAAGAACCATCCCCAAAAAGCATCAACCCCCCCCCCCCCCTCCAACGAGACAGACTGTCCGGCTCTGAAGGGATTATCACTTTTCAATCCGGCACAGCGACAATTCGTCCACTCTACAGGGAATCTGTTGTTGTTTCATTTGATTTAACCCCTACGGAACAAAGTAATAGGATTTCCCACACAAGTAACAACCGTGCAAATTCAATTAATTCTTTGTATTTTTAAATTGTTGAAACTCATAAATAGTTATATTATTTAATGTTTATATCATTGTATTAAAAAAACGCAAAAGAACAAATTGTTACTCTTATTCCACTAGAGTGATTTGATGATTTCAAGTTTCCTTGATGCTGTAGGTTAATCCAACTTCTTTTGATTTTAATCTAAAAAGTTGATAAATTTAATTATAGTGCATTATAGAAGGGGCCTAAAAGTGAATGAATAAGGATAATTTTTTTAAATAAGTTTATTTCCTTTAATATATATATTTACAAGTTATAAACTTTTTATCTCTTAAGTTTGCAGCAGCTAAGGCTTTATTTTACTGTAGTAACTGATTGGACTTCATTTTCAACGTTCTGTCAAAAAAAATTTCTAATACATAAAAAAATACCTCGTTCTGTCCAACAAAAACATTCTGATACATAAAAAATTACCTACCAGTATTTAAGCAACTTATATGACGTTAACTTTTTTCATCCTCCTGTTCCATCCCTGTAAGATTTATTATATAATAACATTAGCTAACTTACCAGTTCTTACCAGTTCTTCGGTAGTTATGGTACAATGTCAACCCGAGAAAGGGTTTGCCCTTTAGGCGAGCTTAATCGCTGAGGTCACTCTCCTCAATAGTAGGGGAAAAATAGACTTTGACCTCGGACAAATTGTACTCCCAAATTTTAATGTTTTATTGTGATAGTTGGTGTAAAATCAATAACATATCAAAAGTTTACCGAAATTCCTCCATGGGAAGTTCGCCATTTTGACGAATTTTCAAAATGGCGGACAATACCCATTTTTATCAAGTTATTACCACTTTACTTCAATAAAACCCCACTGTAAATCAAGTTTTTTTATTCATTTGAGTACATAAAGATGAGTAGTAACTGTATGAAGCAAAAAAAGCACCCTTGTAGCAGCAGACCTGCGTAATCAGTAAAATACAAAAACAATAATTAAAGTAGTTTTTAATTTTCAAGAAACCACAAGTGCAGGTGTGTATAGTAGGTTTGCTGAGCTTTGAAAGTTTTATACAATCACAATTAAATAATAACCAGTAAAATACCACTCATATTTTATTAAAATAATTCATTAATAAGAGAGATGTAGCATTTTATTTATATCTCATAGAAATAACACAGGGATCTTCATATTCTGTTTTTAAGCTAGGTTACTTCCTTCTTTTTAAACCTAATAAAAAATTTTATACAGCAAAATGTTCATTTTTTTACAGATTTCAGAGTATAATAAAATAATAATCCTAATACATGTACTCCCGTCGCAGCCGACCTGCGTACTCAGCGAATTTTCAACGGAAATCAGTATTCTTTTTTTAATTTTCTCCATAAACACTAAGGGAAAATGTATGTAGGCTTGCTGCCATGGAGGTGTAGCCAAACATAAGTCAAATCCTTTCTAGTGAATAGTCATATACCTATAAAATTGAATTCAGTTATAATAATAAATAAACGAGATACAGGGTTGTGTTTATTTCAAATTACAATAAAATAGGAAACATATTATTGTACTTTCTCCGTAATCAGTTAAGCTGAGTTGCAAGTTAAAATTTTAAATTCTTCGTTTTTCAATCCCTTTTAAATGGTGCCAGTTTAAATAGTTATCATATTTTTTTTATTGGGGTAAGAATATGCTAACAAATCTTTTTGACCCTTTTGAAAAATTATAACCCCGTTCGAATAATACAATTATACTGGTTTATAGATGGTCATAAAAATAGATTTGGTCTTATATCTTATTAGAGTATTTAATTAAAATCAGAAGTACCTTTAAAAGTTATTATTATCATCCGTACACATATATGTTGCATACAATTTGTTATTACATTTTAATATTTTTGTTAAGTATATGATTTAACTGCAAATTTGATCGCCTGCCATTTCGGGCTCCGTTGTCCTTTTTAGGTCGGGTTTGCGGCATTGTATTCTACTAAACAAGACCTTTAATTTGATGTACATATCAACCTATGCTTACATTGAAGATTTTCTTCTGACTCCTGGTGGGCCATCCCCCATTAGGACTAAAATGTTTCGAAGTGTCTCAAAATTAGGCATTGGCGACCCAAATAAGATATTTAAAGTTTAATTTCTCTAACTAATTTCACACAAAACCTAAGAAGAGTGATGTGCTTCATAAGCCACCTAACCCATTAACATGGTAGGTATATAAGATTTAAAAAATGGTGGTTTTTTACCAATTTCCCATGGTCCGATTTTGGTAAACTTTTTTTTCCACGTTTACTACTTGTCACTTGACCCATTAACGACAAAATTTTTGGGAGTACAATTTGTCCGAGGTTCGGCCCTATTTTCCCGTATATTTCCCTGACTACAAGTCCGGCAAGTATAATTGCGTTTTCAATAACAAACAATCTTTCTTAAATACTGAAATGAGATCAAATCAGGTGAGTTCATTCGCTATGCTGACTCGCCGTCAGGTTTAGCTGGTTTGCTGCGCTGACTCACCTCAAGTCAATAATATCACTTTGTTATTATCAATCTTCCCTCAATATTTTAAACGAGATCAGCTGTTTATAAACTAACATTTCTAAATGTAATACCAAAATGTGGCTTCCATAAGAATAACAATGCAACTTTGAAGACGTGTGGGGTGGAGTCATGTGGAGGTTGGGGGGTCCACCGTCGATTTTTTTTTTTTTTTTTTTTTTAGTTTTCAATCCAAGAGCTTTCAATTAAGTATATGTTTGTAAGGGTTTTGAATCCTGGGAATGCTTGAAAAAAACTTGTGTTAAATCCGAAATTCATAATCCAATTCCCAACTTTAAAGTCATTTAGTGCGAAAAATGTAAAATATAGAGCAATGCATAAAAAAATCAAATGTGGTAGATAATTTAATCCCACACTAACGATTACCTATCATATTCAACCTTAATTCCCTAGACTGCAAAAACTAAATAAAATATATCCGACTCTCCAGCCGCCCAAAAATTGTTGAAGGTCTCTTTTCCTTTAGCGGTTGAAGAGAGTGATTCGCCGTTAATTATTTTGGAATTTTCACGACAAGAGCTTTCAATAAAGTACATGTTTATAGCAGTTTTTACTTCTGGAAATGCTTAAACACCTCGTGTTACATCCGTCAATCTTCATCTTACATATAAGAATACAGAACAATATTTATGTACATTTTTAAATTGAACATTGTATTGAGTTTTCCTTAAGCACTTACATAGTCAAAACTTTCTGAACTGTTTCTTGTTGGGCATTAAACCAACTTTACCATAATCTATTTGTACTTGTCGGCTTACACTGTCCGACAACCGGTAGTCTAAATACTTGCAAATTGGTAGCTTTTTAACAAACATCTAAGCTGCTTCTCAAACTTTGTCTGCTGAGAAATTACTAGTACGACATCTACATTTGTATGCAACTTCTTAACATTCCTTTCACAACATTTTTTATAACCTCACTCTATTTATCGTTGAAAACGAATGATGAATTTGAAACTAGTGGGTAATTTTTTCAATCTAGCCTTTGAAAAATTATATTGTAACATTAATAATATTTCACAAAATGCTTGTAAAAAAAGTTTGGATAACGTGTGCGGTTTGGACACTCCCTATATAGTTTTAACATGGTTAACTTAATAATACAATTATTGAATTTTCATTTGAAATACTTCTTTTTCATGTAAACAAATGAACATTTGGTTCCTAAGCCGGTACAGTTTGATGCAATTTTTTTTAAAGCCTATTTATAGCAATATTTAAATAGTTCCAAATTATTTATACATATGCACTTTCAAATTACTACATGAAAAAATCTTGAATGTATTATTTTGTTGAAACCTATGTGGATGCATAAAATCTTTTATAAATGTAATTTTTTTGCCTTTATAAATAACTCTGTTTTAAAGTTAATGTAGCAAAACATTTGCGGCAATGTCGCATGTGTTCTTGCTTGGGGAAAGCTCAGAAGTTTGATGCAAAACAAAATTTTGAACCCCTACATGCTCTATAAACTTGCTGATTGCTCTAGTAATTAAAATGTGTTAACTTCAACAACTCATTTTTTTACAGTTCAAAGAAGTTGTCAGGTTTAATTATACTTTTAAAGCTATTTTAATTAAATTGATTGTAAATATAATATATTTGAAATTATTTAACAATCTATTGTTTTATTTTTGTTGCATTTTGAAAGTAAAATTATTCCTATTTTACTGTCAAGTAATGGTTTGCAAGTTTTCAATACTACGTAAAAATTTCCTTTATGAATACCCCAAATGTAACAGAGGTGATTGAAAGGTACATTTGAAAAATAATTAAAAAATTTAAATTAGAAAATATAATTTACTGGTTTACATTTAAAAGTATTTTGTCCATCTGCATTTATCCTTCCTTAAATATATCGCTATTAATCACGTGCTCATAAAAGTTAAGTTTTTAAATTCCGGCTGCATTTAGTAGAATACTATTTCTAACATTATATCGCAAAAAATGGGAACTTGTACTAGAAACATATTTGTTGACTTTTAAAATGAACTTGTACAAATGTTTTTATTTATTCATACATAAGGAGGTCAAATGTTGAGACAATGTTGGCATTAATATTGCAAATAATTTATGAGCAGGAGAGCCATTACAAGTTCTGTCAAGATTTTCACAATGAGACCAACCCACTAAGTAATACATCATGTTGGGAAACTGTGATTTAGGTTAACTTTTGGAAGAAGACTGTTCTGTAATACATTACGGAGAAAAATTCATTACAATATGTATGAATAGTTTTGTTTGGAGGAGAATTAAGCATTTTATTAGAATTTTTTCATAAAATACTGTATATTTTCTTTATTCACTATATTGACAGACGTAATAAAAATCAGATTTTTCACCTGAATTGTGGCCCAAAAGCTTTCCGAAGAAACCAAGTATACAATACTTTATCATAATCTAAAACTATATTGAAATCTATCTTTATCTTTGTTTCATTTGATAACTATGTACTAGTTTACAATAATATAACCAAAGATGATGCGTCAATGTTTCTTCTGTTATTAAAAATAACAGTAGTTACAAATAAAATAGGCTCAATTAAATTTACGCTCTGTATTCCATGTAGAACTTACTGGAAGGAAAATATATTCATAGACTAAAGATGTGTGGTGTAAAAGGTTTTTTTATTTTAAAATCTTAAAAAAAACATTAGAGTTTAAATATTTTTTCTGCAACATGAGCTTTTTAATTATTATTACTTTAGTAGGCTGCAATTATTACTTAAAAAAACTAATTAACATAAAATTACAATAACTAATTCAGTTGTAAAGGAATCAGGAAGTATTCTTTGAATATAAAAGGAGTCACCACTATAAACACTTATTAATTTAAAAAGTAAGAATTGTTTTGAAATAACAATAAGAAGAGCCTTAAAATCAAAATTTTTCTGTGAATGATGTCAATAACATAATTCAATGATATCGAAGAATTCAAACATCTTTAGTTTAAAACATATTTACATAAAATAAATAAAAATATAACTGAAAATTAAGAGCCAGAAATTAATTAACTATTCAGTTAAGATATGTGTTTACGTAATGATTGCATACACTGTTATCACAGTATTAACGTAAACGGAATCTTCATTTCCATATGGTAATTCGCTGTCATACCTGCGAGGATTTACTGGCGATTCGCCTGTTTTGGAAGTAAGCCTGGATATGACTGGTTCACGTGATTTATGTCTTTATCGCTTAGTAAATTAATTTTGGAGTAAATATAGGTTATGTTACCTAATTTATATTTTTCCAATTATATCAAAAGTGGTAGAACAAAAGCACTTGCAATTAAATTAATTTTTCCTACAATTAATTGTATGTTTTAAACTCTTTTCATTATTTTGATAGTGAACCTCTTAACAACGCTATTTTAACTGTGGTATCTTAATAAAACAAATTTTAACAATGTAATTAAAATAATTATTTTATGTATAACATTATATTCAGTTTTTGTTTAAAGTTGTATGATTAATTACAAAAAGCTTAAATTAAAACAGCATAGGTTACTTACTTACAAAAAATTATAAATGAAGTGTTTTTGTTGAAAAACATCTAAGTGCCACTTATAGGGGCATCGTCCATTGGTAAAGATTTGCCAAGTTTATGTAAATACACTTAGACTCAACTGAGTGGCAATTTGGAATTCTCTCTCCACTACATCAATACTGCATAGACAATAAATAATAACACTTTGGGGGAGGGAAGATATAATTGGTTTAACGCTAATAATTTTTTAAAACAAAAAAATCTATTTTCTTTGCATTTCTCGTAGCAATTGAGATGACATGGTATTTTTTATATGGAATGCAAATTTTTTGACCATAAACTAAAATACTATTGATTATTATTTCATCTGAAGTTCAGTTATACTTATAAGAAACTTAGGAAATCTTTGTTTATGATTTTATTCATTTTATTTCACTCCAACTCAGTATAACAATCCAGTACACAATCTGAAATTATGGCAACTGTTCAGTATCTAAATATTTTGCTGATTGAAAATAAGAACGGAAAAGCTCCAGCTAATAAAGTGAATGGTGTAGTAAAGTACACTGAATGTATCTAACACAGTGAATTAGCTAGATATTATTTTTACTAAACGAAAAGTAATATAAAAGTCCCGTTAAAAATCCCTTAAATAAAATGTCTTTGATTTTAAATAAAAATTTTGAACATCTAAATGTAGTTTTTTTAATTTGTTTCTTTTTTTAAATTTTATAAGTTATTTTAACAATACAGTAATACTGTAATGAAAATTAAAATTGATTAATTAACTTTTTGAATAAATAAATATATTCATAGTACAATTATATTTTTTAATAAAAAATAAAATTATGTTAAATTTATACTTATATAGGAAGATTTGATTACGTTGTTTACTTCAAATAGCTTGAATAATCATATAAAATAATAACAAGTCTTCAAGTTCCATCCACATGGCTAATTTCAATTAATTAAAACAATCAGTTCATGTAATATTCATGGAAAGAAGGGGGATATTTTGTAGAGTGCAACAGACCAAATGTCCAGGCCAGAAGATTTACCGTCTAGTAAAATATTGAAATGGAGTTTGGTGACGCTGGACTGGCAAATCCGCCGTGAACCGAAAAATTCTATGAATTCATCGACAGTCATTAAAGTGTAAACCAAAAACCATCGAGCTCATATGTCGCGTTCACTGATTACAACCGTTGAGTCATTAAGTCGAATGCCTTAATTCAATCATTACATTTAAATAATATCTCAACTATATTTTCGTTTAAACATGTTAAACTAGTTTAAATAAAATGACAAGAATAGAAAAAAATATAAAAAATATAGAATAAAATTATTTTATTTTGAAGTAGACTTGAGGATTACTTCCACTAAAACGGAAGTAATCCTCATCTTTTGCCTGAATTATGATTTTTTAAATAAGTTTTTACTGTCCAGCCCCATAGGAATTAAACACCTTATGGCTTTTTTGGCAGTTTAGTAAATTACTTACAATGATTATTCTTCTTGACAGGCTGACAATATTTAGTTTTAAGTTAGTAATGCTCAAATAAAATATAATTATAAATTAATTATAAATATATAACTAGATAATTAGGGTCAGTGACATTCAATAATAGCCTTAAAGAAACAAAAGATGAAGTCGGTGGTGTTTTGTTTAGTACGTCGAGACTGTGGCAGTGTTTTCGCGTGTTCATCTCCGCGTCTTTGTAGTGTTTTTATTGGTATACAATTCACCTGTAAATAGTGGATCACCCCCTTACTTTGTATAATTCATTCTACTACAAAATATATGAACTGTGTGATAGGGGCAAAGTAAGACAGTAAATATTGCCAAACCTTAAAACAATCACATTCATCATATTTTGATGTAGATAGTAGTTTTATTCTTCCCAATTGGAAATTACACGAATATATTATTTTTATTATTAAAATTCCCACAGGTAGCACAATTTAACGTTTAATACAATCTAAAGTGTCAAATATAATAAATTAATCTACAACCCATCACCTTCTTAATAACCTCAATAAACCTGTATTGATGTTTTTTTCGGTGTGATGACCAATTTTTTAGCGCTGGATTTACCGAAAACTGAAGCATGTAACTTAGTAAGTGACGAGCGATTCCAGGCCTAAAGGCTACCAATTAAAATATGGTTTCCAACAAACACAAAACAATACGCCTCAATCATGTAACTAGATTGTCAAGATAGACAAGTCAACTAGACAAGTTAACTTGCCAAATAGACAAGTTAACTAGATAGTCAAGATAGTCAAGTTTGACTATCTTGACTTTGCTTTTGTTAAAACGATACACATACTAACCTAAATTACTCACAATAATTCAGCCAAAATGTTTGTAAAATAATGAGGAAATAAAATTGTAATATCTACACATTCAGGTTTAACAAAGCCTGAATCTTTTACCGAACGAGGCACTGGAAGTATTTTAGGTAAGGGAAACGACATCAAGTTACCTTCATGTGCCGTTTATACGTAAACCTGAACATGGTTAAAAAAATAATAAGGAGAGAATTATGTATAATAATTCCGTCCACTTGGATTGATTTATAAGCAGTTGTTATGATTAATTGTTATTCTAACTTTAGTAAAAAAATAACTGAAGATAATTTCATTTTTAATTTTATTATAGAACGTATTTATAATAAGTTAATAATATGTAACAATAAAAAACCCTTTTCCATACGCAATATAAATCACAAAAGGAAATGAACATAATTAATGTAAGATGATATTTAAAAATATTTCGTAAAATTGTTGTTACTTCTTGTAAAAAAATATCTATCCAATCAGTCGAAATTCATTATTACTAAATTCCTACCCATTAATTAAATACTCATTTACATCCCTTAGTGATGGTTCGCCTGTTGAACCAGTGAACATGACAAATTAACGTGATGATTCCACTTAGACGGTCTCGCATGGAGACACGGAATGTTGTGGCTTCAATCCGGCTCCAACGAGCTCTGCTTCAATATGCCACAACCCTGTAAATCCTCCACGAGACATTTAGTGTGTCGAGCGCTGCTGTCCGATTCCAAAACGTTTCTACTTTTGCCGTGAATATTCTACGGAAATGGAATATTTGAATTGTGATCCATCGATAAAATGTAAATTTTGTGTTCACCTTCAAAAGAACAATCATTTATTTTTAGCTACTAATTTTATTATAAATTTATATTTAATTCACTTTATTTATTATAGTTAAAAAATTTTTAGAGCAATTAGTAAATGAAAATAAAATAATGTTCAATCTTGATTACATTTAAAGCTTAGCTTTCATTTCTGAAAAAAAAAAATATTTTTCAAGCATTATCAATTATTATGATTTATCATTAGTTAAGAATAACGATATAAACACTGTTTCGGTCAATGATTCTTTTAGTCTAAATTAACGTGAAACCAAAATAAATAAATAAATAAGTGAGGAGAAATGTCTCTTGGGTTAAGAACTTAATAATGTGAACCCAATTAAAGGTCAGATGGGCCTTCAGATTTCCCCATGGATGAAGGATTTTTCTTCTAATTTTACAAATCGTCTGTTAGAAGCTTCAACTTCATTAGTTATTTTAAGTAAACTTTATTTTTTAATGAATAGTTGTTTAAACTCATTTTGTACTCTGGAATAGTTAACGTTTTGAAATAATTCCATTAGGCCTTGAATAAGACAACTCACTTTAATACAAGTTCAAGAACACGTTTATTTGGGTCAGATGGGATTCTTTAAAGTTCTCAGTCATAAGACAAACCTTCGCCGTCGTATTCACTCTTATTATTTATGTTTATTTTAATTAAATTTCTGTTTGTGATACAAATCATGAAACTAATAAATCTTTAGTGGTATTTAACAATTCAACAACTCTTTAATGTATATATTTATTCGAAGAGTGAAAGAAAATTTATATTTTATCCTAACTTTTTATCAGTATTGAGGAAATAATTGTTGGTTTTACGCAAAAGCTAATCCAATCAATCCAAAGTGTTGCTATTTATTTTTAATATCAAGCTTTTCTTACAGCAAGGGGTATTATGACGTAATACTAAAATTCAAAGAGGTTTTTCTCATTTATACTTCTCTAGTTTTAAGTGCAATTCTCAAATATTCCGCCAATCCGTTACAATGTGCATTGCATGTCATCAACACGATTCTCTACATGTGTATTATATAATATTGTACACCTTACATAAGCGCATCCACTGTTTAAATTAATTACAATAAAGTGTGACCAATGCAGAGGATCTGGTTTAATATCAGTACAATAATAATTCACTCTAGTATTTTTTATGTAAATTTAGTCATTCAGAATTAAGTAAAGTTCTACGACCTAGGTAAAGGCAAAACTGAATAAAAATTTTTTAGAACCAAGCTTAAGCCCAATAATGAATTATATATTGAACTAACTACATAAAAAAGATATTGTAACCGGCTTACCTTTCAAAGATTGATCTCAAATAGACAATTCACTTTGCTCTTGCTACTAAAAATAATCAGTTGACTGTTTACTATAGAAGTTTCACTATAGAGTATTGTAAAAAAAAGCTTGTAAACATTACCTTAACACTGCATGTCTATTTTTCTAACGGTGAAAAATAACTACCTTAAACATTTAATTACCATTCTCAGCCATTTCGCCATTATTTATTCTCCACCATTTGTTAACGCTAGTTATTTTAAAATTTCATATTTTTCTTGGTTGCTCAGATAAAAAAATGAAACAATTAATGCTAACTGTTATTATTTTTAAGATCTATTGAAAATTCCGCTTCATTATTAGGCTTACACAACTTAAAGTGACAAATAAATTTCCCTTCTTGTTAAGTTTCTCCAGCACGTAAGACTTGGCAATTCATTAAAATTCAATCCACTTTAGCGTCATACATGAACACCTCGCTTGTTAAACTTAATGCATGGAGCTTTTACTTCCCAACATTACAATGTTTTAATAATGAATTGTGGATGTAATTTTCAAGAGTCTTTTAAATTTTCTTATTAGTTATAGATTTAAATAAATTTGGAGAGTAATAAAAACTGCAATTGATTTGGTGTATTGATTTTAACTTTACGTGTATATATTTTTGACCACGAATTAAATATAAATCACTGTCGAAAATAGTGAGGCAATGTTGTCTATCAAAGTAAGTAATACCTACAAAATAACAAGTAAATTTTTTTAGCACCAAGATGAATAACTAAACTATTAATATAAATTAAGGTAGGCCTAAAGTTAACTACAATGAAATATTATTTTAAATTAAATAGTTTAATTTAATTAATATAATTTACCTCAAGATGAATTATCAGGAAAATCATTGCAGCCAGGAAGAACACATTTTTTTTGTAAACATTGTTACATAGCTTAAGAAATCAGTATTTCCCTTATTTTAATATTGGCCTTTGTTTAAAAAGATAATAATGTCAAATATCGGTCAAACGTTTTTACGGTTGCTTCTAAAAGGTTTTTCGATGAATATTTATTTCAATTTAGCAATAATAAAATAAATATAAGTGATCACTTATTTGATTGATTGTAAGATAATAGGCCTACTGTAACTTAAATGGGAATCCTAAAAGGAAGTTACCTTGAAACTTTATCATAAATCATCAGGCAGTTGGTCATGAAAACAATTAAGTGATTCTAAGCTCAAGCTTAAAAGAAGGAAAATTATTTATTCTATTTATTTCCATAACAACTTTTTGGAGTATTTAGAAATGTTAACGTTTCACCTTAAAGCCCACACAACAAAACGTGGTAGAAATACCACGTTTTGTTGTGTGGGCTTTCAAAAATGTATTTCAGTTATTTTAAATAAATTCTGTAGCTCATCTTAAAATATTTGCGTTTATTTTGTTCAGTTAAACCTAAAGCCTTATACATGGTTTTTATCGCTTGAAACACAATAAATAATTTTTAATTAAATTAAGGGTTTAATTACATAAAAGCCCCGTACATAATTTAATTAACTTCGAATACGTTACCAGCCATCAATACAATTTCCTGATTGCAACCCAGTTATCCCGGTGGTGTGCTACGGAAGTGTCTTGGAAGTTCTCCTAAATCACATTCTCCCAACTTGATGTATTACTAGAGTGCGTGGGTTGGACTCATTTCCAATATCTCCCCGTTAACCGTACTTTCGTAATTCAGAATAACTCTACTATTCATCCAACTGTATTTGATTTTATTTAAAAACATTTGACATGAACGCTAAATGAAAGTTTTTCTTAATTTTTATAAAATAGATAAGTTCTTCTCTTTAGTGATTGTAAAATACATTATTTTCAATTCTATATTCAGAAAAAAAGAAAAAAAAAACTATTCTCGATGCGTATAACTTTTTTAATTTGCTCTAAGTAGAACCCTAAAATTGCTCCTAGTTATCCATACAGTCCCTGAAGACAATCTAGTCCAAGGTTATCATAGATTATCTCTTAAAATAATCAGTCATATTTTATCATTTAATTACAGGCCTATCCATACGTACAAGTCATTTAAGGTTCTTAGCTAAAAAGTAACTTGGTTTATTCCTATTCGATATTAATAAAGATTTATAATACACTTATTAAGCCACTTGGTAAACAAAGGTGACAGTCATATGAAAAACTATTAATATCAATGTTAAGTTTTTATTTCAATCATAAGTTTAATATGATAGTTGAATATTACAAAGTTTGTTGGCGAACTTAGTTACTAACTGAAAAAAAGGACGAACGGCTCGACTTCAGGCACAGTTATAGTCTGATATTGAAACCCACTGGCTTCGATCGGAACACTATTGCTAGCTCACTAGAGTGCATAAAGGTTGGTTAGGGCCATAGCCACTAGCCAACCACTGCACCGCCAGGGCTACATTCCAGTTCCACTACTTGAAGCGCTATTTAGACCACGATTCTTTCCATAACCTCTTGTTCACAGCGCTAGTTTCTATAACTCAAATGCACGTAGGTTTATATAGGCGTAATGATTGAATATACGGTTAACGCGGAAGAAAACATATATTTTTAAAACCATTTCTTAGTGAATACTTATGAGCAAAGAGGAACGTCCATGCCAAATTTCAACCCCATTGGCCCTTGAATAATTTAGTGGTCCTGTGGAGCGGAGCCTTGAACGTATTTTCCAAGAGCGTTTCTTAGTGAGCACCGATGGGTGAAGTGGATCCCCCATTCTAAATGTTCCAAATAATTCCATTAGGTTTGCTGGTTTTTAAGATTCGGGTTTTTCCTAGATTCATATTAAAAATCTGCTATAAGAATGACATTCGATCAAAGTTTTGTCTCCTGTGTGGAGGAGGCCTGATGGAATTCTGCAAAACAGTTTCTTAGTGAACATTTTTGAGCAAGGTGGAACGTCCATACAAAATTTCATTCCTATAACCTCTATGTTTATGGAGATTCTCTCATACATGAGTGAGTGGTATTTGACAAGTATACAATAGATTTTCTCCTATCAACATGGAATTAATATGATTAAGGCAATAGTGAATGTTAATAAATCATCAATAATGGCTATGTAAAGTCTAAAAGCTTAACTGCTAGGTTTCAATATGATATCTGCAGAAAAATAAGTGTTTGTTGGACCAACAGAATGAACTCGCAGTAAATGTTTATATGAATATCCAGCAAGAAAATTAACATAAACTTTTGACTGGATTTGGGTATTTTGAAACGTTCCACATGGAATATTTTGCTTCTTTATTGTTTAAACTATTCTTACTAGATAATGTAATGCTAGATACGGTCCTTACTAATGAGGTGTTCTGATGTTGATGTTGCTAAATGTTTATTTAGTACAGTTGTTTATAGTTGAACAGCTAGAAATAAATGTTTCGTTTATTATATTTTGTGCATTTTTAATCAACCTTTATAAAAATTGCGTTCATACTATTATCAGTATGAAGTAGGTCTAATATTAAAACTAACTTTCAAATATAAAAATTATTATTATTTACTATTAATTGTGTGTAGAAGATTCCACTAAAACCTCTGGCTTGTATTAATAATTTTAAAACAAGAAATCAAATATAACTAATTTTAAATTAATAATTTCAAATAATCCAATAAATTTATTTAATTTTTGATTAAATTTGATACATTTATCTAAGCAAAGATTAAATAAATTTATTGGATTATTTGAAATAATTAATTTAAAATTAGTTAAATTGAATTTCAATAAGAAGAGCTTTGCAAAATGTAAGAAATTAAATCTTTTTGGAGTTAAAAACTACTGAAACATTATTTGTTAATAGAGTGACGTTTTACAAGTCAGAATCACCTCAAACTAAATTAGAACTGAAAAAAACACTGCTTTGCTTCTTTTTAAATTAAACGAAAGAACAACAGTTACAGCAGAGGAGCAAAAGAACCGTGACGGATTTAAAGTACACTAATCCCCTTAGCGGCGCGCCGGCCAGTCTCACGGGGACTGTGTTGTTGTTATATGACATTGTTTTATTACAAATATAAAGTGGAAAAGTGGGGTTTTTCATGAGTCCCTTAATAGTCTGTGAATGTCAATATTTAGGAAAGAATGTTTATTAAAAATTTGATTCCAAAATATGTTGAAAACAATACCGTATAAATTGCATATCACGAAATGAATTAAAAATAAAAACATCGAAAAAAATGTTATACAGATTTTATATAAATGTATTTAATATATTTTTTTTGAAAAATTTCAAAATGAATATTAAATTTATTTGAGATCTTAAAAGAATCTTAATATACTTTTATTGTATTTAAATGTGTTTACCAAGTAAATTTCACAAAGCTCATTTTAATTAAATTTTCTTTCCTAATAATGCCATTAAATTACTTTTGGTTCCATTTCCTTCTTGTTTAAATATTTTCCAACCAATCATACTTTAACGCGAACAATTTATATAAAGTGTACTTTACCTAATGAATATGTTCCTAAATAAAATCAAAGCCAGTTAACGAATTGCACAATTAGATAATTTTAGAATGCCCGGTAATCATCATATCCAGTTCAATTATGACCACCGCTTGAACATTCTACATGAAGGGGCGATGTTTTCGTCGAGAGGATTTTCTGATTCAGTACTGCCAACCTCACTTTAATATTCGAGGTTTTCCCACATCTAGAATATTCTATGTAGAATTTAAATCAAACCCTCTTTTCTGTATTACTACCAAACGTACTTTTTATAATAATATTAAATCCTACTAAATTTAATAAATTAAATTTAATGTACTTAACATTTTTTAAGAGGTTGGCAGTCCTCTTTTTGCCTTCCTTTGTCCCGTCCACAGAGAATATTTATCTGTGCGTGGATCATTTTAGACAAAGTAAGGAGGTGAGCCGCTACAGTACAAGGTGAAAGGTAATGATAACAGTCACTGGCAGAACCCGGATTCGAACCCACGACATCGCTGCTATGGTCCAGAAGTCCGGAGCGCTAACCACAACGCAACCGACTCAACCATATATCTCACTATGTTAATTGTAACAAATACATTTTACTAATTGCTGTATTAAAAAATGTATTGAACATTTGTTGATTATTTATTTAATAATTTTTTGTAACTTTGGGTAAATTAAAATTACAATTGAAATTTTTGGTGGATCAGACTTTCTTGAACCAGTAAAAAGTTAAAAATCCATTTTCCACATTTTTTTTACATATATACTTAAAATAAGGCATTTCGATACGTGTAAACGGATTAAAAAAATGTCTTAAAAATACATAAAAAAGATTAGTAGCGCATTGAGCAAGTCTCATTAATTCGGAATCTAATATTATTATACTAAGGTCTATTATAAATTAGTCAAGCAGTAATTATTGATTCCAATGGTAATATTTATTATGTTCTTCTTTAGTTGTATATCACCTTCGTTATTTTGCCACTTGCTAATATTATTATTTCGCTAATTTACTAAGTACCTTAAACCTTTTTATTTACGATACATGAGGACAAAAACTTTTATTTACTTTATAATTTCATATTTATAGAAATTAAACAGACATATAGTACCATACAATAGTGATATTTTTTAAATGATTATTTTCCTATACAATCAGTACGACCGAAATTTAAAGTCCAAATTTAATGTTCTTATATTGGAATCCTAAACTAATCTATAATTATCATGATTTTATATATTTAAGGTGTTATAATGCCATAGAACGTTATAAAATCCTTCAAAGAGTTACATTTCTTAGCAAGGGTTGAGACCGCATGATTGAAAGGAAAGTTAATTGCCAGGCTATTTGATCGAAAATTCATTTCCTATTACGACTCGATTTAACTGAGCGATTATAACTGAGCGACTATTATTAACTGAGCGACTATAACTGAGCGATTTATTTGATCGACAGCTTAGTTTATGGCCAAGACATTTGATCGACAATTCATCACATATAACGACTCTCATAACTGAGCGATTCATTTGATCGACAGCTTAGTTTATGGCCAACACATTTGATCGACAATTCATTACATAAACGACTCTCATAACTGAGCGATTTATTTGATCGACAGCTTATGGCCAGGCCATTTGATCGAAAATCCATTTCCTATTACGACTCTCATAACTGAGCGATTTATTTGATCAACAGCTTAGTTTATGGCCAACACATTTGATCGACAATTCATTACATACAGGGTGTTTCAGAACTCCCTACCAATATTTTAGGGCATTGTTCCTGGGTTAAAAACACACCTAAATATCATATTTAAATTGTCCGGAAGTCTTAAGTTACTCACACAGCCGCTATTTTGTTTTTTACACATAATAATTTTTATTTCCGTAACGGATGGTTGTATTCAGATCATATTTGGTATAAATATTTATCATACCAATGTACATTTCCAAGAAAAAAATTAATTTTTTCCATTGTATATTTTCAAAATGGCGGCCATTTTAAATTTTCAAACTCAAATATCTCAAAATCGGTAAATTTTATAAAAATTTTACAAGATACAAAAAAGTTGCCAAATTAAATTACCTAACCAATGGTGCCAAGTTTATAAGGATCGGACAACAAATAAGGGAGTTATTGCGATTTTTCTTCATAAAAACATTGATTTTACTGTTAAAATGGCTTTATCTGCATTAAATTCAATGCAAAATTCATGTTTTTATGAAGAAAAATCGCAATAACTCCCTTATTTGTTGTTTGATCCTTATAAACTTGGCACCATTGGTTAGGTAATTTAATTTGGCAACTTTTTTGTGTCTTGTAAAATTTTTATAAAATTTACCGATTTTGAGATATTTGAGTTTGAAAATTTAAAATGGCCGCCATTTTAAAAATATAAAATGGAAAAAATTATTTTTTTTCTTGAAAATGTACATTGGTATGATAAAGATTTGTACCAAATATGATCTGAATACAACCATCCGTTACGGAAATAAAAATTATTATGTGTAAAAAACAAAATGGCAGCTGAGTGAGTAACTTAAGACTTCCGGACAATTTAAATATGATATTTAGGTATGTTTTTAACCCAGGAACAATGCCCTAAAATATTGGTAGGGAGTTCTGAAACACCCTGTATAACGACTCTCATAACTGAGCGATTTATTTGATCGACAGCTTATGGCCAGGCCATTTGATCGAAAATCCATTTCCTATTACGACTCTCATAACTGAGCGATTTATTTGATCAACAGCTTATGGCCAGGCCATTTGATCGAAAATTCATTTCCTATTACGACTCTCATAACTGAGCGATTTATTTGATCGACAGCTTAGTTTATGGCCAAGACATTTGATCGACAATTCATCAAATATAACGATTCTCATAACTGAGCGATTTATTTGATCGACAGCTTATGGCCAGGCCATTTGATCGAAAATTCATTTCCTATTACGACTCTCATAACTGAGCGATTTATTTGATCGACAGCTTAGTTTATGGCCAGGCAAATTGATCGACTGATTTCATATTACTACTTTTATATCTCACCCATTTATTTGATTGACTGATTCATTTAATGCCGTGTTATTTGAATAACGTTACTAAGTCTGTACCAGTTGAAACAGTATTGGCATATATCTGTTAGTAGGATTAAAATCAGATGTAACGTAAATAGATTCTATTTAAATGTCCTAAACAGGAGAACCACCATAGATTATTCCCGCAGGCAGCAAGTTGAAATATTGAAAGAATGCGATTTCCCCAAATGTCACCCTGGTGAAAATAATGTTGTTCTTAGTATTTCTAAGTCATATATCTGCTTGGAACTAATAATAGTAGTTAAAATAAAATATTTTACTACATAGTAATTTTTATTTCAGAACACTTTTATTGACGAACTAGATAAGATTCGAAAATATAAAAGTTTACGATCGTAAAATAATAATTAAATCCTCATTGAAATGTATAGATTGTGTTAATTTGTATTTTATATCGTCTCAGTATTTATTACATGAATTAAGTAAATGCCACTATCTCTATGATGAACTTTTTATCCTGTTCTTGTCTTTAAAACATAATAAATGTTAAAGAAAAACTGAAATTATAAATAAAACAGCGAATGATTAGCCAATTGTGTTTATAACAGCCGACCCTTTAGATTATAACATTGTATACTGATTATAGCTTCAAAATTTTCCCACATTTCTTTTTATCATTTCTTTGAATGTTTTAGTTTAATATTGGGGAACATCAATAAAAAAATGGTAATGATCGTTAGTTGACGTAGAAAAGCAGACACCATAAAGGGTGTGAACGGAACCGTAGATTCTGTTGTGGACTCTATTGAATCCGGAAACACGACGCTGTAAAAAGTTACAACTAGGAAATAAAAAGAAATGTGGAAGAAGTTCACTGACTCGTTACCTTCCAAAGGGCATTCCCTTACTGTCAACATGCCATCAGTGTCAAAGAATTTAAAGGTTTATCATGCTTGTAAAATGCAAAAATACGCAATTTAGGCAGTTACATCTCGCTCGACCTTCCAGTAACAGTAATTTTTATTTCTTTCAAATTTATTGATATTAAAAAAAAACCGCTTTTCTCATCTTTCGCCAAAACATATTCTGACTTTTATTGACATTTTTTGAAAGTACACAAAATTGTCTATTAAAATAAGTACAGTTTGTCCCAGTTAAAGCCTTATAACAAACTGTCAAATATCACCAACATTGTAAACTTTAAGATAATATATTAAAGATATAACCCTGCGGTGTTAAAAAAAGACCCTTTCCTCAATAATGTAGACATGTGATATAAAGTGTAAAAACAAGTTATAATCACGTAAATCTCTAAGGAAGTACAGCCCTTGGTAACTCATTAACATTTAAACTGCATTTAATCTTACATGAGCGCCTTGAATCGCAGATTTAATATCACACCTCCTAAGGCTAATGAATAGAAGTCCGCATATAGGTACAGTAATTAAGTAAAACTATAATGTAAACGCAAAATATCCATAATAAAAGTCGAGGAGAAAAACTATAATAAATTAAAAAATATTATAATAGAAAATATCTTAATTATAAAAAATATGAAAGATAGCTAGTATTGGCTAGTGGGATGTCAGTAATTTACTTTATATATCTTTTGTGACTGTTTACTCTGCTTAAGACTTTAAAAATGAATTCAACTAAATATTATGGCTTTCTGAAAGTTTTGGTAAAACTTAAATATACCTATATACTAGTCCGTTATACTTTCTCCAAGAAATGACTTAAATATCACTTCATCCCACTTCATATTTTATCCATCAGCGTATGAATAAAATAGCCATATTAATTTTTCGTCTCGATATGTTGATTTTAAGAGTAAATCATAACGGAACAAGCCATAATCATACAATGAATTGATAATAGGCTACCCCACATTGATTGATAGGATACCAGGCTGGTTACATTGATATTTTGAACCGAATACAGACTAGATTCATTAGAGCGTTGGGTTTGAGACTTGGTCACTGCTTTCTTGAAGTCCCCATCAAAGCCAGCTTGGTGAAGACCAGTTTGGTGTACAGCCACTGCAACTAAGACGGAAGATAAATTATCTACTTTTTCTACACAGACTGGTTGAAGGGATTATAGCCTGTCCAGATCTACTGAGTCGACTGAACTTCTCCATATCTAGATGGACGAGATCAAAAGCCTTGTTCTTCAGAAGTCATCTGCTTACCAACTATGCCCAAAACTTTGGGATCTCAAGACTCCTGAATATTGGTGCTGAGGTTTCTCCTTCTGTCGACTTCTTTGGAAAATCGCTTGCCTCTTTTAGTTTTTGTGTCATTAGTTCTCCTGTGTTTTGCTGATTGTTTTTAGGCGGTGCCTTTAGAGGGCCACACCCACACAGTGTTTCTTGAGTTTTCGACCAATACCTGTGCATCAGAAGAGCTGTTTTAGGTGGTGCCTTTAAAGGGCCACATTAGAAAAAAAGTATATATATATATATATATCGTATGGCATTAATAGCCAGCCACCAACTTCAGAAAAATATAATACATTCTCTGAGGTGCTTAGCACCTGCGTCAAAAAATTTAAAAACTAAACTAAAAACATAAAGTTATGATCTCTCTTTACAAAGCTAAATCCAGGGCGCTAAGCCATTGCAGCCCAGCTTCACTTGCACAATGCAGCCCAAGCAATCCTTCGGGGAAAGCACTCAAAGGGCACTCATTGACTATGTGAGTCATAGTCTGCAACTCCGCTCCACAGCGGCATGACTGGTCTTCTGTCATTCCCCATTTGTATTTCCAATAATTACATCTTCCCACACCAGTGCGGAATCGATTGAGAACGGTCCACTGCTTCCGAGGAAGATCCATACCACTTACTGCTAAGGTTGGGTCAGCAATTAAAAATTGATTCCGGCCTTGGAAAGAGTCCCAGGAGGAAGTCCAGTCGGTATGGATGGAAAAGTTTGTCTCCGTCAACTGGGATGCTGTCCGCAGTGGTGGTCTTCGGGACCTCAATCTGCCCGTCTACTGGGGTAGGTAATCATGGATGGGTAGCTGTGGATTGGATACGATCTTATTATATTCCCTAGTAAGTGCCTCCCTTCGTCTTATTTCAAGTGGAGCGATATTACACAGCACTGGGAGCCAGGGTACAGGTGTTGCCATGGGTGTACCACTTATGGCTCTCATAGTCCTGTTCAGTTGGACGTCGATCTCTCTGACATGAACACTGTTCAGCCACACGGGAGCACAGTACTCTGCGGTTGAGTAAACCAGGGACAAAGCAGTGGTTCGCAGAGCTTGTGCAGTAGCTCCCCATGTGGAGCCGGCAAGGTGATGGACAATGTTAGTCCTAGCTCTCACCTTGGCTGCTGTCTTTTGTAGGTGGCTTTTGAATGTGAGAGATCGATCTATAGTGACTCCCAGGTACTGTGGGTGATCATAGTGTTTTAGCTCAACACCGTCAAATACGATTTTAAGCTTTTGGTGGGCTAGTCTATTGTTCATGTGAAAGCAAGATACCTCGGTTTTAGTTGGGTTTGGATTTAGCTTCCAGGCCTTACCCCTTGACATTATTAAATTATTACGCTTTTTCGGGTGAAATATAAAAAGTATTCACCGAGAGTCTTGAGGTCATTTGTTAGTACTTCCTCAGCGTATCGGAATTCCTTGTGCTGATAAGCCAGTGCAATATCATCCGCATAGGCAAACTTTAAGGAGCAAGTGTCAGGCATGTCGGCAGTATACACATTAAACAGCAGTGGGGCAAGCACTGACCCCTGCGGCAGGCCATCTTTTAATTGCCTAAAAGTACTTTCCTTGCGTCCCAAATATACTTTAATCATCCTATTGGAGAGCATCGAGTTGAGGAGACGCAACAGGAAAGGGCAAGGAATCAGGTTATAAAATTTAATGAGAAGGCCTTTTCTCCAGACAGTGTCATAAGCTGCAGTAAGATCTAAGAAAGCAACAGAGGTTTTCAGTTTTCGCTCGAACCCATTCTCGATGAAGGAAGTAAGAGCTAGAACCTGGTCACAACAGTTGCGCCCAGGCCTAAACCCAGCTTGTTCGACGGGGATGCTGGAATCCAGAACAGGGAGGATTCTGTTGTATATCAACCTCTCGAGCAGCTTATAACAGACACTAAGAAGAGCTATGGGTCGGTAACTTTCTGGCAGTTGTGGATCTTTATTTGGCTTCAAGACAGCTATTATTTTCGATCTTCTAAATATACCAGGCAAGTCGCCGGTTTCCCTTATGGAATTAAAAACTGCAAGAAGCCACTGTCTAGCCTTTTTACCCAAGTGTTTTATGAACTCCGGGAAGATTTCTTCCATACCTGCTGCTTTGCCAATTGGCATAGCATCAATCACCACATCCAGCTCATCTACTGTGAAAGGTCTGGAGACTTCCAATGGCGCTTGCCGACTTTCCTTAATTTCATTAAGCTTAAAATTTATTTTTCTATCTGCGGACGTACGCACCGGTTTAGATAGACAGGAGAGGTGTTTTGCAATAACACAGGGGTGAGGTTGCGAGGTTGCGGGTTTTTCATTTGGCTTACCAGTGGAGAGCTTCCTGAGTAGAGACCAAGCTTTCCGACTACTGCGGGTGAAGTTCACATTTTCAACAGTTTTCACCCATTTCTCTCTCCTGGAGTTGTCGAGAGAGTTAAGGAGTCGGTCCGCTACATCTCTGTCGGCAGTGTCAGTGAACTCACTGTAAAGGTCTTCGCACTCTTGACTCCATCCTGGTATGTACTCTTTCCTAAAACCTCTTGGGATAGACGCTTTAGCGCAAGACAGAACAAGTCGTGTGAACCGATCATAGAATTTATTTTAGGGGGGGGGGGGTGAACCTGATGCCTTTGTCAAGCCTGGAAGAGAAGGCCTCCCACTCAGCTTTGTTGAAGTTCCACCTAGGCCGAGGAAAAGATCTTACGAGAGAAATTTGGATTCCCACTAATATCATAGGCCTGCTATGCTGAGAGTGAGGAAAAGCATCTAGGACCCTCCTGCAAGTTGGTATGGGTGTTGCTGACCGGTCACGAGAACAAAAGCACAAGTCTGGGGAGTACCCACGACGCCATCGGGCAGAATGGAAAGTGTGTGGGTCCTTGGCATTAAATACCAAGAAAAGGTTGTTATTTTCAGCCCAGCTTGTAAGACGAGTGCCATTTTCATCATCGGACGAGTATCCCCACTGTGTGTGATGACTGTTAAAGTCATATACATATACTACAGAATGTTCAAAAGATGGGAGAGCTGTATCTGGCCACTGGATGTTCGGTGTTTTGTAGACATTGACAATGGTAGTCTCAGATTCCTTAACAGCAATGGTAAATATGCTGTTCACACAACTTTTGTGGGAGACTGATACGTCGTCTATGTCTTGCCTCACGTAAGTCGCCACACCATAGACCCTGTGTCCTATTTCCTCCACAAGCCTATATCCTGTGATGTTTCCCCTCGCACTGTTCTCTAGGTCTTCTACATGTGTTTCTTGTAGTGCGAGGACATCGACATTATTTTCTCGCAGCACCTTGCTGAGGCAGTCACTTTTTGATTTGCTCAGACCATCTACGTTCAGATGACATATATTTAAAACGGAGCCTACATTTATAAAATGGCCCTGGAAAGGGCCGTTTGAATTTGGTCTGGCAGCTGGCATAACTGAGAAATCACTCGCGTGATAGTTCAGCTGCCAAAAATTGTTGTTCGTTTAGCACCACCCAGGGAGTACGTGCAGCTTTAATGGAATGCTGCGGACGCGAACAACATCACTCCCCAGAAAAAAAGTGAACAACGAATGTATATCGGGTTCGTGGTCGTTGTTATTGTTAAAATTTTTTCTTGTTTTGCTAAAGCTGTTTCTTTTTTTATATTTATATATTTACGTTCACTAATGTATTAAGATGTTATTACTATTACCACCTAAGAGAAAGAGTTTTAGTGTAAGCCCCTGTTATTTATTGAGATTTTAAAGATGTTGATTTGTTATGAATGTGCATGTTTATCACATTGTTATTTACTGTTAGGCTTATTCGTTGTTATTGTTTATTTTTGCCATCTTGTTGGCAAGGATTGAAAAATGTCAAATGGTGTAACCGTTGAAAAAAATATAGGGTTTGGATACACTAATATATGAATTATTAGTTTATTCACGAATGTTATATATCCGTTCCGGAAAGCGGCATTTCAATACCATTGGCCGTCAAAGCCTCTTCAATCTGACATGTAAACTAAGCTACTCATGTTTGCTACCACAATATTTCAATTTGGGTTTCCGACTTTCAATGTACAAGGTTAGTTCTAGATTGCATTATTATGCAATGGTTTTCAAATAAAAATAACATTTTTGTGCATCAGTGAAATTGGTTAAAACTTAAACTATTTAATTTTTTCAAAGTTACATTTTTTTTATCGAATTATTTGTTTTAATTCGTGCGGGATTGTGGTAAAAACACTCGTAATACTATATAAGAAGCTATTTAATCGCTAAATGTAATGTGAAAGTGTATCTTTAAGCTAACCATAGTTCTCTGTATATATGATCGAAGAGTGTATTCCTCAAGAAAGAGATTCATAAAACGACACTATTTTACTGTGGTTATAAAAAGCCAAATGCTACGCATATTAAAGTATGCTAATTATTTTGTGAATATTTCTCAAGAGAGTAGCCCATAGCGAGTCTATTCCACCTTCATAATTCGGTTAAGTTTCAATGATCTTGCTTAAAGGGTTAATTGGGGAACCGTATACGGTTTCTATCTCACAACCACCAAACTCGAATAGCCTGTGTATAATGACTCCATTAGCATTACAATCAGAGCTCTGTATAGACTTGTTACGGAAGATATCAGGAATAAGGTTAACTCACGCTTTGCAACAATGAATCACGGTGAGACAGTTTGATCTAGGCCTACTTTCTGACAGACCGCTATGTAATATATCTTCCAAACAGTGGATTACAATATGGATACTATCCTTGTGATTGTTTGTTGAACTTTCAATCTCAAAGTTTCAACTCATCAAGTTATATGTTATTAAGAAAAAATATTAAATAGTTTGATATTTACTTTGGTAGGCCTTGAAACGGATTATTTGAAATTAATAGTGACGTAGCAGTCATAAAAAACTTTAATTCAGAATCAGAAAACAAGTACAATTTCATAAAAAATCAATTACTCAAAAGATAAGCAAATAATTCTTTATATATTAGAAAGATGTTTAGCTTTAATCAATCTCAATCGTTTTCTAATTACATAGCGCAATTAGTAAACGTTTTTAGCCACATACAGAGAGTTTTATGTTGACACCGAACATGCCTTCCAAAACAAAAACTTCACACATTACGCCGGTTTTCGTGTTTATTTTTTTATTTTGTGTAATTATGGTGAATATAAATGAAAGATAGTGGATCTCATAGTGAATCATATTCCAGACGACATATAAAGTATGATTAGAAACAACCTAAGTGACACTTTGGTCAAGAAAAAATGAATAAGAACAATGGGTTGGTTCGAAAATTCTCAAGCACATATTACCTTATACAATTGTCTTTCTAAAACAATAAAAATAAACGCACAAAAACCAATTTAATCTTTTATTAATCATGTCTAACCTTAAGATAAATTTTACTGACGATTAAAATTTAATTTGTATTACTCCTTAGACATAACAATCACGATCTTAATACGCTATTAAATGTCCATTTGTCAAAATCTAGTAATAAACAATATTGTATTACTATTTTATGAAAAAGGCTAAACCATTTAATACTTATAATTTAAAATACTTTATTCATCTCTATCTTTATGAAATACACTTAATGTTGACAACCCAATGATTTATTTTAAGATATGACTTTGTTATTAATCACAAACAACCTAAGAAGATATTAAGATACTCCACGAAGTTTGAGAGATTCAATGTTAATCCTTTAGACGGTAGGCGAAAGTTGCATTGGGTTGTCAACCTAAGAAGATATTAAGATACTCCACGAAGTTTGAGAGATTCAATGTTAATCCTTTAGACGGTAGGCGAAAGTTGCATTGGGTTGTCAACCTAAGAAGATATTAAGATACTCCACGAAGTTTGAGAGATTCAATGTTAATCCTTTAGACGGTAGGCGAAAGTTGCATTGGGTTGTCAACCTAAGAAGATATTAAGATACTCCACGAAGTTTGAGAGATTCAATGTTAATCCTTTAGACGGTAGGCGAAAGTTGCATTGGGTTGTCAACCTAAGAAGATATTAAGATACTCCACGAAGTTTGAGAGATTCAATGTTAATCCTTTAGACGGTAGGCGAAAGTTGCATTGGGTTGTCAACCTAAGAAGATATTAAGATACTCCACGAAGTTTGAGAGATTCAATGTTAATCCTTTAGACGGTAGGCGAAAGTTGCATTGGGTTGTCAACCTAAGAAGATATTAAGATACTCCACGAAGTTTGAGAGATTCAATGTTAATCCTTTAGACGGTAGGCGAAAGTTGCATTGGGTTGTCAACCTAAGAAGATATTAAGATACTCCACGAAGTTTGAGAGATTCAATGTTAATCCTTTAGACGGTAGGCGAAAGTTGCATTGGGTTGTCAACCTAAGAAGATATTAAGATACTCCACGAAGTTTGAGAGATTCAATGTTAATCCTTTAGACGGTAGGCGAAAGTTGCATTGGGTTGTCAACCTAAGAAGATATTAAGATACTCCACGAAGTTTGAGAGATTCAATGTTAATCCTTTAGACGGTAGGCGAAAGTTGCATTGGGTTGTCAACCTAAGAAGATATTAAGATACTCCACGAAGTTTGAGAGATTCAATGTTAATCCTTTAGACGGTAGGCGAAAGTTGCATTGGGTTGTCAACCTAAGAAGATATTAAGATACTCCACGAAGTTTGAGAGATTCAATGTTAATCCTTTAGACGGTAGGCGAAAGTTGCATTGGGTTGTCAACCTAAGAAGATATTAAGATACTCCACGAAGTTTGAGAGATTCAATGTTAATCCTTTAGACGGTAGGCGAAAGTTGCATTGGGTTGTCAACCTAAGAAGATATTAAGATACTCCACGAAGTTTGAGAGATTCAATGTTAATCCTTTAGACGGTAGGCGAAAGTTGCATTGGGTTGTCAACCTAAGAAGATATTAAGATACTCCACGAAGTTTGAGAGATTCAATGTTAATCCTTTAGACGGTAGGCGAAAGTTGCATTGGGTTGTCAACCTAAGAAGATATTAAGATACTCCACGAAGTTTGAGAGATTCAATGTTAATCCTTTAGACGGTAGGCGAAAGTTGCATTGGGTTGTCAACCTAAGAAGATATTAAGATACTCCACGAAGTTTGAGAGATTCAATGTTAATCCTTTAGACGGTAGGCGAAAGTTGCATTGGGTTGTCAACCTAAGAAGATATTAAGATACTCCACGAAGTTTGAGAGATTCAATGTTAATCCTTTAGACGGTAGGCGAAAGTTGCATTGGGTTGTCAACCTAAGAAGATATTAAGATACTCCACGAAGTTTGAGAGATTCAATGTTAATCCTTTAGACGGTAGGCGAAAGTTGCATTGGGTTGTCAACCTAAGAAGATATTAAGATACTCCACGAAGTTTGAGAGATTCAATGTTAATCCTTTAGACGGTAGGCGAAAGTTGCATTGGGTTGTCAACCTAAGAAGATATTAAGATACTCCACGAAGTTTGAGAGATTCAATGTTAATCCTTTAGACGGTAGGCGAAAGTTGCATTGGGTTGTCAACCTAAGAAGATATTAAGATACTCCACGAAGTTTGAGAGATTCAATGTTAATCCTTTAGACGGTAGGCGACTCATACTTGTGTTTGTACTCATACTTGACCAAAAGCCTGGAAATCCCAAGACAAAGCAATTACATCGCCAAGTTTGGATCCATCTGCAGCAAAGAGAAACTATAAACTATTACCAAAACTGTATATTCTTAAATATGTTATGATACAATATGAAGTTTTATTATTTTGAGTGGTTCATATATTTTAAGAAATCGTATTCATAGTTGTTGTGTAAACTTAGATGTCCAAACCATTTGAACCGCCTTATTTATCCTGTTATCAATTCAAAGCTTTATCAGTTTGTTATTTGATTTTAGTGTAAGAAGAAACTAAATACAATTTTCAAATCCAACTCAGATTATATTCCGATTAAAGTATTTTCATGCCATTAGCGGCCATTTTAGTTTTTTCTTTCAATTTGATCAGTGTGGTTACTTAATGAAGTTGTTTTTAATAGTGATACTAATTTCTTCAAACAGAAAGCCTTGACAATTCTTTACTTATCTCCTTTACTTCAGTCTTTGAATTATAGATGTAGTGTTAATTTTTCCATAGCTTAAGCTATTGAAAACTAAATTAAATTCTATTTATTAATTTTAATTATTATTATTTTTGGAGAATCGTTATTTGTAACTTTTGTTGACTAAAACAGCTTCTTGTTGGCTGAATGTGATACTTGTCTCAATGAATATAAAGAAAAAACAATGTTACTAACTTCATAACTACTGTAGTAATGCAAGATGGAATGATTCACTTTTATATTCTTTGTAAAATAAGACGTATGGTAAGAGTTAGACATATAAAACATATAAAAAATAATAGAAAAAACATTTGTTTAATGTGTGACAAAAGAATGAGTGTTTTTAAATAGGTCTGATAATAAATGAATAAATAATGAGTATTCAGTAAATTTATTAGTGGTTTAATTGCAAGGAACGAAGTTGAATGAGGAGAAGTAAGCTACTTTCCAACAACCCCTTAAATCCTTTCCAAGTCTGTAGACATCATCCCTTTATACAGAACGCAAACTGAACTTCGTAAAGTTTTAATCGTTTTATTTAAACCCTCAAGGTTTAGTATAAAAATCAACCGATGCTTTTAAGGTGTGCAGTTAATATTTAACAATCCTATACTATAATACGAGCAATGTCTGAAGGGATGTGTTTTCCAAGATCTCGAAATCTAGCGGATGGATTTTGCTTAAACTTTTCATTTAAGAGTGTTTTGGCCTAAAAATAAGTTTATAAAGGCCTCAATCCCAGGGAAAATCAAATTTCGTCTAAATTTAAGTTTAAAAATTGTAATTTTTAACATTTGTCTTATGGCTTACTATTTTGGTAACGAAATAACAACCAAAGGTATACAAAAATAAAGGAACCTAAATGTTGTAAATTTTTTGAGACAGCTGTTAACTGTGACGAGGTATAGTTTGGTTGTTGGGGGAAATTTAATAGCTGTATTACCGGGACACAATATCAAAATTGAACTAAAACCAACGAGCAAGGCTCGGTTAACCTGGTACTTAAATATAAACTTAAAATATTAGTTCGTTAGAGTTATAAAAGTTATTAAGTGTAAAAACGCAATGGTAGATTGCGACTTACGAATCTGATATAGCAAAACATATATTTAACATTTCCAATTATTTTTGAAGTATTACGGGAATATGCATAACCAGTTCTTGATTTCTTTGACACCCGGTATATATTTCGAAGTAAGTAAAAATAATTATAAACATAAATGTACCAATGACACAAAATTATTATAAGTAATAAATTATTATAAGTAATTATTATAAGACTGGGACGGTGGCGACGTCCTGTAATCCAGCTACTTGGAGGTCACGAATTGTGGCTAGTTATGAGCGACGGCTTGTGGATGCGATATTCCCTGGTGGGGATTAACGTCCGCACTAATGAATACTAGTTCATCCATAAGTACCATCCTCATAACTAGACCAATTCGGTAATTTGAGGGTGAAATTGTGGTTCGGATCCCACGTTAAACTGTAGGTCCCTAGATACCATTGGCTGTTGGGCTATGAATTAACAGTCCTGTCTAAGGAGAATGTCGGCCTTAGTCAGTAACAAGACTACAAGATCGCGCCACAATCATCCTACACTCATCTCTCATTCATACTTGGCTTTAAACTACCTATTGAGTTAGGTCGCCATTTCAATAAAGGTATTAAAGTAGTTGGGCAGTAAAAAAGTTTATCTATAATTTTCTTTTGTAAGGGTGCGCTCTACCTCGGCGTCAAAATCGTCGAGCGAGACTGTTAACTGCCGCTATACACGGAATGTCACATTTTGAAAAATATATGACAGGTGATTTTATATTTTGTTACTTTAATGCTTTTTTTGGTTTCAGTGCAAAATCGATCGGTGGTCTAATAACGATGTTTTTGAAATTGCAGACCTTTCGCATCTCCCTTCTTGCATCGTTATCTATAAACTTTTTACCAATCTTATTGCAGATTCTTGTTCTTAAGATTATGTTGTACTCACTTATCGTCTTATTTTTTCTCAAAAAAATGTTTTTAATACGTTAAAACTTGATAAAACAACGCACATTTCAACATTATTAGCAAGCACCCTGCTAAGTAATTTAAATTAATATCGAAATTTTAAGACGATAGCGGAATACAAAATTATATTAAGAAAAGAATGACACAAAAATATTTTAAATCGGTTTATAACTGGGGCGACAAACACGGAGATTCAAAATCCTTGCATCCGCGCGCGGCAGATGGGTAGAGCGCACCTTTAAGTAAAATGTTTTTACAGTACGTTGTTTGCATATAACGTGATAGATCCTTAGATCCTTTCATAAAAAATTTTCTGAAGGTAGTAAATATTATGAAAGTAATAGAGCCAAATTTTATAAAATGAAACTAATGACATCCACCAAAACTATAAATGAAGGAAGAAGGAAATGCAATCACTAAAACTGACGAAGGATTAATGCAGATTACCTTTATAAAATAAAAACTTTTGAATTAAATTTTTTTAATTTTCTATTACTATCGCTCAATTACAAAAATGACTTCGAGGAAGAAATTTTATTAAATATCTTTGCGTAATTAGAATATAAAACACAATTGCCTATTTCTTTTTTTATTTATTTGTTTATTTTTTTGTTACATAATAAATCAATAAAACAGTATTATTAAAAATAAATGTTTTTCGATGAATATAAAATTTATCTAATTGCAATATAATCTGTTTAAACTTTATCCTCAGTAATCACACTGCATCGTTTAAATTAATAAATGGTAAAAATAATTCTACTAATACGTAATATTTCATTATTACTTATTCGTACACAAAATTTCTATTTATATACACTGTAATCGCCAAATTTTTAATGATATTTTATCAAACTCATGTTAAATTATGAAATTACACATACACTCGTAAGTGAAGATGATTGATACATTTTCAGATTTTTATGTATACGGGATTTTAATCTCATTCAAGATTGTTGTGTTATTGGATTAATTCCTCTCCTTTTAACACGATAAATTGTAATGGTCTAAGAAATGGTTTATAAGTAAGTGAAAATATGTTTTTGGAATACCACAGTGTTATTACACTCTATAAAATTTAATAATCTATTTCGAAAACATCCGCCCAGCTCGAGCGTATTAATATTTTCCGATTTTGTTGAGTTCAAGTAAAAAAAATTGTTATTTCCTTCTTCTAGTAATTTAAATCATGATTTTATTCGCACGAACATATTATTGCGAGAAGCTTTCAAACAAATTTATTTTTGCGAGATGAGTAAGTGACCATCATTGTACATAACATGTAAATCATTACAAGACTTACTCACTATTTAAACGTAACTGTTAAATTTTCAGATTTAACTACCCTTCATAAATTAAGAAAGTTAGCATTCTAAAGTAAGAATGGTTTATTTCGAACAAATCAATGAACCCTAATCCTAAGAAACATTTTCGAATAGGCAATAATATATTAATATAATGTTAACGTTTAATTAGCCATAATGCTTTAAAGACATCTACCAATGAATAAAGAGTCTTATCTACTGCTTCATATGATTGGATTTACAAGAACTACAACATTAAAATTATTTATCTTCACTATTTCTAAAAAGCCATATTTCTTCTTGTCGCTCAAAAACAGATATATGCTATAAAGAAAACAATGTAAAAATTTATTCTAACTTACTATCGTCGTTGGTTGACCTTACATGTTAAAATAACCTTTTTTAAGTTACAAGCAAAATAATGCAAAATATTATGTTTGACATTAATTAATTGTCTACTTTACAATTCACATGAAAAATAATATTTAAGATCTAAATAACAATCACTCACAAGCATTTTAAATTGAGTAATAAGAAATAAGGTTACCGAATATATAACATGTCTCAGTCCAATTAACACTGGCTAAGGTGCAAAGTGTACGACGCCATATTAACATTTATACTGCCTTTCCATCTCACATGAGTTTCAGTAGTTACGAAATTTCTGACACACCAACACGGTTAGTTTATTATTTATAGAGGAAAGTATTACATTTAGAAGGCGAATGGCTAATACAGGTAACTAAATTTACAAATAACCATTTTCAAAAACCAAGTACAATTAAATTGAATAACCATGTATTATTGTACAGATTGTTTTTTGTTATTGTACAGATAAACAAAGCTTCATTGTTTCATGGGCAATAGCCTTTGCAGCAACAATTAAATGATAGTTTTTAGTCTCCAAGACTATGAGTAACATCAACACTACATGTATACTTTGAACTAAGCTACATTTTTAGTATAGAAATTTCAACCCCTTTTTTCGTTAGGATTACAAAATAACAAATGTTTGAAAAAACAGTTTACTCAAGCAACTAAACTGATAAATTCAAAATCAAAAACTGAAATGACATCTGATGACATGAAACTACTTCAGCTTCCTTGGATTTAAAAATATTTATTTTGTTTCTCCTTACATTAACTTCAAATAATAAAAAAATTCAAATTAATTATCGCAAGGAAATGTAGTGAATGTGATTAGGGCATCTAAACTTCAACATTAACTATCAAAACGATTTCTTAAAATATATGAACATATCAAACTTGCAATATATCATATAAATATAGTGAATATATTTGTCGATCAGAAATTTTTTCCTTGCAGCATATTCATCCAAACTTGGTAATGTAATTGCTTTCTCTTGGAATTTCTAGGCTGTTGGTCAAGTACTAACACCTGCAACTGAAATCCCTACAATGCCACTACTATTATACAGGGTGTTAGTGAACTCCATTTTAATAATTTAAAGATTTGTTCCTAGGGCCAAGAAAAACAATCAATCATACTAAGAGGTGACGAAATGCTACGTTAAGCCTAAAGAGGCAATTTTTTCTCATGGTAACTTTTATTTCCGTGACGGATGGTTGTATAAAGTTAATATGCTGTATGACCCTTTATCATAACAATGTCCATTTTCGGGACAAACTAATTTTTTGTGTGTATTTTTCAAATGGGGCCCATTTTACATTTTTAAACTCAAATACTTAAAAACCGGTGTATTTGATAAAAATGTTGCAAGAAGATAATTTTATAAATAAAATCATAAAACTAATGATACTAAGTTTTTAAGGATCAAACAACAAATTACAGAGTTATTGTGATTTTTTCTGCAATAACATATTGTTTTCCATTATAATTAGTAAATGTAGGTATTTTTTGTAGAAAAATTACAATAACTCCGTTGTTTGTTCATTGGTCCTTACACACTTGTTACAATTAGTAAGGTAACTTTATTCATCAACATTTTCTTGTAAAACTTACATAAAATTTACGAGTTTTAAAACATTTGTTTAAAAATTTTAAATGGCCACAATTAAGAAATGCACATAAGAAAAACTTTTTTTTTTACAAAAATGGACATTGGTACAATAAAGGTTCATGCCAAATATGAACTGAATACAACAATCTTCACGTGTCTCATTCCAGGAATAACTTACGCTATTTATACCCCCGACCCCCTGTTATTTGCCATTCGGTCATGCAGTGTCAGATTGCTGATATTTTTTCTCTTGTGACCTATCTGGCAAGTGCTCAGTGTGGAGTTTATTTCCTCATGAACTTTTCTGTGTTAAAAGTTATTGTACTCAGTACTTATGTATAAAAATGGTTTTTTGTATTATTTCATTTTTAATTATCATCAAACATATTTCATTTGCATTGATGTGTAATTGCATTATTGGAAAGCGAAACTCCGCATGCCCATCTAACGTAACACATTGATACCTATTTTATACTATAAAATTACTTACTATGTTTCATTAAAATATTAATACTATTAATCTAAACAATCAATGTTGTCAAAGCTGAATTGTAATTTCTGATAAAGTTTGTCAACATTTAAATGCAATAGTTCAATATAAAAACATGTAAAACGGGCTAACCCGTGCAATTTAGCCTATTATTGCAGTAAAACACCACATACGCCCTCTCCCGTTTTTCCGGTGAAGCGTCCGTTCGAGGTTGCACTTGCTCCAGAGTTTACTCATGTATAATTAAATGTTCCTTTAATTCACATATGTTATTATGGATGACAAGATATTCATGACACATCTTTCAACATTTAATTTCAATTAATATTTTTAAGCTTATCCTTTGAAATTGTTTTAATAGTTTTCTTTTACTATAGCCAAACACAATCATAATTACTTAAACTACAATTACTCATAGATAATGATAATGCTGCCTTTTAACATTTCATTTATTCTACAATTTCCATTAGAAATACATAATTACAATGCAAATCTAACAGAACAAATATGATTTTAGAGTCGGTATGAATGTTAGTATTTAAATAGCAAGCCCGTCATACACATAACCTGCTGTAAATGACTTGTATTGGCTATATTGTATGTATTGAGTTGCTGCATGTTCCAGAAGTTTCATATAACAACACAATCAGTATTCTATGATGTGTGCCATTGCAGGGTAGCCTGAAACATGGTTTTTTCTTAAGTCCTATAGCATTTACGTGAAGATATTACTAATACTATATAAAATCGTTTATCTTACATTGATCTAAACAATATTTTGTTGTTAAAGATTATCTTAAAAGATATTTAAGCAATCCAATTTTATTTTAATTATAGATTAAAAAAATTAAATATTAATTATGAATTAATTATATAAAATAGAACTCGATTTAAATAGTTTATAAAGTTGAAATAGTTATAGGCAAACCAAAATTTGTGACTTTAATTTATTACATTAAAAAAAAAAAAAACTCAATGCATTTTGTATATGGTAAGTTAAATATTTAATCCAGCATCCAGCCCAAAGTAAAGCTAACCAATCCCATCTCTGGTTAGTCAACAAACACACAGTCAGGTAGAGTTAGGTAAAGTCCAGCTGCATTAACCATTTGACCCATTCTCTTACAAACGATTTGATTTTATGTCAATTTGATTTAAACTTTCACTTTATCAGAAATAAATTTATAATTTGAATACAAATAAAAATTAATTTAGTTTAAAAACGCACCGTATGATAGTTCTAAGACGTCCTTAGAAGATCCTGTTATGAAAGGTTTTGTTACCAACAAACAGATATCTCATTGAGTAGAAGAAATAAAAAATATGTAAATTTTAAATTGAATATTTTAAATTTATATTTAAGTATTAATGTTATGACAAAAACTAAAAATAGTTATATTAGCAACAAAACAATAAATATAATGTCAAAATGAAAATGTTAATTTAAAATAAAGTTTAAAATTTAATGTACTGAATGTAATGTATTCTTAATGTAATGTAATTTAATGTAATGTTACATTAAGAACAAAATATTAATGCATATAATTTAATCTTGTATTTTTTTTTGTAATTTAATATACAGGCTATTTACCAAATAATCTTAAACTTACCTTGTAAATTTTTTACTAAAGTTTACAAAAGTATTAAAGATGAAAAAATATTTACCGTATCAACAGAGAGGTTGTGACTATGTAGGGTTTGAATTTATCTTCAGATAAAATAGCGGTTTGGCAGTTCTGCCGTGTTGGGGCGTAACTCCTTCCCATTATGTTCAGCTGAACTACCTACTTGGACGGTCTCTTTGGCTTCTCGAAGAACCAGTAAGGTCATTTAGTGCCATTCATTATGTCGGAACCCGCTTCCATTCAATGTGACATTTCAAATATTCCACATCAGACATGCTGTTATAAGACTTTGTCAGGGAGTTCACTATACAGTAGATATACAAATACCTTTTACATAAAATAATGATCAATGGATAGTTCTTCACTTTTTCTACTGTTTCTATATAAGGGTAAATTGAAGTTGAAAACTGATTTAGGAAAATTCGTTGAACAATTTTTAACATTTTTAGGGTTAACACTACGTTTATCACAGTTATGGTAGTTTTGTGTGACTCCTAGATTTATAATTACTATGAACCGTTTGGTATAAATTAAATTAAAACCTACTACGAATTGGTGGAATTTAGAAAATTATGTAGGCCTAAATAATTGTATTACATCTTTCAAACTCTTCAGTAGTTATTCTATTTAAGTTATTAATTTAAACTTTTGTTGTAATTTTTTTTTATTTAGTACCATAAAAATTACTTCAAACTATTCTCATAATACACCGATGATCATTATGGTAATCATTTTTCACCTTTATGGATGTATCATAATATTACAATAAAATATACCACACCATTAAACCATTTTTCTACCGATAGTTGTCTAAAATTGAACTATTTAAATGTTAGGCACTAGCAAAAAAAAATATTTAGAAATTATATTGCTTGTAATGGTAAAAAAAAATTAAATAGGACACCCCTTGAAATAATGCATTATAGAACTAAGTCTGAAAGTTTGGCTAAACAAATTAAAGTTGTTCCCAAAGGAAATGTGTAAGCAAAAAAAAAACAAACAAAAACCAACTAAATATATTCTTATATTAAAGAAAAGTATAGAATCGTGAGTAGAACTTGTTGAAAGCACTAGGGTTTGTGGAAGGCGAAGTGACATGTCAAAAGCAAAGCAACGCCACCCAGCGACCGGTCTGTCTGTTGTTGACATATCAGGGCTGTTAGGGCTGCAACTAGGGGTTGGAACAAACTTGGGGATGAATGTGTAACTTATGTATGAAAGCAACCTTTAATATTACATCTTTCATTATAATTTTCAAACTATTTATATTTTTATGGTTTTGCCATGGGACTACTAAGTTTTACGGAATTTACTTAGTGGTATCAAAGAATTGCATAAGCCAAAGATATTAATTAATTATTTTACTGGAAATAAAATTATAAGAAAAATATTTATTGCACTATAAAGAATAGTTTGAGGTAATTTTCATTAAATTTTAATACAAGACCCACAAACTATATAAAACACAGCGTTGACCTTAAAAACTCTAGTAAGGTAGTTAGTATAAACAATCCATAAATGAATATAAATTGTATTGTTATGTGAAACTTCTCTGCAAACACTAGCTCCAACGTATTACGTTGCCAATATGTTTCATGTTGGTAAATTTATACTCTTACTGTGTTCCAATCTAATAGGGTTTGCTGTGACATCACGTATAAAATACAACTTCAAAAATAAAACTCATACTTTACTCAATAGGATTTTTTATTGAAATCGGATTGACCTATTTACCTCTATTGATACTTAAAATTATAACTACACTATTTAGGTACACAAATTGTCATTTTCACCTGATGAAAACGTTCAAAGGGATTAAAATTTAAAGGTCAACTAACTAGCATACATAGAATAAGTTTAGGCAATTGATATTTTTTGTAATATACAGTATTTGCATATGAACTTATTTACTTTTAAATTTCCTATTATTGCTTTCTAGTTTCATAATAAGTACATTAGGATTTTTTGTATATTTTATAATATGAAATTACATTAGATTTATATTTCAGTATACTCCAACATAAGCAAAGAATTTGGTCTTAAATAAATTATTCATTGTTGGAACATAATATTTATTGCATTTGAATTAGTTTGAATATATATTAAATAAATTAACCAAGCTAAAATGACCACTAAGGCAAAAGAAACCAGTACATAATTTTGCAACACAGAAAAATACAGAATTAAATTATCCTAGAAAAATATGTCAATCATATCTTTATTGTCATTTAGCCATTGTGCACTCGATTTAGTAGTTATACATGCGCATAAATTTACGTATGCAATTACAATCAAGGTTATGCAATGAAAATCACAACAGATCATCTGGCAAAATAATACCAGGTAAAGAATTTCAAACAGGGAGATAATGAACCTAGTAATAGGGTTTGTAATAACTACTAGTTTAATTATCCATGTCGTCAACAGGGAGTGTGATCAGAAAAACGAGATAGTTTTATATTGTTTGTAAATTTATAAAAAAAAACTTTAACAACAAAACAAAACTTATCAATTTCATCTTATCAAATAATTCCTCATATTTCCAATAAATAAATATGAGAAACGATTTTCCAAAAAGAAGAACTTTTGAAAATGAAACCTTCATTTGACAAAGTTTGGAATTCTATTTTAATTTCCATTTATAGGATCGAAAAGTTTTCGAGGACAGCGAAGTATTTCTTTTTTACGGAGCAATAAACAATAAAAAATATTCTAAAAATTGTTAAATAAATCATTAAATAGGTTTGTTCATTAATTCGATATATGTGTTTATTTACAATAAAAAACCAAAATAAATAATAGAAAACACCTTATCTCTCTAGAGCATTTATCACTAATGCAAACACTATTTTGGGCCTAACACAGATATTCCCAAACTTAACATAATTAATGTTTTATTCATATTTTAAGAAAATATGTTTAAATTTTATTAAAAATATTTTATTATTATATTGAAAATATTTTAATATTTTATTGAAAATATTTTAATATTTTATTGAAAATTTTTCAATATTTTATTGAAAATATTTCAATATTTTACTGAAAATATTTTAATATTTTATTGAAAATATTTCAAAACTTTATTGAAAATATTTCAATATTTTATTAAACATATTTTAAAATTTTAATAATGAACATACTGCTTGAGGTCATTCTTAAAAAACAGTTTAGGCCAGTTGCGTCATGCATGAAGAAATGTTAATTACTCGTAAATCTTTCTGGTAAACGCTTAAAATATTACAAAAATTCATATTTTTGATTGAACTCATTTGTAATTTTTGGTTCGTATATTATATTAATATTAGCTTCTAAACAAATCAAACCTTCCTTAACCAGAAAATGCGCAGATTTCCTTTGGTTCATAGTTTAGAGAAAAATATCTCAAGTTTGGAGCTGAAAAACATTTTAGATCAAATTAGTAGTTACATGATGATAATATTGTTAACATTATCAACTAGTGATGATCTTCATGATCATGATGTTTAGTGATAGTTCATGATGTTAGGTTATCGTGTGCTTGAGGGGAAGAAGTCTCAAAAATAAAGAAGTACCAGTTGTTTTATGCATAGAGCGTCATTTTAAGCAAACAACTTAAACCGTTGAAACATTCAATTTGCGAGAAAACATTTTAGAATCTTTTTCAATACTTTGTAGACCTAAAATGGATTTATAAATAACATATGACTTAGATATACGAGTATATAGGTCTAACAGTTAAAAATTTTGGAGATTCGTTTCAAAAAGGTTTTTGAGGTTTATAATGTTGTGAATAAAGGAAGTGCAGACTAGGCATTAGCCTAAATCTTAATATATAAAGTAAAAAAAGAAAGGAATTGTTATTTAGTTGACATAAAATATTCAGTATTAGTAAATGATAATGGTAAATAATATGAACACCAAAAACAACTACATACGTGATCGCACGGTGTAAATAATGTAAAGGAAACAAAATGAAAAACTCTAACGACAAAAAAATCCATAAGAGACCCTACAAGAAATAAAAAAGTCTTCCCTCTCAAACATCATATTTGTTTCTATCACGAACAAACCACATATCAATAAATAATACTTATTGTGCTATATGAATCGCATATTGCGATATCACATTCAATGCATACGAGTAGTGGAAAAGTAAGGCTGCTGGCTCACTTCAAGGTCACCTGAGCGATGACGTCATCGAGGTCAATGACCCCACCGATGACGTCATCGATGACGTCATCGATGACGCAATCGATGACGTCATCACCAATGACGTCACATCCATGACGTCACACCCATGACGTCACAGAAATGACGTGCGGATGACGTCATCACCCCTTACGTCACCAAAATGACGTCATCGATGTCACAAAGGTCAAGGTCACGCTGAAACCTAAAATTTTTCGGCACTTTTGCGGTTTCTCGCACTACGCTCCGAGTTTTAGTCCGGTTCCCATGACCTTGACGACTTGGAGCGAATTTGCGATGAGAAACAGCAAAAGTGCCGAGGAAACTTGAAGTTTGCAACGTGACTCTGCCTAAACCGTCATGTGACACCGCTCGGGTGACCTTGAACTAGCCCAGCTGCCTTACTTTAGACCAGTACTACAACCGCGATGTGCACCCTACGACAGACACCGAGCGACTGACTGTCCGGCCCCGCGCACTCTAGGTATATGGGAAGTGGTGGGGGGAACTGCGAAGACCTCGGGAAACTTGAAAATGTCAAGCCAGGTAGCACCGTTTTGGTGCTACCTTAAATTTACATGTTAAAGTGTGATGACCTTGAGGTTGACTGTGAACCTGGGGCTTAGGATTGTGTTTAACAGCTTGACGTTTTCGCCAGAGTTCAAGTGTGGTGACCTTGAACTGGTTAAAATCAAAACTGCACAGCAGACTGCACAACACGGATGTGCACCCTACGACAGCCGCCGAGCGACTGACCTCCAGGCCCTGCGTACTCTAGATATATGGGGAAGTGGTGGGGGAAATTTCAAGGTCATTCAAACGGAGTTTTAAAAAAGTCAAAGAGTAGAAAGACTACTCTTGTGAGTCTATAGCGATTTCATTGATAGTGAGTGCTTCGGTATGCCAAGTTGATCTGTATTGACACGCTCCTAAATAATGTTTGCAAAAACCTGCAAAATGATTGTTGCACAATTTGCAGCCAGTTAGCTGTTTTAGTTTAAATTCAATGCAACGTTCAGGGCAACAAGTGTACTTATGCCCTCTCATTTGGTACACATGGAATGTCTTCAACTTCGGTTTCGGCTTCTTCCAAGACTTGCACTTACACATGCACTGACCAAAAGCTTCACATGTTCTACAAGCCAGGCCATCCACCACATCAATGTCATTCGGCCATGAAAAACATTTCTGTTCGCAACAGTAGTTGAGTTGACTCTCCATGTTGCTGCGGTGAAGGTGCGCAATGAAATGATGCTGTAGTCAGTGAGAGTGCACCTTAAATAAACTCAGTGGAGGGGAAAGGTCAAGGTCATTTAAACGGAGTTTTAAAAAAGATGACTAGTCGTCCTCCTCGTCCGTCGTACTTGGAGAGCTGTCAGACGAAGAGCCCCGCGCAGGTGCTCTCCAGATGAAATGTATATCTATTTGAAAGCGCAGGCCGGGATCTTGTACCATCAACTCCTTTAATCTATTACATACCAATTCCACTTTGTACACATTGTTAATAATCAACACCCAAGGCTTTGGCTGAACATAACGTGTAGTTGAGTCAGCCTCGCAGATAGTTACATCTTCCGGTGATATTGGAGTGTATAAATGTGTAAAATCTCGTTGCTGAGGCTGGCTTGAAGTTGAAGGTTCTGTGCCGACCCTGGTTGCATCAAAATTCAAATCCATTCTACATTTAAGAGGTCCAGGGTTCCCGTTGAATACATTGAGTAATTTTTGATACAAGACTTCCACTTCTGTCGCATCCTGTAAATGAACAGTCCACCGCAAGGGAAATGCTTCGTCCGTAGTGGAGTCAACTTGAGAAAGAGTTCCTTCCGCCATGGCAGCTAAGCAAGGAATGAGGTGAGCTGCAGTCAGTTGTAACATTATCGAAAAGTAGAGGGGGAAATTTCAAGGTCATTTAAATTGGGTTTTAAAAAAGGAAGGAGTGGAGGGGGAAAGTTCAAGGTCATCCAAATTGAGTTTTAAAAAAAGGAAAGAAGGTCACTCCCCATCAGCCTCGTCGTTGTCTCCTACATCTTCATCCGCATCAGATTTACTGTATAGGTAAATCGGTGACATTGGTGAGTATTGCGGTGAGTGCTGACCGTTGTTGTCCTCCTGCCGCAATGTAACTTGCGACCAATCATAGTTGAAATTCATTTGTATTATGATCCCAGGGTTGTCCCGCAGTATTTCTTTCATCCGTTCGCAAATTGTTTCCAAATAGTGAACACTGTCGATGGATAGTGTCCAACCTGTACTCGTTCCAACATCAGTAGTGGAGTCAGCTTGGCTGATGGTGTTGTCCGCCATGGTTGCTTGTCGAACAAGGAATCACGGGTGATGTGATACTCATGCAGGAACATGGTGAAGTAGTGGGGAGCGTGGTGGAGTAGTGGGGGAAGTTTCAAGGTCATCCAAACGGAGTTTTAAAAAAAGGAAAACCTACAAAGTAACATTGAAACTTTCCAACTGATGGTGGCGGGCGTTTTCTTCTGCAACCTTGCCGACACATGTGACTATACCATACAGTATGAAAAGTACAACCATAATAAGGCCGAACAATAAAAGATAGCCGTTGACTATCATGATATTTTCTGAGTGGATCTGCTTTCTTCTTATCTCCCTCTCTTGCATCCTCTTCTCTAACTCGTGGATGAAGTCACAACATGCGTGAGGACATCTTTCATCTGTTGGTAGGTTTGCCATTGTTGATGTTGTCGGTTTGGCTGTTGAAGATGGAATGAGGTTTCCAATCGTGATGTGCCATGTACACCAATAGTGAAGTGGTGGGGGTAGCAAAGCAGTGGAGGGGGAAGTTTCAAGGTCATTCAAATTGTGTTTTAAAAAAACCTATCCTGTTACTGAGCTTATATGTCAGTAACAAGATAGGTGTTTTTGCTCTTTTACTTCTTTAATATAATGAAAAAATAAACATATTCTACAATGGTTAGAACAAGAAATACAACTGCTAGTCAGCTGAAGTAATCCAAGTTGTCCGGCTCGGTCTTCATGGACATCGGTGAGGAAGCTGTCGAGGAGTGTCCAGGCTCTTCCTTTGGCTGCCGGGTGTTCCGTATATTGCAAGCGTAGACTTGCACATTTATACGGTAGCCTCTTGCCACCATTAGCTGCAACTCCTTGTACAAATCGTTCAGCTCCTGTTGCGTCTTGATAGTCACCTCCTCATAGCTGGCACAGCTTACGTTCAGAGACATCCTGATGTTGCTAGGTTGGCTGCTGGAGTAGAAATGAAGCCAAGGCACAGCGCTTGGAGGTATATGAAAAAGTGGTGGGGGTGTTTGCATTCAAACAGGTTTGACTTGTAGCGTGGTGGTGGGGGTAACTGTGAAATGCAAAGGTCAAAGTTCAAGGTCACCCGCGAAGTTTAAAAAAAAATGCAACATATCAATATGTGACAAACTTCACATATTGATATGTTGCATTTTTTTTGTCTTTTGTTTTTTTTATGGTTTATTTATTTATAAAACATTACAATAACATATGTACAACAGTAAAACTTAAATCTAACACTGCTGCTTGTCGGCGATGTGGATGGTCAACTCGGTGGAATTGCTACCCGTGCAACCGTGGGAAACCAGGTAGAGACAGCCGGGTTGGATGGAGCGCAGATCCTCGTTCTGGAGGAGATGGACGAACCGTTTCGGCAGGTAGACTTGGAACTTGGGCTCATCCCCCGGAGTGAACGGTGCCTCGCTAAGACTGCAGCAGATGGCCTCTCCAACTGTAGTCTCCATCTTCTTCATGGCGTGGATAATGTAGTGCTTCTCGTCTTTAAGTTCGGAACACTTCTTGACGGGTAGTATGGTAGATTTGGAGTGAGCATTGAACTGCTCAACCAAAGTTTGCAGGAACTGGTGAGATGCCATGGTCGAGATATAGATCGTCTTCTTCGTCTTCTTGCTGGGAGATGTTGTCGTCTCGGAATCTCGAGTAATACTCATGCCAGGTCCCGGTCTGCTCCTCACTTATATAACCCCCGTTACCCCCACCACTCCCCATTTCCCCACTTTGAAGGTAAGATGCGAGTTTATAGGCGTTTTTTTAAAGCGCAATGTCTATCTTTTTCATGTTCTGGACTTTTAGTACAAATACAAACATTTTCCATCGTATACTTGTAGTTTTTATCCAATTCCACATCATTAACCGGAACATGAGTAAATCCTTCGATCCATCTTTTCTTTTCCAACCCCTTTGTGTAAATATTGGTAAACTTGTCTGAAAAGTGATGCATAATGTGATACAAGCCCGTGTAACTTGTAAAACCATCATACCAATCAATATGATGGAAATGTTTTGAAATCCATCTGTTAGTGGTAGCGGCTTTACTAGTTAAAGATGAATAAGAACATGGTGGTTTAAATAAAAACGAATAAGGAACACTTGTATTGATGTCGAAAAACACAAGTTCTTTTATAATGAATCTATCATCATTACCACGAAACGCTTGAAACTCAATAATACCAGGCTTGGACTTTACTTGTTCTTCTTCTTCTCCCTTGTCCATTTTGAAGGTCACACGTCTGCTCATTATGAAGTCAGGAGGTCAACTGATTTCCACACCACGGTAGGTACTGCTTATATACCAGGCCGTACAGTTGTTGGCGCGTTGGTGTATATTTAACGTGGGCACCGTCCCCAATAGGCCTAACCCCACAAAATGTTGGTTATTGTTTTAGAAACTAACCATTGTCATTTAAGTTTCCATCTTTATATTTTCCTTGTTTTCTTTTTCATCACTAACACTTGATTCTTCTCCTCCATCTTCCTCTTCTTCCTGTTTTACTGATTTCTTATGTAGTTGAGCGTACTTTTCCAATTGTCTCCACATTTGTACTTCATGAGGAACCCTATTGAATATAGAAGTGTCCACAGGTCCGTACAATATAGGTGCGTCCGGTTGTTTGTCCAAAGTGTCTTCCAGATAATCTTTAATAATTGAACTTGAAAACACCAGTTGTCTCAAGTATCTAGTTATTGGTTCAGTTGCACAAGTTAGAATAAAAAACTCTTCTCGATTAAGTTGAATCTTGTTATCATGTCTTGTTGTGTCTCTAAACCGCAACTGATGATCACCACGATGTTTAACAATATCGATTTCCACATTTGAATCCAAAAGGCCTACTCTTGTCTTTCTTCCGAACATGTTACTACTTAAATAGCATTCTAGCAGATGCAAGTGTTTCATAAACGATTCCCAAGCAGTGTCCGTAAACAAAATCATTTTGGGCCCATGAGTTAAAATTACAGTAGGTGAATAATCCGTCGATTTCATAACACCGATTAAAACACTTTTGTCCAAACTTGATGAAATTGGATAAAATATTCGCAAGAATACCTCACTCAATATGTTAGGAGAAATATTATCTTCAATATCCCTTTTCCTCTTCTGTACATTCTTTCTTCTTTTACCTTTTTCCTCAACATTATTACTGGCGTTTAGTTGTCTGCAAGGGTTGTGTTCATCTCCTTCCGGTTGACCTTGAAGATCTAAAAAGTCGGATATCTCCTTCTCAATATCTACTACATTTTCTGGTGTACCACTAGGAGAAGCCATATTGAATACGATGCTACCCATACAACAACAGGCAACAAACTGATGAGGAGCGACCTGAATGCTCTGCTTTTATACTCGCGGAAAGCATTGGAATGTAACAAAACCGGTTTTTTTTTACAATACATTTTTAACAATTCCAGTTAAAGGTGTGTATGTTACGATTTTATCATGTAGAATTAAACAGTATGCAGTTGTATTAGCTGGTATAGCCGCGTTGAATTCCATTTCTATTTTTATATCCACACTTGATGATTTTACCGATTCATTCTGTTTAGAACAATCGATTACAACTATCGGGTAACCATCTAAGTACTTTTCTGGTGATAGTAAAGGTGCATTTGTTTTACCATAATATGAACTTTGGAATCTTGCATACATATCGTACAATATGCTGTACTTTTTCTTAGCGAATGACACATTTAAATTATCGTATGGAAAAAATTGTGAATTTAAATAAACTTTAATATTTTTCAAGTTGCAATGATCAAATTGGCCTGCATGTTTGGTGATGGTGTCTCTTCTGCCTGTTTGTAAACCAAATATAATATACCTGGCTCGTTCCACATAATTAGATGTTTTAACAGTCCAAGTGTGACGATCCGTAGCTGGCAAGCTGGGATGTTCATGAAATTCCCAACTTCTAAAAGGAATTACAATATCACGATCAGCCTTTAACTTTCTTAATAGTAGCATTCTATGCTCATCAGCTAATTTAACATGCGGAACTCTCCATACAATTTTGTCTAATGTTAATTTCCATTCTAAAGTTGCATCTGTTGTACCGTCTGGAGCTTTAATAATGTCTTTATCGTTAGAAGATCTCAACAAAACTAATTCTTGTTTAACATTTAATATAATTTTTCTATAATCTTCAGCAAAACCAAGCAACAAACGTAATGGAATATGAAAATCAAAATTTCCATTTGTATCTGGAGTGATTGTGTCTTTTGCAGGTAAAACCCATCCTGCAGGTTGTATTAAATTGGTTTCATTAGGTGATATAGATGTTAATCCCTTTAAAGTTGTTGCAATACCTACTTTTTTAGTGGAATCAACTGTCACACCTGATATTTCATATCTAATTTCATCAAACAGGAAAGCCATGGGATTATTTATAAATGGAACTGGTGTACCAGTAGTAGTACCGTCCTTTTTAGTAACTTTTCCTTCAATATACAAGTAACTTTCACATGGTAGTGTGTAAATGTCTTGATTTTGTTATAGGAATACGGATTTCATCGTTATTGTTTAATTTTGATGAAGTGTAAGGTTGTGGGTGTGATATTCTTTTTCCCATAGTGTTTCGTCGAATGTCGGACCCTGCGCTATATCCAGTATATCCATAATCGGTTAATTTTAAACCATCTTTTCTAAGAAACGAATGTTCTCGCGTGTTAACCCCTCCACAGCTGAAGAGCTACTAATGTGGTTTCCCGTAGGCTGTCCACTTTTAAATGATAAACCCATGATTTTTGTATTAAAGTGTCGATTTTAATGTAATCTAACTGTAATTGGCTCTTCTCGGAAATCTATCAAGTTACCGTCTTGATCCAATACGTTCAACACGATGTCTGAAATGAAAGTGGTGTTCAACGGCAGATATACTAGGTTTTGTGGCTTTTCAACAATTTTAAATCCTGAGGTACACTCGGTAAAAAGTATGGTATTATATGAGTATTTGCTCCATCTCTGTAAGCTCCCTGTATAATGTTACAAGTTATATCTATACTATTGGTTGGTGCACCAAAAAATTTTATTTTTTTCAAAAACCTTTTTATTTTATTAATTTATAGCCAGGAATTTCCCGTTTCCAACGATACATAACAATCAAACCTTATAAAATTGTAAACATATGTAAAAAATAATTTTATAGGAGCATGTCAGCTGTTTTTACGTCCACTTCGCCCTCCAAGCGTCAGAGAAGTTATAATAACTTTATATAGTAACACCTCTTATTTTCTTACATTGTGATTTTACTTTGTTGGGTTGGCCAACCTGATAAATAGCTTTCTGCCTTTCTTCTAGCTTTCTGTCTGCTGTTGTTGGTTGTTTACCAAATTTAAGGTTATAAAACATTGTTTTAGTGATTGTGAAGTATGTATAGTCTTATATATATGTATATGTATATATATATATATATATATATACATATATATATGTCTTATATATATATATATATGTATGTATAGTCTTATATATAGTGAAGTATGTATGAAGTATGTATAGTGAAGTATGTATAGTCTTGTTTTTCTTAATAATACCTGCATTTTTCCCGTTTTTTGCGTTTTTCCGAAAGTTTGATTTTTTAACACATATGTTCCTTTTTCTGAATAACTACTAAAGGTATCAACTTGGGATTTTTTTTGTAGATAGATATAGCTTAGATACATAATTGGAGTGCAAAAAACCCAAATATAATATACAATAACAAATTTAAAAAAATAAATATTTTTTTTTCCTAAATATTTTATAAGCGTTTGGAAAAAAAATCATGTAAAATCTGAATTTGCTTACTGGTAAATTTTACACACTCCATATATGTAAAAAGGTCTGATCTTTCAAATAAAAAAAACAGAAATGAGCTATCTTTATTGGTTTCTGGAGAAAAAAGAACATTAGTTAACATGGAGAATGATAGGGCGCACCAACCCCCTTAACTTTTAGTATAGTTACAGTTTGTTTACAGAATGTGTTTGATTTGGTTCTAAAATTGGGCTATCTTTGGGAAATCTTAACAATTCACCGATTGACTTTCCTGAGTAAAATCTATATAATATTTGGAGTTAATTTCAGCTTTCATCGTATTGTTATTACCTTTAATGTTATATTGTCTTTTCCATTTTTATTTTGCAAAAACTCATTAATATGATCAAATTTCATAAGAACCTGTGGGTAAACTGCAAACTTCTAAGTCTGTAAACTCCCACTGGCATCTTTTCCTTTATAATAATGCAATAAGTTATTTTTACCTTCCGTAACATTGGAATAGAGTTGTAAGTTGTAAATCTAACAGTGCTGCCTCCCAAAATCTTCCTTTTTGCAAGCGTACCGTGGAAAAAGGATACTTCGTAAAGTGGACGATTTTCCTGTTAATGATACCGTATAGGAAGACATCTCAATAGTGACTGATACTTTTAGCTAGGAATTCCAAACATAAATGGCCGCATATTGAAGTATTATCAGGTTGTTCTCTTTTATAGTTGTAATATATGTTTTTAGCAGATTTAAAGTAATGTTCAAGTTCTTTAGGTGTGGCAAATTTCCAAAACTATCAAAATAATATACATTGCTATTTAGTTTCTTATAACACACCCAATGGGTGCCGGGCCCTTCAGTATTATCCAAATTTACGATTCCAGTCTCATTTTTCCATATTTTCTTTGGTAAACTGTCCTTTCATAAATACTCCACGGAAAAATGGTATTTTTTAAAACAGGAAATATATTTAAATAATTCAACATTAGTCAACGCTTTATGTGGTATAACCAATTGGTTTCTTTTATTTAATATGCACGATACGGTCTTAGGTATAGACCAGCCCCGTTTTTTACCATTGACCATATTGTCGGTTTTTTGTTATTTTTCCTCGGAGAACGTCTTTTAGTCTAATGTTACCACCATGTTTCCTCATGGTTGATCCTTTTTATTCTTACCCCTCTTTTTCCACTCCTACCGCTGTTTTAGCCTTCATACCTGCTGTTACCGCTAAAGCTGCTGCTTTTTCCGCAATACTAGCGTCCACTAGACTTTACTCGTTGCCAAGCTATATTCGCTAGCTTTTTATCAGCGATTGACCTATTTTTTGAATCGGTAAACGTGGAATATGCGATATCGTGTTCTTTACAAGCCTGATCTAACTTGTTTATTCCAGGATCGCCCTCTTTCCAATCGTTTTTTCAATTTAGTTCCTGGTCCGCAATACTGATAACCTCCTGGTATATGAAATTCGTATGGTAATGCGTCTATCGCTCTATTTACTATGGATGCTACTGGAATTCGATTTAAGGCTTTACTTAATAGAGAAACCGCTGTGGACGTGATCCCACCTCCTTTCCTTACAGTGTCTCGATATGGACTGATATATTGAAATGTCATAATGCACTTTTATAATTGAATTTTGCAACTTATGTGTTACCTCTACGACAAGTTGAACATAAATGACTTTATTTATGCTTTTGATCAATTAAATACTAAAAGGACCCTAAAATGTGGATCCTTAAGGTTGTGTTGTTTTAGTAAAAAAATACTTATAAAAAACTTCTTGTTTTATCCATGAATTTCTCATTTTTTCATCAACATGATTATATTGTCCGCTTGCAATAAAATTATGCATATCAAACATTATATTACCTATCACTTTAACAAGAAAATTAATATTTACAGCGTCCATCTACATAATCAGGTCTGCAACTCTTGTTAATCGTTTGTTATTGCAATTACACCATCTATGTCCAGTTGGCTCTAATTGTATTATCTGTTCAAAAGTAACAACATTACCAGGCAATGACGCGGGAGCTATATTGTATCATTGTTTTCCTTTACACCATCCAAACATTATTCCTTAATACATGTCCATCAAAAACTTTATTCTTTTCTTCAAGTAATGTAAACTTTTCATTTCCTTGTACAAACACATCCCCCTGCCGTGATACCACTTGGTCTTGTTTTACAATCCAGATGTCTCTTGTTTTAAAGTCTCTTTCATTGACCCACTGTTGCACCATCTGATGGTGCTGATCCATCTTTTACATTAGCCAAACAATTACCAAGACAATCGATAACTCCCACATCACGTGTGACACCATGATCTTTTATATATTTGAGATTTACAGCATCATTTTCATTCTTTGGATAACCTATATCGTTAATAACAAATTTATAAAAGGAAAAGCCATCTTTTGTCTTTTCAGGTATTATAGAATGTAAATAACGTCTATTTACGCTGTCTTTTTCATCTTTAGGGTCATCTACGTTGGATATACGTTTATTGTTGGCACTATACGTTTTTCCATTGAATTTTAACGTATTTTTTAGTTCGGATGACAAATAACCTCTGTTTATTGCATCACCGTTTTGATTTGGTTTACCAACGTTGATAATTCTATGATTTTCTGCATCATATGTGTTATTTTGTAGTCTTAATGTTGGCGATATCTTTTCCTTTAATATTTTTAAATTTATTGCATCGTTTTCATCCGTAGGATCTTTTATGTTTTTTAACCTTTTATTACTCATATCATAATCTCCATCAGGTGTTTGTGGTAAACCAGCACTTCTTTTTAAACTATTCGCATAATATAACCCATCCGAGGAGTAACGTCCGAACTTGTCGACACTCATGGTGCAACTGAATAGTATTCTAGGGAGTAACGCATTTTTATGAGATTACCCCACGGTTTCGGAGTTCATCCACCAAAGCCACCCATTCGTTTTCCAATCCAGTATGACCCGCTTCTTTAGCTTCATGTATTAGTTTCATTCTATCCACCAATTTATTGATATTATTGTAATAAATCACATTTGTGTTATATAGTTTCTTCATTAAACCTGTACCTGTAACAGATTTGTTTCTTTTTCTTGGTTCTGGAGCACTTATATCCAAAGTGGATGACACAAACCTTCGTTTTACAGGTTTTCTTGGCATTATCGGCATTGGTTGTCTTCTCGTTGTTGGTATTAACTTGGATACAAATACTCTATATTTTAAAGACCTAGATCTAAAAACTGGTTGGTCAGCTAAATATTTTCTCCTGTATGCATTGGTGTGTTCCAAAATCTGTTTATATGCTTCCATGTCTTCTTCTTTAACTAACAATTCTAAAGGCTTTTTTTCAAATAATAATTCAAATAATCCTCTTGTGCCCTTATATCTTTGATTACCAACAATAATATTATCATCTTCATCAATGTTTACCGGGCTATTACCAACCATTAAACCTTCTTCTGTTAATCTTACTCCATAACTATGGTAGTTTTTATTAGGATTTATTCCAGCTAACATTTTTATCATGTATTTCCTTCCTAAAGGTCCTTTGTTATGAATGTTTTCACCCAACAAGCTTATGTTTGATGGACCTTCCCTTGCTTCTTCTTCTTTTTCCTCTTCACTAGCAGTTGATACATCTTCATGGCCTCTTTTAGCTTTTACTTCATATAATTCTCTTATACCACTATAGTCTGGTGATTCTAGCTCTCTTTCAGGTTCTCCACCTGTAAAACTACTATATGTAGAGGATTCCAGGTCTTCATCACTAAAATCTTCTGATTTTACATTTTCTCTTTCAAACTTTGTAATAGGTGCAATTGCATCTCCTTCCAAAACGGGTTTAGCAAATTTTTTGTTTAATTGTTTCAAGGGTTCAGTAATAGGTTTAAAAGTAGATTCAAGAAATTTCTCCCTTTCGCTAATACCTAATTTTAATGCTCTGTTTTTATCTCGAATAGAATCACTAAGTGATTTTATTTCCTTTATTAACTTTTCTTGGTTAACCATGTTTGTAGCAAGACGTGTTGTACAACAATGAATGTTTTACATCATGATCAGTGTATTAGTATAAATTTATCAAATCCTATCCTGTATCGACCATTGTTTAGCGGTTGTTCCTTCATAATTGTTAAAAACCCATACTTTTCAGCCCAAGCCTTTCCACACAACTCTTTAAATCGTTCAAATGGCATATCCGCACTTACATGGTCATAATATATATGTTTTAGGTTGGTTTCATCCTGTTTAAATACAATTAACATGTTTGCATTGTCTCTAATGAGCTGTTTCGGTATTTTGCTGTAAGTTTGACCAATATAAATGCTATCTATGTTGTTATGTCGACCCATGGCGAAGTAATTCCTTATTGTATTTTGATTTTCACAAGATACATCGTCAAATATGAATACTGAGAATGGTTTAGCCTCTTGCGGTTGCATGACACTCTCGCTTGCGTTAAATCTAAAATATTTAACTTCAGGCACATTATTCAGTATTTTTTCCAATAACTGATATTTTGGTTGTTGTAGTGACTTTGAAAATACACATAAATTATTAAAACGTAACAAACGCCTTTAGGGTTTGTAATCAAATTAAATACTACATTTGTTTTTCCACAATTGGAAGGACCGGTAACTAGACAAAGCACCGTGTTTGGTAACAAAACACCATGTTTCCCAGTATTGAATTGAGAACCATCCACTGTGAGTTCATCTATATTATTAATAGTAAAATTGTCTTTTTGCGGTATTATCTCCATCCTTTGTAATGGTTCAACCCAAAATGATGCTCTATCATTATAATAGATCCTTTTTAGGTATCCAAGAATCTTCCGTCTTATTAAATCCTAACCATCGTACTTTAACCTTATCTTTTTTCCGTTGCAACACCTTTTCAACTAGATATACATCACCTACTGTTGATTTTAACATTTCATGTCCATAAAAACCTCCTTCAAGCAATTGTCCTTTATTATCTTTTAAAATGTAAGTTTCTGGTACTGTAGGTTGCACCTTAAATACGGTAAATACCTCATTTGTCCAGTTCGGAAGATATCTTTTACTGAATACACCTTTGTATTTGCTTATTCGCACTTTATCACCAACATTAAACCTTTTAGGCTTTAGTTTTTCAACTTTTGGTTTAGTATTCATTTTTATACGTTTTAATACAAGTTTTTCATTTTTATTAGTCACCTGGCTTGGTTTCGTACCGATAGTTCTATGAAACTTGTTATTGTAATCGCTTATAAGTTTTGGTAACATATCAATCCATACGTGTGATCCTCTGTTGGAAAACATCTTATACATCGCACCTTTTAAAGTTCTGTTAAATCTTTCAATTATTGATGCTTTTACCTCTGAATTGGTTGAGTAATGGTTAATGTTGTGTTTTTTCATTAAATTTGCAAATTCCTTATTAAAATATTCTTTTCCATCAACAGTTTGTAAATGTTTTATAGTATGTTTGTCTCTTTGTATAGCTGTTTCCATTGCTTTTGTAACACTTTTGCCACTTTTATCTTTTAGTGGTAAAGCATCTGCCATTTTTGAAAAACAATTAATAATAGTCAATATGTATTTAAATCCTCTATTTTGTTTACTATAAGGAATCATTTCTATTAAATCCGCTTGATATAAATCATTTATTCCTTTTATCACTGTATTTCTTCGTGGAAACTTTCTTCTTGCAGGTTTATGAAGTTCGTTGACAATTTCTTGCTTCAAATCCTTCATATTGCAGGTTTGAATGTTTCATGTATCACATGTATAATCACAATGAATGTTGTTTTAAATATTCACATCATTTATATGGGTCAAGGTCATCCAAATTTGTGTAAAAAAAAGGGGAACACGGCGTTTGACTTGCCGTGTTCCCCATTTTTTTACGGAAGGAGAAAGGAATAAGGTCGAAGTTGTAGAGGGGCGAAGAATAGGTTACTAGTCGATAGGGTTTAGAGAGTAGTGTCCAAAAGGAAGAGTGTGAATTTTATCCGGCATAATATGCCTTTTATCATCTCGAGCTGACAGTGCTCTTTTAACTTCAGTGACACTGTAGACCTCATGTTTAAAGCTTCTGATAGTGTTGAACGTTGCAGACATTGTAGAATCTTCAAACAAGCAGTTCTTGTAATGGTCAAATGTCACATGTTTCTTCAAGTACGATGTTTTGACTCCTTTTGCTTTCTTGACTGTGGGTGTGTTGTTCTCGTTGTACATTTTAAATGAATACAATTTTGCCATCAGTGCCACTATTTCTTCTAAAGGCATTCCATTTGCTTCATCTTTAAATTTTCCGATTACTTTTTTATTCTTTTCGTTGTAATTTGGATGGTTCTTCGGATAGTCAGAGAAGTCAAAATCGTCTTTGTATGGGAAACTCCTTAGGTCTTCATACATGTCCAAAGTCTTTATCCAGTAGATAAACGCGTCGGTATCCATGTATGCAACTCCAATGTTGTCTCTTCCGTAGTGTTTAACCATTTTGTTGTAATGGAAATCATACATTAGAGTTTTACTTATATCCAAAATCGACATTCCAATGTATAACGGACGATCCATCACTATTGTTGTTTTCTTCATACTTACGGCAACTAGATCTTCGTTTATAATCATAGATGTTCCAAAATTTGGTTTTTGCACTAATTTTTCCAATTTCTTAGGATCACTTACTAATTTTACAATCTTGTGTTTTCTTTTGTTTTCTAAGGTCTTCCCGAAGATGGCGTTGTTCATCAATTTGTAAAAGTCCTTTTCAAATGCTGATGTTGCTGCTGCTCTTCTTGTAGTGTTGGAATCAATATATGGTTTCAACCAACAAGACTGGGTGAATTCAATTGCTCTATGAATTCTCACCACACGTAGACCCAATTCAAGAGCTTGTTGAACTACCCAGTAGTGAGCCACATACCGATCTTTATTCTCCAACGTCATCATCAATTTCGGCCATCTTCCTGTCGGTGAAACTTCAGTCTTGGCTAGGAGAGGCAAGTCGTAGTGATGGTCATGAAGGTGCTCCGGATATTCGAAATCACAGTCCAAAATATAGCCTTTTGGACCATTCTTTGGAATCTGTGAGATGTCACCGATGGTGGCCGGGTCGATCCATTTGAAGTCAGCGTAGGGAAGCGGATTTGACATTGCCCAACCATAAAGGTTGTTTGCGTCAAAGTAACCAAGGTAGACCGATGGTTGTCTCTCGTCGAAGCCTGGGATGTACTTGTTGTTAGCTTTGACATGACGTGTTACAGCTTGTGTCAAACCGCCCCGTACACCAGATTCTATCATGAGCACCATATCAATATCTGTTAGAAGTTCCAATCGACAGTTGGTTGACTTTAGCATAGCTTGCCATGCTAATCCTGGAGATGTGTACGAGTGTAGAGGGTCCAGTCCATAGGCGGAGAAGCAGGTGTTTCGAAATTCTTCCATCACATCGCACAGCAGAGTTACGTCCAATTTTATGTAAAAGTCGGAATATTCCCCTAAGGTTTGAATGTTTAGTTGGTTCCAAACATTACAAGCATGATTGTAGTCTTCAACGGAGATTTCACTTTCATTTAACTTGCTATTGAAGGCTTCAATCGGTGGCAGACTGGTTTCTTCGAATTTTTCTGCAGAAGTTATGTAATCATAGGGGAACACTCCTTTACGCATTACTAAGTCCAATTTATCTTCAGGTACAATTTTGCTGGTTTCTTTTAGATCTTCTCTTCTTAGGTTCTCAGACAATTTGCTCAAACTAGATGACATAAATCTATAAGAGTCTACGAAGCGAAGTTTAATTTTACCTACTGTTTTTGAGAAACTGATGTACTTCTCCAATGTTTCAGCTAATACTTCGATTTTTCCATCATCTCGTCCTAACTCTGGGATAATGAAGTGGGAGTCATAGCCGCTAAGATTGTGTAACACGACAGGGATAAAGTTTGGCAGTTTGTAATTTATATTGCATGAATTACAAGCAGCTCCTCTGTATAACCCTGTCAGGTGATCGTGATCTCTTACTTTTTGATTTTCTTCACTGAAGCTCTTCTTGCATAAATAACATCTTGTTGCCAAATTGTATTCTTCTTGTTGATTTTGATTCAAAGGTTCCATAGGTAAAACATTACCGAATAAGCGTTGCACCTTTTCAGCAATGTCATACAACTGGTCTACGAAATGCTTAGCGGCTTCTTCCCCACGGTAGAGTATCGGAGTGGATGTTAAGCCATAGTCTTGCAACTGTTCTTCAGGCAAAGTCGATTTCACCAATAAGCAAAAACTGTTAGGTTGATGCAGTTGATATTTGGTTCTTCTAGTCACCTCACCATCCGGAAGCTCCTGTGGTACTAACGTGGATTCGAAATCTGCGTAGACGGCTACTGGAATCCGATATTGGTGAACTGTTTTGTTGAATTGGATGAACGCTCGAGATGGCGGCGGCAGACTAATCTTCACTTCATAGTTGTCATTACAAAGTCTTTGGTGTTCCTTCAACCACTCCGATCCTCCACGTCTCAAATCTTTATTCGTAAAACAAAAGCATCTCTTACACACTGTCACTCTAATTTTATTTTTCGTTAATTGTCGTACAACCAATGCTTCAAAATCTTTTATCCACACATAATGTGAAATTTCGCCTTTAGTTATCAATAATAAATCAGTATGGTTTCTTTGCTCCACTTTTCCAACTCGTAGAGGATACACATTGTTCGAATCATCTAAGCCGAACACGTTAACAGAAACACCTGGATTTTGTTTCTCAAATTTTGCAATTTGATTAAGACTCACAGGATACGACATTCCTCGGAAGTTGTAGCGGTGTTCGTTTTCATAATATTCCCTACCAACTCTACAAGGATTATGTTTTACATACTTAGTTAGCATCGCATACTTAAAACATTCATTATCCCCGTTTGTAACATTTCTGCAAGAGTTGGTGTCTTTAATTTTCTTTGGTAGAGGGATAAAGCTGCTACCCCTCATACCATATCCATGCTTGTGAACCCTCACATCCATACCTTCAATCGATGATAGCGTCCAGCCAGATCCTCTTCCTTCGTGTTCTTGGAGTTTCATTAGCAGTTCATTCAAACAATCTTCTAAAATTTCGTTGATATCAGATGTGGTTGTAAGGGTTCGGTTTTTAGCAATGAATGCTCTCGGTGAGTTTTCACCATTGGTATTAGTAAACATAGCCTCCAACACCAATCCAAATTTAATAAAGTTCAATCTTGCCAATTCTTCCATCAATGTTTTTACAACTAGATTTTTAGCTTGGGTTATAAAGTTTTCCAATTCCAATTGCACATTATTAATTTTGAAATGAGTTACAACTGGTCCTGGCAAGGCTGTGGTGCGCAGTTGTCTTATTTCTTCCACTTCTTCTGTATCCTCTTCTTCCATATCCTCTTCTTGGGTACGCAGTTGTTTTACATCTTCCACTTTTTTTCTTCCATTTCCTTTTCAATAAATCCTCCAGCTGTAGATGGTCCAGCTCCGGCAAATTGAATAACACTTGGTCTTCTTCTTTGCATTAACTGTAAATAGCTAGCCCAGTCCTTCTGCTTCTGGGGTTTTTCCAAAAACCGATCAATCGCATCCAAGTCTTCTTCACTTACTACAATCTCTTCTTTTCTGTCCTCTTCACGATGCAATTCTCGGTGTAACTGTAGATAGCTATCACAGTCGTCCATCTGTTTCTGGTAGTTTTCCAATAACCGATCAAACGCATCCAAGTCTTCTTCACTTACAACAATCTCTTCTTTTCTGTTTTCTTCATGATGCAATTCTCGGTGTAAAACAAAGATATCTTCATCTTGGAAAAACTCACCACAAATATCGCAAAGAGCCATTTTTGAACAAGTTTGGCTTTGAGTGTGCACTCGGTGAATGTCCAAGCAATAATGAGCAGCGCGCTCAACCGGGTCCCTTTATACCCGAGGTTGAAGGGTGGGGGAAGGTGACGTCATATACATCCGGTTTATCAATCATTTAGTAAATTTGGCTTTTAAACACCCATTTTCAATATATTCTTCAACAGGCTTGATAAACCAATAATGTTTGGTCTAAATCCACTACTTTGTACAAATATTTTGAAAGATGTCTGTTTGAGCAAGTTTATGTGGAACAAGGTCACTTGGAATTATTATTTTTAGCGGGGATAGAGCACTGCAATAGAGCCATGGTATAGAAGTGGTGTATCCATCCAATTGGTTTGCCCTTTTTTATACCCCCACAAACTATGCATTTATGTGGGTCAAGGTCGCGTAAAGATACCCTTTGAGCGGGGGATAAACCACTAAGCAGCATGCTAGTCCATTGCCGCAAAGTGATCTATCCCCCGCTCTGTTCTACAAAAAACCTCAATCAAGTCCAAGTTCAAGTCCTAGTTTAACACTTGGTTGGGAGAATTACATTAGTTTGATACTTATTTCTACCGTTACACTTGCTCCATTCTCAAAAAGATATAAATAATATAATCCTGGGTACTGTTCTTTTTCACGTCCTGCATGTTCCTTAATAAAGTCGAAGGCCAATCTTTTTGAATATTCATTATGAAACACTTCTCTTACACAAACAAGGATTTTTTCTTCGAGAAATTTCACTTGAATTGTTGTTAGTTTGCTTACATCATCCTTGTCTATCAGGGGTAGCTTGTAGGTGAAAGTATTTGGTGGTAGTTTGTGCGTTCTATCAAGTAAACAACAAAATTTTTTATACAATTTCTGCTCATTGTCTGTAATACTATTAATACCAAACAGATTATAGTACGAAGGATCATAAGGTATACGACGATACATTTTAAGAACCGGTCAGCATAAGCGCTGGAGCTAAAATGAGAAATGCGTGCAACCCGGCCGCCTTATATCCCCACCGGGTGACCACGCCCAAGGTACCCGGGGGGGGGGCACTTCTCGTCCGGAGCAAAAAACTTTTTGGTCAAGGTCAAAAATTTTTCCCAAAAAAAGTTCGGGGGGGAGGGATGGAGGGGGTGGGGGAGGGGGGGGAGGGGGGGGAGGGGGTGGGGGAGAGGGGGGAGGGGGGGAGGGGGTGGGGGAGGGGGTGGGGGAGGGGGTGGGGGAGGGGGTGGGGGAGGGGGTGGGGGAGGGGGTGGGGGAGGGGGTGGCGGAGGGGGTGGGGGAGGGGGTGGGGGAGGGGGTGGGGGGAGGGGGTGGGGGAGGGGGTGGGGGAGGGGGTGGGGGGGGTTATTTCTATATTTAGGTCAAGGTCACGAAAAAACTTTAGTAAAAAAATTAAGCCCCACCTGGGGCACTTGGGTTGTCATCGCTGTAGCCTCCGAAGAGACCCAACTATGACAACAAGGCAACATCCAATGTCGCGTCCCCTTCGCCACACAAGACTTGTAAACATTTACTGCATTGTCTTTTCAATAGCTAACAAAACATTTACTTAATTTTGAGAGAGGTTGAGGACAGCCCTAGTGGCTAACGCCCTCGGTCCGAGTGCAGAGGCCACCGCAAATTGGCCACAGCTGTGGTCTGCATGTCAGCGTACAAACGGACCGAGTCCCAAACCCAGCCGCAATATTGCATGCCTGAGAGGACCCATGCTAACATTGGTTTAAAATAGCTTTACACGGGGGTCTACTCCCGTACCCTATCTCTATTTTTTAACTTTAGCAATGCAGTAAATTTTTATAAATCTTTGTGGGTCAAGGCCACACGGACATTAAAAAATTTTGGCCCCCGTACATCCATGGCGAACCACGAATGTTCGGGGGCCTTGGGGACTAAAAAACACAAATAGCTAACAAAGATTCATTTACATAATTTTGGGTTTCCAGAAGGGAAACAAGAGGTTGAGGACAGCCCTAGTGGCTTACGCCCTCGGTCCGAGTGCAGAGGCCACCGCAAATTGGCCACAGCTGTGGTCTGCATGTCAGCGTACAAACGGACCGAGTCCCAATCCCAGCCGCAATATTGCATGCCTGAGAGGACCCATGCTAACGTTGGTATAAAATGTTTTTACACGGGGGCCTACTCCCGTTCCCTGTCTTTACAATTTACTTTGAGCATTGAAAAAGCTCAAGGGGGAATGCTAAAACAAGCGTATACACTTTAGATAAATATAACACACTTACAAAACACAATTGAGCTCAACGTAGTCAATGCTGGAACAAGCACATACATATTAAACACATATGACAAACAAGACACAATGGATAAAAGACGCACAGGAGACATAGGGTACAAGTAAAACAATTCGCAATACCCAAACGCAAGCGCAATATCTTACAACTAATACAAGTCTTAAAGTTAGAGTAGACTTCGCTAAACACTGAAGGCGCCATTCAATGTTTAGTGATGCCTATGGCGGTCCGTCCCGATCGTTCACGTTCAACGCGCGGGAGCGGACTGCGAGCCGGCTGTGGCCGGGCCGCCTTATATCCCCACCGGGGCTGCCACGCCCAGGGTATCAGGGGAGGGGGTGGGGGTGGGGGTGGGGGGGGGTCGCACTTTTTGCCCGGGGGGGAGGGGGGGGGAGGGGGGGGGGTCACTTCTCGTCCGGAGCAAAAAACTTTTTGGTCAAGGTCAAAAATTTTTCCGAAAAAAAAGTTCCGGGGGGGGTCACTTCTCGTCCGGAGCAAAAAACTTTTTGGTCAAGGTCAAAAATTTTTCCGAAAAAAAAGTTCCGGGGGGGGGATAGGGGGGGGTCACTTCTCGTCCGGAGCAAAAAACTTTTTGGTCAAGGTCAAAAATTTTTCCGAAAAAAAAGTTCCGGGGGGCGGGAGGGGGGGGAAGGGGTGGGGGAGGGGGTGGGGGAGGGGGTGGGGGAGGGGGTGGGGGAGGGGGTTGGGGAGGGGGGGGGTCACTTCTCGTCCGGAGCAAAAAACTTTTTGGTCAAGGTCAAAAATTTTTCCGAAAAAAAAAGTTCCGGGGGGGGGTGGGGGAGGGGGTGGGGGGGGGTGGGGGAGGGGGTGGGGGGGGGTGGGGGAGGGGGTGGGGGGGAGGGGGTGGGGTGGGGGAGGGGGTGGGGGGTTGGTCAGGTAAGTTAAGTGGGTCAAGGTCACCCACAACACTTGTACTCTAAGTGTTGGCTATACCCCCACCACAACTGGGTCCCTAGGCTGCACAACACCGCTTCGCCAGTATGTCTCTGGCTTCCATGCGGTGCGTCTCGCTGTTCTCTAGCTCTCTATATGTAAGTAATTTTACAAGTTCTTAATGTAGGTCACTACACTTTAACTCTGGGACGATATCGACTTGTAGTATTTCAGTGTTTTGACTCAAGGTCATCACACTTTAACTCTAGCACGTCGGTTATCGTACCAGAGGTGCTCAATAACCTAACTTGTAATGTTTAGGGTGGCGTTTGCACGCCACGTGGTATCGCCAAGAGTGTCCAGTCCAAATTTTAAGTTAAATTAATTTCACTGTAATCTTTTCCAATTCCACTTTGTTTTGCCAACTAAGGTGTCGCTTTATAAAGTGGTATTTCTCTAAGGTTATTGGGGATTGAAAGATTACAATCACTTTATTTAGACGGCTCTTCACCTTAGAGTTTACCATAACTTCAACTTTAACTTTTCTTCCTTGCCCCTCACAGCTTAAGCTGTACAGTAGGGTTTCTTCTTGCGCCAACTCGGGCTGCGAGAACAGTGTGTTGACTGTAGGACAGCTCATGGTGAAGTGATGCGATACTCCAGCGTTCAACCTCACCTTCCCCCACCACTGTGACCTTTCCCCGCTCCTGCTGTTTCCCCCACCACTTTTCCCTTCACTCATGCGCTACCAACAGTCTCTCAGTATTGTGCGGACTTTTGTGAGGGGAGGCTATGTCGCGGGACACTCTGGGTAAGAAACTTAGCCGTGTTAAGACTTTATTAGTTGCTCACTGTCCCAAACTCAAAGTCAAACGGGTTTCAACTTTAGCTAAATGGCGAAGACTGTTGCGCGGACACCCTAGGTTTTATACCAAACAGACTAATGTAAGTTTTACTGATGAAGATTTGTTTAGAATATTGGATGAAATGACTTTTCCTTGCAAAATTCAGTTAGTTACTCCCATTCCTGACAGTTTAGAGTCTTAGTCTCTCAAGCCGATATACCTAGAGTACACAGAGCCGGACAGTCAGTCGCTCGGTGTCTGTCGTAGGGTGCACATCGCGGTTGTAGTACTGGTCTAAAGTAAGGCAGCTGGGCTAGTTCAAGGTCACCCGAGCGGTGTCACATGACGGTTTAGGCAGAGTCACGTTGCAAACTTCAAGTTTCCTCGGCACTTTTGCTGTTTCTCATCGCAAATTCGCTCCAAGTCGTCAAGGTCATGGGAACCGGACTAAAACTCGGAGCGTAGTGCGAGAAACCGCAAAAGTGCCGAAAAATTTTAGGTTTCAGCGTGACCTTGACCTTTGTGACATCGATGACGTCATTTTGGTGACGTAAGGGGTGATGACGTCATCAGCACGTCATTTCTGTGACGTCATGGGTGTGACGTCATGGATGTGACGTCATTGGTGATGACGTCATCGATTGCGTCATCGATGACGTCATCGATGACGTCATCGGTGGGGTCATTGACCTCGATGACGTCATCGCTCAGGTGACCTTGAAGTGAGCCAGCAGCCTTACTTTTCCACTACTCATACGGGATTGCCAATATGTTATTGTACGAGCAAGTTAATATTTATATTACACTGTAGTGGGTTTAGCTAGTCACCCTGCTCCATATCTCTCATAATACAGAATTCTTTTGAAAGAACACTTTTAGTAATTTGATAAGAAAGAATAATTCGTGAATTAATGATTTTTTTATTAGATGGCGATGGATTGTGACCATTATAATATTTATTACTAATGTCTCTTAAGACAGTATGAATATTGTTTTGTTTTTCAATCAATAATATTGAATTGGAGAGTTCAAAAACTTCTTTGAATTCACAGTAACGGCCTACTTACATAAATATATTATACACTTATACTATTAGGGTAACTCAAAATTCAAGTAATTTGTTGTTTTTTACAATTTCAATTCAGCATTACATAAATTGAAATAGCATTAACAACCATATTCGAGTTTAATGGTTAGCAGAAAACTAAATAATGAAAAGGATAAGCTTAGTTAGTAGAACATAAAAATTGAATTTGTACGGCCAATTGGAAAATCTTGTTAACATTATATGAAAAAAATTAGTCTGGTAACACTTATGTTCTACGCTTTCATCGTTTAAATTTAATGTTTACTTAATATTTTTAGGATTTAATATGTATTTTTTGGGTAATATCTTAAGGGCATTGTTCATTTCAATAGATTACATTGTACAAAGACAGCTCTAAACCCATCCCAATATATGGAAGTCAGACAGCTTTAATGAGGAACTTAATCTACAGGGAAGATTGGGATGAATTACTTCCCTTTGAGGAATGTGAACGCTATGAACTAGAGCGAATTGCACAGAATTAAAGTACACGTGTAGACCTTAGGAAGGTCTATTGTCAGTCAAATTGTACACTGGAAGTATTAGGAATTCGCTTTATATATATACCTTTAAAAATACGTATTTCATGAATACTAAGTATAAAGTGTAAAATTTCCAAAGTTCCATATTTTGACAATTTTAATTCATTATTTCTATTGATTGAAATTTTTTGGTTTCAGCTTTGACCGACTCTTGAGTAAAATTACATTGTTAAAACATAAAAAATGACAAAAACATTAATGATAAATGATTTTGATTAATGATTAATGATTTTGTCTATGTAATGAATTACATTTGTAAAAACTAAAACCGAGAGATTGGAACGTATTTTGTCAGAGGTAGGCAAGAAACCGGAAATTCTACAATACTGCCTCCTTGGTCAGTAAACTCTTTGATAAAGATAAAATGACAAAATCCTGGTGCTTTTTGGTCTGGTTTAATATTATAGAAAATCGTGTTGCTCTTTCAAAAGTATTCTAGTTATTTTATTGTATATAATACAAAACCCTGTGTATCACCTAAATAACACGATTGTTTTTAGTCCATATGATTCATCCATTTGAGCGAACAAAATTATACAAATTACTACATCCATACCTAACTTTTTAAATTAACTCAAATTTGTTAAGAAACTTTGCACGACTATTTATTTACATGCTATGAGTTACTATGATTAAAAGATGGCTAATGTTTAATATATTAAATAAGTTTATTAGGGTTAGTAATATTTTAACTTCTTGGATAAAAACCTTTTTTATAAAAAAAACGTATTTTTCAATAGGATTAGTTTAAATTACATTTCAATGAGAAATAATACCATAAAAACGTATAAATATTATGACCTATAATGACATAAAACGTTCATTAATATTGTTACTCCCTTAGCTTAAAATATTTATATAATAATGCAATGTGTTTATACGTTTTATTATATAAGTTTTTAAAACATTCCAAAACAATTTTTACTATGAGATAATAAGTCCTAGAAATGTGCATTAGGGTTTGCCAATGTTAACTTAATAACAGTTTCAGTCCTCAGTTAATGGGCAATTTTCTTATAATTCGCTATTTCAATGCCAAAGGTACATAAGATTATGTATAAAGTTAAAGGGATCTACTACTTTTACATAACCATCTTTATGTGATATATTTTACTGCGATGTCCAGGAAAACCTCATGAAAATAAAATTCCTACATTATTACAAGTAAGTTATTATTACGTCTATTTGTAAATTGAAAGATAAGTTATTATTACTTGAAATTATTGATCATTTTATATCCACAAGCTAAAGTAAATTTACCAATTTGACAATTTAAGAACATGACTACGAAAAAGAGTACAATTTTACCTTATAATATTATAAAAAAAATTATTATACCTTATAAAAAAAAGAGATAACCTATTTTTTCTTGATAACAAAAAAAGCTCTTAAATATTATTTTGAAGCACTTATGTGAAGTGGGAAAGATCAAACAAGTAACTTTAAGCTTCTTCCAAACAATGCTTGGTAAATCTTTAGAAAAATGGTACACTCCATCTCGATAAATTTACTATTTAGAGGTTACTGATAGCATGAAAAGTAATCTTTTGCAACGATTTGGTCATATTTTCATTATAATAAATGTTCTAGGATGAGATTTTGTAATGATCTCTGTTTCTCATTTCTTAAATGAATTTCATAATCAAACAACGTTTGAAACAGTCAATAACTTAAGCTTCTTATAAAGATTAAACAGTCAAATGATCAAGATAAAAACCTGGCCTTATTTATTTACAATGTTTTATGATTTTAATAAATTTATATAGGTTTATAGACATTTTTAGTAGAATTATTTATCTTAAAATAACCAATATGTGCTCAAAGTACAAGAGACTTTATTATAAAATATATCAAATTAGGAAGACAGAACTTGAATCAGTTTTTGGGTTAGATAATGAAACACGCTGGGCAAAAAATATCACAATTTCCCGAGGGAATTTCCCGACCAGCGCCTGGGGGATTAAGGCACTTTAAATCCATTTCAGTTTTTTTCACTTAAGAGGTAAATTATTTCATGTTCTTAAATAAAGCTCACGTGAAGAGGTAAAATACATTGTTTTCTACCAGTAAACTGTGTAAATTTATACTTATTATTTAATACTCTAAGTCGTTTTTGTTAAGAGAACTCCTCCTACAATTCTCAACCGATTTAAAAATTTTTTGTTATCGTTGGATAGGTAGTCCGTAGTAGTCTCCACAAAAAATTTAATGAGAATCGGACTTAAAATATTAGTTGTACTTTCTCCTGTAAATAAAATCACTATCAAGTGTTAACATTATCGTTCAATAACAAATATAAAACTATAATAATACATAAAACTTTTTAAATATATCATATACCATCAATACATCCTATTCCAAATAATCTGATAACATCCTCACATTATTTTAGCACAATCATAATCGTAAATAACATGTACTCGGAGTTTTATTTGAAGGAGAATCATCAAAACTTGGCAAAGAACGATTGCTTTGTCTTTGGCTTTCCAGTTTTTTTGGTCTAGTGGCAACTTTCCTTCCAAATTGTTCACTATTAATAACTAAGCTTTTTGAAATGTTTTAATTGTGTATTTAATTTACACCACAAGGATGTACCACCTTTAACATCATAAACCAACGGCTTAACGTGACTTCCGAACAATGGGGTTGGTCGATCGATCTTTTGTTCCCAAGCCGGGATTTGAACCTCGGCCCGCTGGGTGATAAGCCAGAGCTCTACTTCTGGCTATATCATATTGAGTTACGGCAACTGCCTTCTCAATATGGATATAGATCATGGCTCCAAAATACCCTTTGCAAAATGTTGAAATCTTGAGAAGGACGTTGTTTTAGCATGTTTATCTTATTTTAATTTGACATATTTCTTAAACTGGATTCTATAACAAATTCTTACCACGCATTTACAATATGCAACAACAACGATAAATGTGGTTTGAAGACTTTCACTTCGAGTATCAGAACACTTTTAATTTTGTGTTACGAGGAAAAACAATTTGTAATATAAAAAACATTTTGTAAATAAAAAACAATTAATTACCGTACTTTTACTATAAAGTAGTTATCTGAATCATTAAATGAGGAATTCAATCAACCTTTAACAAATCAATCAGTCGTGAAAAAGTAACATATTAACAGAATGTTTGAAATTTTTGTCAGGGTTTTTAAACGTATTAATAGCTCAGATGTTTTAGAGCAAAACAAAACTTTGAAACTCTACATGCTGCTTCAACTTCCTAATTGCTAAAACCAATGAGAACATGTATCACAAATTAATTGGTTTGTTTCTAAAAGCTTTATCACATTATTACATTCGCATTAAGTATAAAGTTGATAAGTTTGTATCAAGTTTAACCTCATTTTCCTTTCCTACCTTCATATAATTACTAAACGAAAACTGCTTAGGGGCTGTCCATAAATTACGTCATCGCTTTTTGGCCATTTTTGGACCCCCCCTCCCTAAAATCATCCTACCATCATAAATTGTCTGAGCCCCCCCCCCTCTCGGAAAAATGACGTCATTTTTATCAAACCTCCGTTTTACGTAAAAATAATGCTTTTAAAACGCTACATGATAAACTAAAAAATTCACGAATCAAATCTGAATTTACCTTCAGAAATAAAGCCAAAATGACTTTCTCAATGGAAAAATAAACTAAGAAACAACGCCTTAAAATAGTCTAATGTACTTTATACATAATTATTTTATAATAGTTGAGTTGTGTTAGAATTTATCATTGTTTTACTGTTAAAATTTGATATAAAACATCATATTTAAAATGACGTCATATCAAAGCCGACCCCCCCTCCTTGCACATCACCTTACCGTCATTTTCAATCTGGACCCTCCCCCCCTATTTTCAGATGACGTAATTTATGGACGACCCCTTATGACTTAGCTGGTTTCTGGATTATATGTGTTCAAATTACTGCATCGAAAACTTTTGGTACTAATACTGAATGTAAATAAACAGACTTTACAAATATAAAATTAAGTTGTGTATAAAAATTAATATATAAATATATTTTTCCAAATAAATGTCATATGATATAAGATTGTTGCAATCATGTATTACATCATTATAGGTGGTCATCAACGTTTTAATCAAAGGTATGATCTCTACCACTAGATTTTTTATCCACTTATTACTTAAACAAGGATGTACCACATCCCCTACCATGCGTGATGGAGGCCTTTTTACCGTGTACAAGAAATTAATGAAAATTTGTTATTGAAATATTTTACTAATTAGTTCCCGATAGAAATTAAATTACAGTTTTTTATTCCAAAACCTACCACAACAACTACAACCTTCCATATTAAAACTCACAGTTTTAAACATCCTTTGCATAGTGACTCTGTCTGAATGTAGCCCTAAATCAAACTGTCTCTCCGTGATACATTGCAACAGATCTTGAGTCGTCCTCATTTCCGATATTATTTTGTAACAAGTCCACGCTGACTAGAGTAGTTATTTCTCAGCAATCTAACAGCCATTCAGCTTATTTTGAGGATGGTATGGTTTACTTGAAAACTTTACACAATTACACCATTAAATAATTAGCTTATGAACTTTTTTGTTGAATTAGGGAGGACGAATTACATATTGCATTCGGCGATAATTAATTTCAGTTAAGTTGAAAATCACATCACTGTTTTAGGGATTCAATAACTTTTTTTTTAACAAGTGTAATTAATTAGTTTTGATTAACCCTTGATATGTTCTCTCACCAATGGGACATTCAACTCAGATATGGATATTTGTATAAATTTAATTGTAAAGGGTTACCCAACAAAGCTGGAAATCGAAAATTCCATATTAACTTTTTTATCCTTACTGCCCTTTCACCATAGACATCCATTGATGACCACTACTCCAAAAGAAAAGCCAAAAACCTCATTTTATCCAATTTACTAGATGTTAAATACATTTTAACATATATTTTGTATATAATATCTGGTAAACTCTCTTTTTGCACAGCGATGACATAATGTAATATGACTTGAAGATTAAATTTTTAATAATAAATCCAAATTATTAGAGTATAACGTTTCGCCCATGTTTGGAGAAGATGGGTTAATTTCGTTTTCTCTTGTTCCCACCTTTTTTATGTCCCTTTATTGCTCCAAATATTTTAAGGGACTCAGCAAAGTATAGCAAGCTTTCCTTTAACAAACATTGATTACAATATGCAGTTAATTTGAACTTTTATTGACAGTTCTAAATGTTGGTTTGATATTTGTTTTATTGATGCGGTTCTTAACCTCTTGAAAATTACTGAGTTATTAGATTTTCAACCAAAATATTAGAGTAGAAATTGAAAAGAGTAGGTCGATGTTGCTTAATGAACCATTCACATTGAAAGGAGGTGATCCAACGTAAAGCATTTCCAAGAAAAGTAGCTTACTTGTCATGTCAAATTTAATAGGATTTTCCAAGTAATAGCATTTTGTGAAGGTTTGTTTGACTGGCATTATCTTATCAAACTGAATGAATATTGCAAACGGGGAATTAAATTGTTGAAATGTTAAGTATGTTAATTATTCAACTTGTAATTATTTTTAACTAATTTTTACTATGATGACTGTTCTACTTAATTTGTCAACTTAAATTATAAAAATATTCATTTTTTATGAAATGTGGAATGTTTTACTACCAAGTATGAAAAGTTTCGATCGAAATTTACTTAATTATTAACACGATAAGCCAAAAACACATCATTATAATTCATTATTTTGAATTATTTTGCATTCATTATTTGAATTACGATTAACTGTTACTATCTAGAATGATTGTAATAAAAAGTTTCAAGAAAAAAATCTTAATATTAAGCTTAATCACACCAACACCAATGAACTATCCAAAACGATGGAAAACAACGAGCACCACACTATGTCAATAAATAGGTGCAATATAATTGAGTAAAAAATATTTTATTAATAGCAATTAATCACAAAAATGTTTATCGTAATCAAATTTATGTTTTGAACTCTTGCAAGCATGGCGGAAACTAACGTGTTAAACACAACTGCTTACAAAACAATTTTACCCTTTTTTATGTTTATTACAAGTTTGAAAATTTATATTCATTCTTTCGATCTTTATAATAACAACAGGAAGCTATGAGATCATGAAAAGGAAACACTTACAATTTAAACCACAAAATCTTTGATACCTAACAAGTCTGCGAACTCCCTCCCCATTCGCCTTTATTTCCTAGCTGTAACTTTTTACAGCGTGGTGTTGTTGGATTCAATAGAGACTAGGAAGAAATTTACTGTTTCATTTGCAAGTATTTATTGTGACTGTCTTTAACACTGTTTAGCAACAAAACTAAGACGAAAACCTTTTTATTACATTCAAATTATCTTCATATGTATATTTTAGTAATAATTTGAAAACACGATACATGAAATGAAATGTAATGTAGCCTTGGACCAAAGCTAATGGATTAGCCTCTTAAAATTTTTAAGATTTTTGGTTTTCTAACCTTCAAGTTTTACAATTTAAAAAATTTAAATTGAAATATCAATTTTCTAGTTATTTAAATGGACTATCAAGAACTTTGGACTATAAAAATTTGTAAATTATTCCTTATTAAAAATATTAATTAAAAACAATTCTATGCCAGTGCTCTCTTAATCTTCTTTTATATTTTTTAGATTATTTTTTTTCCCAGTTTTGAATTTGGGGGTAAAACCAAACTGGGAATGGGTTTTCATGCTAGGTCCCAAAAAAGCTTTCAAACATATAAATTCACCCAGCATGTTTTCAGCCAGTTATTTACGTATGTAACAAATCTATTCCGTGTTTTTCACTAGATTGAAAGACGTAGGAGCTTTATTATTTCCTCATTTTCATATGATATCTAAAAAATTGTATGATTTTACTGTATATTTAATATTAAATGGATAACGTTTAACATTTAAAAAAGTTAAGCATGTTTTATAAAATTGCATAAAATGAATCAATCTTCATTTTTAGCACCCAAATGATAAAATTTAGTTTAATTTAGTTAATTTAGTTTAACGTAAATTAGTTTAACTGAGTGCATGTAGAATACATTTAATTTATACTAACGAACCTCTAAGGTGTTATATTTCACTAGGCAACATAACCTTTTAGTTAATCTTTCATGTCTATCAAGTGGAAAATTTAGTTTAATATGTGGAAAATTTTTTAGTCGTTTTGAAAGCAATATATTCACAATTTCATGCAATATTAACTAAATTTATAATTTTCTAAACAAACATTTTGAAACAAAAAGGGGGAAAAATTGAAAAACACACATTATGTTGGTTCAAGTTTAATATTTTGTTCCATGTTAACTTATTTATTGTAACCTCAATATCTTATAAGTAAACATATATTTTTTGTAATAGTTTTTAGTCAATATCTGAAAAATATATTAGTCTCATTAAAAAATGTATTCATCATTATAAGTGGGTGAAAAAACAAAAACAAAAGTAGGATATTTTTATTTAAATACTAGGATTTTAAATACAAATATTTACAATAAATTTAGCAAATTATTAAAAATTTTATGATTTCAGAAATTTTACTATAGAAACTAACTGAAATAAAATTAAAAAGGTTAATTCAGCTACAAAACTAGTTTTGATTAGCACGGCATGAAGAGGACTTGAATGGTGGAATTTTGGAGTAGGTTTGTTGAAATGGAAAATCCACTCTTAAACCACTGTATCAAATCTCTTGTTGAAATGTTCAAGTGGGGTTCATAATACTGTACCACTTGTCACATATACTGCAGTCTACAATACAAATATAACATTATTTATACTTGTTGATAAATATTATTAGGAACCTAATTTATTTCTCTTAAAATTCTAATATAACTCCTGATTTTTAACGAAATATTAAAGTTTAAAAAAAATATTACATTATATTTTACACAATGCCTTACAAAGTTAGCCTTTATTACGAATTCCCAAGAGATATTTACGATAAATTTTTATACCAGTAGGTTTAAATTTCGTAAAAAAATTGTGTCCAAAATTAGATATTTAGATATAATTAGATATTCGACCAAAATTAAATATTTTGGTCTAATACTCAGGCCCTTGCACTCGTTTAGAGGATACAACCACTGTAACCCGTCAACTCTTGCTATCAATGTGTCCATATTTAATTAAATCCTTATAAATAACTCAATTAAGTCGGTTATTTATTGTTAAACCAAAACAAGGATGTTCTTATCAATAAATCCCGAACAGTGGTTTTGCGCTCGAGCACAATTCCGTTCAAACTCACTAAGCGACGAAATCGTTCCAAATGACAAATTGGGATCTTTACCTGGAGTCATTAGGCTTTAGACCTGTCATTGACATTTGGAAGAAACCAGTTATATTCATTACATATTTTCAATGCCACTGCCTTGTTTACTTGCTTAGCTGCTAGCTCGATTAACTAGGCACAACCCAGGCTTAAAGATAACTATCAGGTTTTTGTCTTTGCAAAACTAATAAATATTTAACATAAATATGTATTAGTTCACCCAAGCAACACTTAAAAAAAAAAAAAACTATTTTGGCAAAATAAAAAAGAGTTAAGTTTTTAGGTTAAGTTTTTTAGGTTAAGTTTTTAGAATTTTTTTACATTCGAAACAATGTGTAAACGAGACAAGAATAAAATTTTAAATGACAAAATAGCCTTAGCAGTAGTGTAAAAGTGGGGCTGCTGGGACATGACGTCATCACGATGACGTCAGCAGTGATGACGTCATGTTAAAAATTAAAATTTTAATTTGCTCCTCAGCAAATTAAAATTTTTATCAAACAGTACAAGCTAGACAACAGAGGTTACAACACTTTTGGTTGGTACAAATTTGGTGATGGTACAAAATTTTGTCGAAGTTGTGGAAGGGCTGCTATCTCTAACCCGGCACAATTCTTACAAGATGATGGATCTTTACAATATGGCCATGTAGCTCCGGTTATGAGTTATGAAACACCTAGAGAACTTTGCGTTATTTGTTCAATCAATATGTTTAGTTGGAAAAAATTTAACCACCTCCCATCAGACAGCGTGTGAAATCCTTCCCCCCAAAGAAAGACGGATCAGGAAAGACCATATGCTAATTCAGAAAATTTTAAAATTAGATCTCTTCATAATCTTGGCCTTATTAATTGCAATCTTCTTCTACTTGGTATACACAGTTGTATACTGCCTAAGATGCATCGAGTGTACAGATAAAGCAGCCAAATTGCCAGTTTTCAACACTACTCTTTAAATAAAATTTTCTTTTTTAAAACTCCAAATGGTTGACCTTGAACATGTTTCGACCTGTCTGGTTGTATCAATTACCCCCACCACCACAATTCCAAAAGACCAATCCTACATGCAAGTCTGGCTTCATTTCCAACTCAGCTACGCTAAAGGTTACACTACACACAATGAAGTGGGAATTACTTGTTGACAGCCTTCAATACCTAAAAGAAATCTATGAAAAATTGCACATGCGGCTTCTTCAAAATCCAGGGATGATAATAAAAATGAACTTGGAATACGACTGTCCACTCATCGACGACAGTATGGATGAAGCAGAAGGGGTAGTCCAAAATACACAAGAAACATGTTGCTGTGAAGAAAATTCTTCGACAACATCAAGCACAAGTCCGGACAGCACATATGGGGATGAAAGAGGATTTTTGTAAATAAAATAAAAAAATAATTTTTTTTAAAACTTCAAATGGTTGACCTTGAACACGTTTGAACATGTTGAGCAATGTGGATAAAAATATTTTTTTTTTCTTTCTTATGCCTATTGTTGAATAACAAACTCAGTTGTATAGTTTGCAAAAAAAATTTTTTTTTCATTTCATCTGACCACTTTACCCCCACCATCTCCTTATCCCCACCGCCCTGCCGAGTACCTCAGATACACGGAGAGACTTGCTCAGTTGCTGTTCAACTCTTGTGGTGTGCACATCTCACTTTTTGCATTCAATTTACTTATATTGAGTTTAAATTTAAATATTTAGCCAAATATCAAACATTTCTTAACTTTTCGGTAAAGTTTCAAATAACAAAAAATTTTTTTTTTCACTTTTGGTTTGATTGAAATTTCACAAGTTCCAAGATCACCTAAGAAAGAATAAAAAATAAATATTTCTCGGGAACTATTTCCAATCCGAGTTGTTGCAAAAATTTTAATTTTTTTCTTCCTTCTGACCACTTTACCCCCACCACCTCCTTATCCCCACCACTGAGCCGGGTACCTGGGATACCGTCTGTGTACAAGTCAGTACGTCTTCGGACGCTGTGCTGTTCGGATCGCGTGTCGTTTGTCGCACTGTCGGGTGTTTGAAGAAATTATTCTTCGGCTCTCAGTCTCTCGGTGGGTAAGTAAAATAAAAAATTATTTTTTTTTTCAAGTGGGGCTGCTGGGACGGGTCAATGACCCCTGACGGATATATTAGGTCAAGATTCTGATCACTAGGGAATAAAAAAAAATTTTTTTTTGCACTTTTGTGATTCCTCGAGAAATTTCAATTTCTCAGCAAAATTTGAGGAATCGCAAAAGTGCAAAAAATTTTTTTTTTGTATTCTTGCATGACCTTGACCTAATTAACGTCAGTGACGTCATCATGATGACGTCAGCGGTAATGACGTCACCATGACGTCATAGGTGTGACGTCATGTGACGTCATATGACGTCATTAGTGACGTCATTCGTGACGTCATTGATGACGTCATCACTGCTGACGTCATCAATGACGTCACGAATGACGTCACTAATGACGTCATATGACGTCACATGACGTCACACCTATGACGTCATGGTGACGTCATTACCGCTGACGTCATCATGATGACGTCACTGACGTTAATTAGGTCAAGGTCATGCAAGAATACAAAAAAAAAATTTTTTGCACTTTTGCGATTCCTCAAATTTTGCTGAGAAATTGAAATTTCTCGAGGAATCACAAAAGTGCAAAAAAAAATTTTTTTTTATTCCCTAGTGATCAGAATCTTGACCTAATATATCCGTCAGGGGTCATTGACCCGTCCCAGCAGCCCCACTTGAAAAAAAAAATAATTTTTTATTTTACTTACCCACCGAGAGACTGAGAGCCGAAGAATAATTTCTTCAAACACCCGACAGTGCGACAAACGACACGCGATCCGAACAGCACAGCGTCCGAAGACGTACTGACTTGTACACAGACGGTATCCCAGGTACCCGGCTCAGTGGTGGGGATAAGGAGGTGGTGGGGGTAAAGTGGTCAGAAGGAAGAAAAAAATTAAAATTTTTGCAACAACTCGGATTGGAAATAGTTCCCGAGAAATATTTATTTTTTATTCTTTCTTAGGTGATCTTGGAACTTGTGAAATTTCAATCAAACCAAAAGTGAAAAAAAAAATTTTTTGTTATTTGAAACTTTACCGAAAAGTTAAGAAATGTTTGATATTTGGCTAAATATTTAAATTTAAACTCAATATAAGTAAATTGAATGCAAAAAGTGAGATGTGCACACCACAAGAGTTGAACAGCAACTGAGCAAGTCTCTCCGTGTATCTGAGGTACTCGGCAGGGCGGTGGGGATAAGGAGATGGTGGGGGTAAAGTGGTCAGATGAAATGAAAAAAAAATTTTTTTTGCAAACTATACAACTGAGTTTGTTATTCAACAATAGGCATAAGAAAGAAAAAAAAAATATTTTTATCCACATTGCTCAACATGTTCAAACGTGTTCAAGGTCAACCATTTGAAGTTTTAAAAAAAAATTATTTTTTTATTTTATTTACAAAAATCCTCTTTCATCCCCATATGTGCTGTCCGGACTTGTGCTTGATGTTGTCGAAGAATTTTCTTCACAGCAACATGTTTCTTGTGTATTTTGGACTACCCCTTCTGCTTCATCCATACTGTCGTCGATGAGTGGACAGTCGTATTCCAAGTTCATTTTTATTATCATCCCTGGATTTTGAAGAAGCCGCATGTGCAATTTTTCATAGATTTCTTTTAGGTATTGAAGGCTGTCAACAAGTAATTCCCACTTCATTGTGTGTAGTGTAACCTTTAGCGTAGCTGAGTTGGAAATGAAGCCAGACTTGCATGTAGGATTGGTCTTTTGGAATTGTGGTGGTGGGGGTAATTGATACAACCAGACAGGTCGAAACATGTTCAAGGTCAACCATTTGGAGTTTTAAAAAAGAAAATTTTATTTAAAGAGTAGTGTTGAAAACTGGCAATTTGGCTGCTTTATCTGTACACTCGATGCATCTTAGGCAGTATACAACTGTGTATACCAAGTAGAAGAAGATTGCAATTAATAAGGCCAAGATTATGAAGAGATCTAATTTTAAAATTTTCTGAATTAGCATATGGTCTTTCCTGATCCGTCTTTCTTTGGGGGGAAGGATTTCACACGCTGTCTGATGGGAGGTGGTTAAATTTTTTCCAACTAAACATATTGATTGAACAAATAACGCAAAGTTCTCTAGGTGTTTCATAACTCATAACCGGAGCTACATGGCCATATTGTAAAGATCCATCATCTTGTAAGAATTGTGCCGGGTTAGAGATAGCAGCCCTTCCACAACTTCGACAAAATTTTGTACCATCACCAAATTTGTACCAACCAAAAGTGTTGTAACCTCTGTTGTCTAGCTTGTACTGTTTGATAAAAATTTTAATTTGCTGAGGAGTGTTGGATCGTAAAGTATGGCTAAATAGCTGTTGATCTTCAATAATTTGTCTTACACAAAGCTCAAATAGGGTGCTCATCGTTTGACAGTTGCAATCAAACTGAACTTCTTTACAGTCTGTATGCTGGTAACCTGAAATGGTGGGGGAAAACACACACACACACACACACACACACACACACACCTATACGCGCATATAAGTCGCAACGAGATCCATGTAAAAATCCAGCGGAATGAGATCCACTAGAAGGAGTGGTTTTTTTAATAAAATAAATGACACTTTTCTTCCCTGTAGTTTGTACAATACGCCAGTCTCGTCAGATTTGGGATAGCTTCAAATTTAACCATACGTTTTTTGCGGTCAAAGTGAGATCCGGTATGTAAGGTCACAGTGAGGTCCATTTTGACCTTGGCTATACACACTTTAACTACCACGGTCACACTGAGATCCGTCTGCAACTCCCCGATTATTGTTCGACCGTCTCGCTGGTGTTTACACACACTCTATCTGGTTGCGGTCGAAGTGAGATCCTTTACGGTTTGCATGCGTAATTTAATATACTGTAAGAACAAATTGATACATTATGGTATTTTAGTTTTGCAGATTAATAGTATAGTGATTACGCAGCTCTGTTAAGAAATATAAGTCATATTGCTTGGTGTGCCGTATCGTATAGTGTACTAAACGTTTAATCTATATTTATAAAGTAGAATGCGTGTATGTATTTGTCCCGAATGGGTGCGAAAACGACTCGACCTAAACGGTTGTCCAGCAATACTTATTTAACCTAAAAGAAAGTTCGGCCTATTCTACTGTAATTGTTTCCTACGCTTTAGTACTCTGAGTCAGTGGCCTTGCAAGTTCCAATGTTTTTTTTATCTACAAAATATTTTTATAGAACTGTATAAAAACGAATTTAGTAATAAGTTGAAACTTTAACATGTATACAAAAGAATGTTGTGAATGAACAGTAACTGGTAACATACAAGTAGTTTGAATCATACTCTAGTACCAGGTTAACCGAGCCTTGCTTGTTGGTTTTAATTTAGTTTTGATATATTAAATTTCCCCCAACAACCAACTATACCTCTTCACTGTTAACAGCTGTTTCAAAAAGTCTGCTTAACATTAATGTTCCTTTATTTTTGTATACCTTTCGTTGTTATTTCGCTACCAAAATAGCAACCCATAAGACCAATGTTAAAAATTACGATTTTTAAACCTAAATTTAGACAAAATTAGATTTTTTGGGTTTGAGGCCTTTTCTAAACTTATTTTTGGCCAAAACACTCTTAAATGCAAGTTTAAACGAAATCTACCCGCTAGTTTTCGAGATCGTTGAACACACATCCCTCCAGATATTATTCGTATTATAGTATAGGATATAAAAGAAATTCGTGTTGGTTACACTGTATTGAGTTTTAAAACGGCTGAACTGATTTGGCTGATAATTGGTGGTGAGGTAGCTTAGAACGAGGAGACGGACATATTTTTTCCCCATTTGCGTGGTATGTTACAAGCTTTATTACCGTCATAAACGTACCCATGTAAGGTTTTTTTGGTGTATTTTATCCGATTTTTAATGAACGCAACGTATAGAAATAAATGTTTCTTTGCAATTAATTCTATAAACATACATTCTCATTTAAAGTATTAGGGTAAGTTTCATTTTTTAAGTATTGAAGAAAGATTCGTTATAACAAAAACTAGAGGTCCGCATTTAGGAGGTGATAATGACTTAAGTTACCGTAGAAGATCACCTAAACGGCAAAGATTCTCAGGTTGGGATAACAAAGCATGCCGGATAACAGATAGTATACAAAAAAAAATTTTTTTTATTTCCCACAGTAAGAAGCGTTTCAAAGTGTAAACTTTTTTATTTGAACCACGATTGTGTTTCTTCATTATTTTCAACCTCAAATTTTATTAAATTTGTTATTCTTACTAATAATTAATAATAAATCCTGTTGTATGAATGACTGTAAACAAAATAAAATCTTAAAGTTTTTGTGAAAAATTAATAATTTTGCTTTTTTATGAGTTTAAAATTGTACAAATGATTGAAATTGTACACTATTGAAAAAATCTTACTAAAGTTAATAGCAGAACACGCGATTCAAGTGACTATGGCCATAGTGATACATAAATACATGACCGTGCGTAGAGATTATTTGGCACCCACTACTTCCGAAACAGACTCATTTTTCTCTGAATACGAACAACAAAAAAGTAAAATTGTTTCAAAGATGACTCATGTAACAGCTTTAAACTTCGTCTTAAGTAAACAAAAAAATAATTTATATTAATACAATTTAATCAGGGTCATTCTTGAACTAGGATAATCGACGATATTACCGAGCATAAGACTGAATTATACAACAACAAAATGGAACTCATGGTCCACACGGCAGGGCGTGGGGCGCCCTCGGCCAGCCAGTGATGAGAGCTCAAGAAGGAGGTTGGGGTGGAATGAGAGTCTGCCATTGCCCTCTTCATTTCGTCTGCCTGTTGATATTTTTCGCATTAATTAGTGTCAATAGCCTCACATAGTATGCCAGTAGTGTCAAATTGTTGGTGCTGGCTCAGTTCAAGGTCACCTGAGGGATGACGTCATCGAGGTCAATGACCTCACCGATGACGTCATCGATGACGTCATCGATTGCGTCATCGATGACGTCATCACTAATGACGTCATTTCTATGACGTCACACCCATGACGTCACAGAAATGACGTGCTGATGACGTCATCACCCCTTACGTCATCAAAATGACGTCACCGACGCCACTGAGGTCAAGGTCACGCCGAAACTTAAAATTTTTTGGCACTTTTGCCGTTTCTCGCACTACGCTCCGAGTTTCAGTCAGAGTCCCCGTGACCTTGACCACTTGGAGCGAATTTTCGACGAGAAACGGCAAAAGTGCCAAGTTAAACTCGAGTTTCTGACATGACCCTGCCTAAATGGGCAATCGGTTATCCCTCAGGTGACCTTGAACCAGCACAACACCAACAATTTGATATTACTGTGACCTTGAAAACCTAACAACGGAGCGCCGACACCGATGCGCACCCCACGACAGCCACCGAGTGACTGACTGTCAGGCTCTGTGTACGCTAGGTATATTGGCTTGAGAGACTAAGACTCTAAACTGTCAGGAATGGGAGTAACTAACTGAATTTTGCAAGGAAAAGTCATTTCATCCAATATATTAAACAAATCTTCATCAGTAAAACTGACATTAGTCTGTTTGGTATAAAACTTAGGGTGTCCGCGCAACAGTTTGCGCCACTTAGCTAAAGTTGAAACTCTCTTAACTTTGAGTGGTGGACAGTGAGCAACTAATAAAGTCTTAACACGGCTAAGTTTCTTACCTAAAGTGTCCTGCGACATGGCTTCACCTCACAAAAGTCCGCACAATACTGAGAGACTGCTTGTAGCGCATGAGTCAAGGGAAAAGAGGTGGGGGAAACAGCAGGAGTGGGGGAAGGTCACAGTGGTGGGGGAAGGTGAGGTGGTACGCTGGAGTATCGCATCACTTCACCATGAGCTGTCCTACAGTCAACACACTGTTCTCTTGGCCCGAGTTGGCACTAGAAGAAACATTTCTGTACAGCTTAGGCTGTGAGAGCCGAGGAAGCAAAGTCAAAGTGGAAATTGTGTTAAACTCTAAGATGAAGAGTCTCCTAAATAAACTAATTGTATCCCTGCAATCTCCTATAACTTTAGAGAAATACCACTTTATTAAGCGACACCTTATACTTTGGCAAAACGAAGCGGAAATGGAAAAGATTACAGTAAAATTAATTTAACTTAAAACTTGGACTGGACACTCATGGCGATACCACGTGGCGTGCAAACGCCACCCTAAACATTACAAGTTAGGTTATTGAGCACCTCTGGTACGATAACCGATGTGCTAGAGTTAAAGTGTGATGACCTTGAGTCAAAACACTGAAATACTACAAGTCGATATCGTCCCAGAGTTAAAGTGTAGTGACCTACATTCAGAACTTGTAAAATTACTTACATATAGAGAGCTAGAGAACAGCGAGACGCACCGCATGGAAGCCGGAGACATACTGGCGAAGCGGTGTTGTGCAGCCTAGGGACCCAGTTGTGGTGGGGGTATAGCCAACACTTAGAGTACAAGTGTTGTGGGTGACCTTGACCCACTTAACTTACCTGACCCCCCCCCCCCCGACAAAAAGTGCGAACCCCCCCCCCCCCACAAAAAGTGCGAACCCCCCCCCCCCGACAAAAAGTGCGAACCCCCCCCCCCACCCCCCCCCCCCCCGACAAAAAGTGCGAACCCCCCCCCCCCACCCCCACCCCCACCCCCTCCCCCACCCCCACCCCCTCCCCCACCCCTGATATCCTGGGCGTGGCAGCCCCGGTGGGGATATAAGGGGGTCCGGCCAGAGCCAGCTCGCAGTCCGCTCCCGCGCGTTGAACGTGAACGACCGGGACGGACCGCCATAGGCATCACTAAACATTGAATGGCGCCTTCAGTGTTTAGCGAAGTCTACTCTAACTTTAAGACTTGTATTAGTTGTAAGATATTGCGCTTGCGTTTGGGTATTGCGAATTGTTTTATATGAGAGTGTTTTACTTGTACCCTATGTCTCCTGTGTCTTTTATCCTTTGTGTCTTGTTTGTTATATGTGTTTAATGTGTATGTGCTTGTTCCAGCATTGACTACGTTGAGCTCAATTGTGTGTTGTAAGTGTGTTATATGTTTCTAAAGTGTATACGCTTGTTTTAGCAATCCCCCCTTGAGCTTTTTCAATGCTCAAAGTAAATTGTAAAGTCAGGGAACGGGAGTAGGCCCCCGTGTAAAGCCACTTTTAATAATTGGTAGGCTCCTTGCCAGGCATGCAAAAGGTTGCGGATGGCATTTGGGGAGCATGTCCGTTTGTAAGCTGGCAAGCAACAGGTTGTGGCGGCCTCTGCACTCGGACCGAGGACGTAAGCCATTAGGGTGTCCTCAGTATGTTTCCCTTCTGGAAACTCAAAATTATGTAAATGAATCTTTGTTAGCTATTTGTGTTTTTAGTCCCCAAGGCCCCCGAACATTCGTGGTTCGCCATGGGTGTACGGGGGCCGAAATTTTTTTAATGTCCGTGTGGCCTTGACCTACAAAGACTTGTAAAAATTCAATGCATTTTAAATGAAAAATATTAAAGATAGGTTACGGGAGTAGGCCCCCGTGTAAAGCCTATTTTAATTATCGGTAGGCTCCTGCCAGGCATGCAAAAGGTTGCGGATGGCATTTGGGAGCATGTCCGTTTGTACGCTGGCATGCAAAAGGTTGCGGCGGCCTCTGCACTCGGACGAGGACGTAAGCCACTAGGGTGTCCTCAGTTTGTTTCCTTCTGGAAACACAAAATTATGTAAATGAATCTTTGTTAACTACTGAAAAGACAATGCAGTAAATGTTTACAAGTCTTGCGTGGCGAAGGGTACACGACATTGGATGTTGCCTTGTTGTCATAGTTGGGTCTCTTCGGAGGCTACAGCGATGACAACCCAAGTGCCTCACACCCCCAAAGGGGGGGTGTGGGGCTTAATTTTTTTAAAGTTTTTTTGTGACCTTGACCTAAATATGTAAAATCTTTCAAAGTGTTTAACAGTCAGGTCTTATTAACACAGTTAATACATTAATGTCTGTTAAAAAAATATAACAGTTAGGTATTTGTAACCCACAAGTTTGGAGTTGTTAATAGTTGGGTCCTTTGGGAGGCTTCAGCTATGGTAACATAAATGCCTCAAGTGGGGCTTATTTTTTTAAAAGTGCGAACCCCCCCCCCCCCGACAAAAAGTGCGAACCCCCCCCCCCCCGACAAAAAGTGCGAACCCCCCCCCCCCCGACAAAAAGTGCGAGCCCCCCCCCCCACCCCCCCCCCCCCAACCCCTGATATCCTGGGCGTGGCAGCCCCGGTGGGGATATAAGGCGGCCGGGCTGCACGCATTTCTCATTCCGGTCCAAGCTCCCATACGGACAGGTACTCTCTCTCGCTCTTGAGACTTTTGTTTTACAAGTTCACTTCTTTCTTTACATCTATTCTTTACATCTATTCTTTTCATCCATTACAATGGGTAAAATGGGTCTGAAGCTGAAAAACTACCCATCAACTTCAACCTCGACCGACGCGTCTCGACCCTCATCATCCTCGACTTCGATCCTGGAATACCTGATGACTGCGAACATCCTGAGCTGCCTGACGATGCCGCCACCGCCGCCGCCGCCACCACAGCCCGCCTCAATGCCCAGCCTGTCGCCATTGCCGGCGACAGTGGAAGAGGCTGGTGCACAGCCATCGTCAGGAGAACTCGTCAAGTCGTCAGGTCGAGTCCCGGTAGCCTCTCCAGCACTCTCGCTGCTATCGGACTCAGGATCGGAGTCTGCGGCTTTTGAAGAGACGTCTAGGTCGAGGATCACCCCATATAGCAGAACCCGGAAAATCCTCTCATACACTACATCCCAATGTCCCTCACCTATATCCCCCATGCCACCTACACCAACCAAACCACCCCGTAAATCCATCTTCTCCCCTGATCTTCCCACCATAGACCTAACACGCTCTCCTACCCCGCCCAAAATTGTTTGCTCCATCCCGCTTGAACAATCTTTGCCCCTTCTACCTCCTTCCAACCCCATCCCTTCTAGCCAGCCTAATTCAGAGAAGCTCCAAGACACTCCGCTAAAGAGTCCAACACAGAAACGTAAACGCGTTAAAGCCCCTGCTGGCAAGGGTAAGAAATGCGATTACGCTTGGATGTCTAGTAAGTTTGGGGTTTTGTGTTGCCAGAAACTTGCTTGTGCAGAAGGGGATCGCTGCCAACGACACCTCAAAAGTACAGTCAAATTTCGGCAATTCAAACCCTATACTCTGTACATTAAGCCTAAAACGTTCAAGTTCAGACATCCCCACGGTCCGCAACCGCGGGATATTAGAAGGCTAAAGGTTGATGAAAAATACTATTTCATTGGTCAGACATATGGAGCAGGTAATAAGAAAGTAGAAATCGTTGTAAAAGGTGAAGGCCGCCTTTGTACAATGCAAGTACCACCTCGTATGGTACAAAGAGAATTTTTCATACCTAAAGCCTATCTGATACGAAGGAAAGGATGTGAAACCGTGTGGGAAATGGACTAGGACATGGGCCCACCAAAAAAAAAAAAAAAAACAAAATTGTTAGGCTGTGTTGGACAATATATAAAAAGTCTTTTTCCAAATTATTTTTCCAAATTTAGTCTTAACCCTCTTAAAGTAAGGGAGAGGGGTATTATACAAGTCAACTAATAAAAAAAAAATACTTGACTTGTATAATACTTTAACCTGGCGGTGATGTAAAGTCACTGGGACAATCTCAAACCGTGTCCTTGAGGGTGAAGACTAATTTACAAATAAATCATTAACATATAAAAACTTACCTCCAAACACTTGTAGCTTGCTACAAGTGTTTGGAGGTAAAAATTTTTCAAAGTTTGAATGACCTTGACCCATATAAATTACTTACAACTAATGCTGTGTATCACGTGATACCCCCACTCTAACGCTCTTACTAAGCTTGTATGAGCCGTTCATTTGCTTCAGTCTGTTTCTGTGCTCCGTGGTAAACATGTCACGGTACAATTACAAAGGTGGTGACTTCTTGATAGATCAACACAATGCTTGGGAAGTGCTAAACCAGCATAGAATGGAAGTTGAGTATTGTATAAGACAAGACGGGTCTACATTTTATCTATGTATTATAAACAACCAAACTCATAAGTATGAACACTGGACAAAAATTAATTATAACAACATAGATGAGCTGTTTGCTTGGGTGTTTGAGGTGTGTAAAGTTATTGAAGAAACCAAAATAATGGGTGTGCTAAAGGTATGTAAAACTGATGACCGGGAAGACTAAGCAAAATTTCTTTTAACCCCCCCCCCCAGTGTTATCCCCACCACTAAAAATGGGTATATATAGGAGTGGTGATCAACCGTCCTCTCATTCTGCTTTACACCGTTAAGCTGAACACCACCATGTCTGCTATGAACGTCCCAGCCTCTATCTCTGGCCCGGTCGCCTCCAACTCCAGCCCGAGCATTGGACCAATCCGATCGGGGCCTTCGTCAAGAAGTCGTGTCCGATTCTCCGGCTTTGGTCCTGTGAGGAAGGAGCTGCGGAGCAGCGGAGCGTCTCAACCAACCACGACGGATGCATCAACTCAGACTCCACCAAACATCATCGAGTGGTACGACGAAGTGATAGAGCAAAGGGACAGAATGCTAGAGAATACTCGCAGGGAGCTACTTTATGTCAGGAGTAAATGGGAAAAACTGATTAAGAAGTGTGAAAGCCTGTTGGACAGTGATGATAGTGAGGATGAGAGTGGATAGGTGTGTGGGTAAAGACTTGGACTGGGACTTGTGTGTATGTATGAATGTGTGCGTGAATGTGAAATACAGAGCGGGGGATAGATCACTCTGTGGCAATGGACTAACATGCCACTTAGTGATCTATCCCCCGTTCTGGTAATGTTTTTGGATGGCCTTGACCCACTTTACCAAGGCTAGCTAGTACCCCCACCACTGATAAGTGTATATATACGGGTATTGATGTGCAGTTTGGTTATTCTGCTTTGTATCGCTTAGCTGAATACCTCACTTCAACATGGCTTCCAACTGCAAAACTTCTCAGGCTTCCTCTTCTTCTTCAAGAAGGCGTGCTGCCAACGTCCTGCCTGCTACTCGTGGACCTGCTCGACCATTCCACAGCATAACTGTTGCTCGGGCAAACGCCTGCAAAGCTCCAATGCTACGGACCTTGCTGGAGGTGAGCCAAGACGGGCAAGGCTTGCTCAGTCCTGGTCAACGGCAGGAGCAAGAAAGGCGTTTGGCGTACTACAGGCTGCAGGGTGTAGTTCCCAGCTTGAAGTTAGGCGATCCGAGAGTAGCAAGCATCAACGAGGCAGCGGACTACATATCACATCTTCACAGTGTTTTAGAAGTAAAGGACCAACAAATTGAAAACTTAAAAGAACAATTGAAACAATTTAACTTTAATCCTGTGGAGTTTGTGGAAGCAGTGATGAGTGATAGTGATGATGAAGGAACTGAATATATATTGGGTATGTAATGAAAGACTTGGACAGGGACATGTGTGTGTGTGTGTGTGTGTGTAGAATACAGAGCGGGGGATAGACTACTTTGCGGCAATGGACTAGCATGCTGCTTAGTGGTCTATCCCCCGCTCAAAGGGTAGCATTGGATGACCTTGACCCACTTTACAGCAAGGACAACCGGTTAACTGGTATAAAAGAGGGGGGTCTGTACATCCCGACTTCATTCTGCTTTGAACCTTCCAGTGGAACGCTAGAAAATGAGTGGATCACTGATCATTGGTAAGGAGTGGGAGTATGTAACCATAAACTATTTAAACTGTAAAGGGATGTTGAAGAAGGTGTATGATAATGTTAAAAGAATGGTTGTTGAAGAAGGTAGGGTAGTGATTGTAGCGTGGAAGAAGAAGCAGTATACAGGACAACAAGTGAGAGCAAGTGACTTTGGGGGGAATAGTGTGTTTCAAATTGGACGAGCGAATTTGGTTAATTTGGACATTGTGTTTTGGGACTTGGAAAGGTTAATTGAAAATAGTGGCAAACATGGGGAACTCTTAATTGGCAGGGAGGACAGAGTATATGAGTAAGTGTAAAAGACTGGGGGCTTATGTGTGTGTGTGTGTAAAGACTAGGACTTGTGTGGAATACAGAGCGGGGGATAGATCACTTTGCGGCAATGGACTAGCATGCTGCTTAGTGGTCTATCCCCCGCTCAAAGGGTATTATTGGATGGCCTTGACCCATATAAAGGTAGAGGGGGAATGGGTAATAGGAGGGGGAAATTGGTATATATGTAGGACTGATGAATAAAGCATTTAGTCAAGCATTTGTCTAGACACTATCAACAACAATGGAGAGCTTCAGTGTTGAGTTCATCCTCTTGGAAGAAGACATCAACGAAGTGGTGGAACTTATAGAGGAGAAGACCAGCCAGGGCACATTGGAACTTGTGAATTGCGAACCGTTGGACAATGCCGCAATCGATAAGATTGCATATTTCATGATGCATTTGTATAACGAACAAACAACCAATATGGAGTTTGTGCAGTACCTTTATCAAAACCAAGTAAATGTGCGAGTGACAATTACTTGGTGGCAGTAATAATAAAGTGTAACATATGGATGTGGACTTGGATGTGGACTTGGACTTGAGTGTGGTCTGCGGAATAGAGCGGGGGATAGATCACTTTGCGGCAATGGACTAGCATGCTGCTTAGTGGTCTATCCCCCGCTCAAAGGGTATCTTTACGTGACCTTGACCCACATAAATTGTATAGTTGGTGGGGGTATAAAAAGGGTAAGCAAATTGGATGGATACAACACTTCCATACCATGGCTCCACTTGACAACACCGTGTTCCATCGCAACAGAATTGTCTCTATTCTGGAGGTGATACCTCTAGAAATTATAGAAGTAGAGGACCAACTACCTGCGGTTGATCAAGAAGAGGAGGAGGAAGAGATAATGGATATTGAAACGGACTCTGACGAAGCTGGTTCAACGGACAATGAGGTGGACTTGCATGCCTACGAAACATTAGAGTCGTCATCTGAGTCGGAAATGGAATTCCAATTGGAAATCGAAGAAGAAGAAGAAGAACAAGAACAAGAACAAGACACTCCCCATCGTCCAATGGATAGGATGTTAGTTGCCAGAAGAATTATGTATTGTCATCGCTGCCTATTCCGTGATGAGGATGATTCCGACTCTGATGGTGATGTTTCACCCTTGTAAAAAGTTTAAACAAAAAGTTAAAAAAGAATGTGAGCGGGGGATAGAGCACTTTGTAGTAAATGATGCTGCTTAGTGCTCTATCCCCCGCTCAAAATAATAATTCCAAACGACCTTGACCTACATAAACTTGCTCAAACAGACATCTTTGAAAAAACTTGTACAAATTATTGAATCTAGACCAAATATCATCAATTTATCAAGCCTACTGATAAATGTATTACAAACGGTTGTGTAAAGGCTAAATTTAGCACATGAGTGATAACCTGTTTCCATATGACGTCACTTTCCCCACCTATCTGCCTCGGATATAAAGGGTCCCGGTGGAGTGCGCTGCTCATTATTGCGTGGACATTCACAGAGTGTGCATTCAAAGCCAAACTGTTTGAAATGGCTCTTTGCGACATTTGTGGGGAAATCTTTCAAGACGAAGATCTTTTCACCATACACAGAGAATTACATGAAGACGAAGATAGAAAAGAAGATATTACCATGGATGAAATAGACTTAGACTCAATTGACCGGTTTTTGGAAGAGCACCAGAAGCAGACGGACTACTGGGACAGCTATCTACAGCAAATGCAAAGAAGAAGACCTAGTGTGATCCAATTTGCTGGTGCTGGACCATCTACTGCTACAAGACCTATTGAAGAAGAGGACACCGAAGAAGAGGATATGGAAGAAGAAGAACTGGAAGATGTAAGACAACTGCGCACCACAGCCTTGCCAGGACGAGTTGTAACACATTTCAAAATTAATAACGTTCAATTGGAATTGGAAACATTCATAACCCAGGCTAAGGAACTTGTTGGTCAAACGTTGAGGGAAGAATTACAAAGGCTAAATTTTATTAAATTTGGAATGGTGTTAGAGGCTATGTTTAACAATACTGATGGTGAAACAGCATTGAGAGCATTCATTACCAAAAACCGAACCCTTACCTTCACCTCCGACATTGATGATATTATTGAAGAATGCTTGGAGGAACTTATAACCAAACTCCAAGAACATGAAGGAAGAGGATCTGGATGGACTTTGTCATCAATCGAAGGTATGGATGTTAGGGTTCATAAACATGGATATGGTTTAAGAGGTAGTAGTTTTATCCCTCTACCAAAGAAAATCCAAAACACTAACTCGTGTAGAAATGTTCAAAATGAGGGTAATGAATGTTTCAAGTATGCAATGTTAACCAAGTATGTTAAAAACAACCCTTGTAGAGTTGGTAGAGAATACTACGAAAATGAACACCGCTACAACTTTCAAGGTCTTACTTACCCAGTTACTTTAAAAGATATTGACAAATTTGAAAAGAAAAATCCTGGCGTTTCAGTCAATGTTTTTGGTCTGGATGATTCCAACAACGTTTATCCTTTGCGGGTAGTAAAGGTTGAGCAAAGAAACCATACGGATTTGCTATTGATAACCAAGGGTGAAATTTCCCATTATGTATGGATAAAAGACTTTGAAGCGTTAGTTGTAAAACAATTGACCAAAAGAGTAAATAGGATTACAGTTTGCAAGAGATGTTTCTGCTTTTCTTGGAAAGATTCAAGACGTGGAGGATTGGACTGGTTATTGGAACATAAAAGACTTTGCAACGAGAACTATGAAGTAAAGATAAGTCTTCCACCGCCTACCCGAGCTTCAATACAATTTAACAAGACAGTTCACCAATACCGAATTCCACTAGTGGTCTATGCAGATTTTGAATCAACGTTAGTACCACAGGAGCTGCCGGACGGCGAAGTGACTAGAAGAACAAAATATCAGTTGCATCAGCCCAACAGTTTTTGTTTACTAGTTAAATCAACCTTGTCTGAAAACCAATTGCAAGACTATGGTTTAACATCCACTCCAATACTCTACCGTGGTGAAGAAGCCGCTAAGTATTTTGTAGACCAACTGTACGATATTGCTGGAAAGGTTCAACGCTTGTTCGGTAATATTGTACCTATGGAACCTTTAAACCAAAATCAACAAGAAGAATACAACTTAGCGACAAGATGCTATTTATGCAAGAAGATGTTCAGTGAAGAAAATCCAAAAGTAAGAGATCACGATCACCTGACAGGGTTATACAGAGGAGCTGCTTGTAATTCATGCAATATAAATTACAAACTGCCAAACTTTATTCCTGTCGTTTTACACAATCTTAGCGGCTACGACTCCCACTTTATTATCCCGGAGTTAGGAAGAGATGACAGTAAAATTGATGTTCTTGCTACAACATTGGAAAAGTACATCAGCTTTTCAAAAACAGTAGGTAAAATTAAACTTCGCTTCGTAGACTCTTACAGATTTATGGCATCTAGTTTAGCCAAATTGTCAGAGAACCTAAGAAGAGAAGACCTAAAAGAAACCAGAAAAATTGTACCTGAAGATAAATTAGACCTAGTATTACGGAAAGGAGTGTTCCCCTACGATTACATAACTTCTACAGAAAAATTTGAAGAAACCAGTCTACCGCCGATTGAAGCCTTCAACAGCAAATTAAACGAAAGTGAAATCTCAGTTGAAGACTACAATCATGCATGTAATGTTTGGAACCAACTAAACATTCAAACCTTAGGGGAATATTCTGACTTTTATATAAAATTGGACGTAACTCTGCTGTGCGATGTGATGGAAGAATTCAGAAACACCTGCTTCTCCGCCTATGGACTGGACCCTCTACACTCGTACACATCTCCAGGATTAGCATGGCAAGCTATGCTAAAGTCAACCAACTGTCGACTGGAACTTCTAACGGATATTGATATGGTGCTCATGATGGAATCTGGTGTACGGGGCGGTTTGACACAAGCTGTAACACGTCATGTCAAAGCCAACAACAAGTACATCCCCGGCTTCGACGAGCAACAACCATCGGTCTACCTTGGCTATTTTGATGCAAACAACCTTTATGGTTGGGCAATGTCAAATCCGCTTCCCTACGCTGACTTTAAGTGGATCGACCCGGCCACCATCGGAGACATCTCACAGATTCCAAAGGATGGTCCAAAAGGCTATATTTTGGACTGTGATTTTGAATACCCGGAGCACCTTCATGACCATCACTACGACTTGCCTCTCCTAGCCAAGACTGAAGTTTCACCGACAGGAAGATGGCCAAAATTGATGATGACCTTGGAGAATAAGGATCGCTATGTGGCTCACTACTGGGTAGTTCAACAGGCTCTTGAATTGGGTCTACGTATAGTGAGAATTCATAGAGCAATTGAATTCACCCAGTCTTGTTGGTTGAAACCATATATTGATTCCAACACTGCAAGAAGAGCTGCAGCGACAACAGCATTTGAAAAGGACTTCTATAAATTAATGAACAATGCCATCTTTGGGAAGACCTTGGAGAACAAAAGAAAACACAAAAATGTAAAATTAGTGAGTGATCCTAGGAAATTGGAAAAATTAGTGCAAAAACCAAATTTCGGAACATCCATGATTATAAACGAAAATCTAGTCGCTGTCAGTATGAAGAAAACAACAATAGTCATGGACCGTCCGTTATACATAGGTATGTCGATTTTGGATATAAGTAAAACCCTGATGTATGATTTCCATTATAACAAAATGGTTAAACATTACGGAAGGGAAAACATTGGAGTCGCATACATGGATACGGACGCGTTTATCTACTGGATAAAGACTTTGGACATGTATGAAGACCTAAGGACTTTTCCATACAAAGAAGATTTCGATTTTTCTGACTATCCGAAAAACCATCCAAATTTTAATGAAAAATATAAAAAAGTAATTGGAAAATTCAAAGATGAAGCAAATGGAATGCCTTTAGAAGAAATAGTGGCGCTGATGGCGAAATTGTATTCATTTAAGATGTACCACGAGAACAACACACCGACAGTGAAGAAAGCAAAAGGAGTGAAGACATCTTATTTGAAAAAACACGTGACATTTGACCACTACAAGACTTGTTTGTTTGAAAATACTACGATATCAGCAACATTCAACAATATCCGAAGCTTCAAGCATCAAGTCTACAGTGTCACCGAAATTAAAAAAGCGTTGTCAGCTCGGGATGATAAAAGATACATTATGCCCGACAAAATCCACACTCTTCCTTTTGGCCACTACTCTCTAAACCCTATCAACTTGTAACCTATTCTTCGTCCTTCTACAACTACGACCTTATTCCTTTCTCCTTCCGTAAAAAAATGGGGAACACGGCAAGTCCAACGCCGTGTTCCCCATTTTTTTACACAAGTTTGGATGACCTTGACCCATATAAATGATGTGAATATTTAAAACAACATTCATTGTGATTATACATGTGATACAACAAACATTGAAACCTGCAATATGAAGGACTTAAAGCAACAAATTGTCAACGAACTTCATAAACCTGCAAGAAGAAAGTTTCCACGAAGAAATACGGTGATAAAAGGAATTAATGATTTATATCAAGCGGATTTAATCGAAATGATTCCTTATAGCAAACAAAATAAAGGATATAAATACATATTGACTGTTATTAACTGTTTTTCAAAAATGGCAGATGCTTTACCACTAAAAGATAAAAGTGGCAAAAGTGTTACAAAAGCAATGGAAACAGCTATACAAAGAGACAAACATACTATTAAACATTTACAAACAGATGATGGAAAAGAATATTTTAATAAGGAATTTGCAAATTTAATGAAAAAACACAATATAAACCATTACTCAACCAATTCAGAGGTAAAAGCTTCAATAATCGAAAGATTCAACAGAACTTTAAAAAGTGCAATGTATAAAATGTTTTCCAACAGAGGATCGCACATATGGATTGATATGTTACCAAAACTTATAAACGATTACAATAACAAATTTCATAGGACTATCGGGATGAAACCAAACCAAGTAACTAGTAAAAATGAAAACCTTGTATTAAAACGTATAAAAACGAATACTAAACCAAAAGTTGAAAAACTAAAGCCTAAAAAATTTAATGTGGGTGATAAAGTGCGAATAAGTAAATATAAAGGTGTATTCAGTAAAAGATACCTGCCAAATTGGACCAATGAGGTTTTTACTGTATTCAAAGTACAACCTACAGTACCTGAGACATATATTTTAAAAGATAATAAAGGACAATTGCTTGAAGGAGGGTTTTATGGACATGAAATGTTAAAATCAACAGTAGGCGATGTATATTTAGTTGAAAAGGTGTTGCAACGGAAAAAAGATAAGGTCAAAGTACGATGGTTAGGATTTAATAAGACGGAAGATTCTTGGATACCTAACAAGGATTTGATATAACGATAGAGAATCATTTTAGGTTGAACCATTACAAAGGATGGAGATAGTACCACAAAAAGAGAGTTTTACTATTAATAATATAGATGAACTCACAGTGGATAATTCAGAATTCAATAGTGGGAAACATGGCAATTTGTTACCAAACACCGTTCGTTGTCTGGTTACCGGACCTTCCAACTGTGGAAAAACTAATGTAGTATTCAATTTGATTACAAACCCTAAAGGATTACGATTTAACAATCTATATGTATTTTCAAAATCACTACAACAACCAAAGTATCAATTATTGGAAAAGATACTGACTAATGTGCCTGAAGTTAAATATTTAAAGTTTAATGCAAGCGAGAGTGTCATGCAGCCACAAGAAGCTAAACCATTCTCCGTGTTTATATTCGACGATGTATCTTGTGAAAACCAAAACACAATAAGGAATTACTTCGCTATGGGTCGACATAACAACATAGATAGCATTTATATTGGCCAAACTTACAGCAAAATACCTAAACAACTCATTAGAGACAATGCAAACATGTTAATTGTATTTAAACAGGACGAAACCAACCTAAAACATATATATTTTGATCATGTAAATGCGGATATGACATTTGAACGATTTAAAGAGTTGTGTGGAAAGGCTTGGGCTGAAAAGTATGGGTTCCTAACAATTATGAAGGAACAAACGCTAAACAATGGTCGATACAGGATAGGATTTGATAAATTTATATTAATACATTAAACGCGGTATAACACATTCATTGTTGTACAACACGTCTTGCTACAAACATGGTTAACCAAGAAAAATTAGTAAAAGAAATAAAATCACTTAGTGATTCTATTCGGGCTAAAAACAGAACATTGAAACTAGGTATTAGCGAGAGGGAGAAATTCCTTGAATCTACTTTTAAACCTATTACTGAACCCTTGAAACAATTAAACAAAAAATTTGCTAAACCCGTATTGGAAGGAGATGCGATTGCACCTATTACGAAGTTTGAAAGAGAAAATGTAAAATCAGAAGAGTTTAGTGATGAAGACCCGGAATCCTCTACGTATAGTGGTTTTACCGGTGGAGAACCCGAAAGAGAGCTAGAATCACCGGACTATAGTGGAATAAAAGAATTATATGAAGTAAAAGCCAAAAGAGGACATGAAGTTGTATCAACTGCTAGTGAAGAGGAAAAAGAAGAAGAGACAAGGGAAGGTCCGTCAAACATAAGCTTGTTGGGTGAAAACATTCATAACAAAGGACCTTTAGGAAGGAAATACATGGTAAAAATGTTACTCGGAACAATTCCTAATAAGAATTACCATAGTTATGGAGCGAGATTAACAGAAGACGGTTTAATGATAGGTAATAGCCCGTTAAACGTTGACGAACATGATAATATTGTCATTGGTGATCAAAGGTATAAGGGCACAAAAGGATTATTTGAATTATTATTTGAAAATAAGCCTTCAGTATCGGTAGTGAAAGAAAAAGATATGGAAGCATATAAGAATATTTTGGAACAGACAAATGCATATAGGAGAAAGTATTTACCTGACCAGCCTCCTTTTAGATCTAAGTCTTTAAAATATAAAGAATTTGTATCCAAGTTAATACCAACTAGAAGACAAACAATGCCGTTAACACAAAGAAAACCTGTAAAACGAAGATTTATGGCATCCACTTTGGATGTAAGTGCTCAGGAACGAAGAAAAAGAAGTAAGTCCGTTACGGGTACAGGTTTAATGAAGAAACTATATAACACAAATGTGATTTATTACAATAATATCAATAAATTGGTGGATAGAATGAAACTAATACATGAAGCTAAAGAAGCGGGTCATACTGGATTGGAAAACGAATGGGTGGCTTTAGTGGATGAACTCCGAAACCGTGGGGTAATCTCATAAAAATGCGTTACTCCCTAGAATACTATTCAGTTGCACCATGAGTGTCGACAAGTTCGGACGTTACTCCTCGGATGGGTTATATTATGCCAATAGTTTAAAAAGAAGTGCTGGTTTACCACAAACACCTGATGGAGATTATGATATGAGTAATAAAAGGTTAAAAAACATAAAAGATCCTACGGATGAAAACGATGCAATAAATCTAAAAATATTAAAGGAAAAGATATCGCCAACATTAAAACTACAAAATAACACATATGACGCAGAAGATCATAGAATTATCAACGTTGGTAAACCAAATCAAAACGGTGATGCGATAAACAAAGGTTATTTGTCATCTGAATTAAAAAATACGTTAAAATTCAATGGGAAAACGTATAGTGCCAACAATAAACGTATATCCAACGTAGATGACCCTAAAGATGCAAAAGACAGCGTAAATAGACGCTATTTACATTCTTTGATACCTGAAAAGACAAAAGATGGATTTTCTTTTTATAAATTTGTTATTAACGATATAGGTTATCCAAAAAATGAAAATGATGCTGTAAATCTCAAATATATAAAAGATCATTGTGTCATACGTGATGTGGGAGTTATCGATTGTCTTGGCAATTGTTTGGCGAATGTAAAAGATGGTTCAGCACCATCTGATGGTGCAACAGTGGGTCAAATGAAAGAGACTTTAAAACAAGAAACAACTGGATTTGCAAAACGAGATGAAGTATTATCAAAGCAAGGGGATGACTTTATTCAAGGTAATGAAAAATTTCGTTTATTGACATACAAAAACGCTTATTGGGATTGCAGGCATGGAAGGTTATCAAATGTGTCATGGGGTCATGCAGATAGAGACGCGGCTGCCTTAGGACAAACAGTACATCTAGATCCAAATAATTACTATGCGTTTTTTATATGTAGTAATAAAAAATTAACAAACATGGCGCAAGGAAGAGAAGCAAATGATGCTGCAACTGTAGGACAGGCTATCACATTATCACAAATGGATAGCAAAGTGTATACTTGTAATAATAAACGTATAACAGACCTTAAAGACCCTGAACATGTGGATAATGCTGTCACTGTTAATTTTCTTGTAAAAGTTTTAGGAAATGCATTATTTGATGTATACAATCTTATTGGTATTCATTCAGGTCGTACTCCTTTGTTGGAATCTGAGAGAGGTACTTGGATTAAACGGGAAATTGTTCAAAACTATTTTATCAACCCTCGTACAAAAAAGTTTAGATCATCGGATTGGGGTGATTTTGATATTTAATAAAAGAACACAATAAACGACTTCATTTATGTCCAACTTGTCATAGAGGTAACACATAAGTTGTACATTGCGATTATAAAAGGACAATAATGACGTTCCAGTACATCAGTCCATATAGAGACACTGTAAGGAGAGGAGGTGGGATCACGTCCACAGCGGTTTCTCTGTTAAGTAAAGCTTTAAAACGAATTCCAGTAGGATCCATAGTAAATAGAGCAATAGACGCATTACCATACGAATTTCATATACCGGGAGGTTATCAGTATTGCGGACCAGGAACTAAATTGAAAAAACGACTGGAAAGAGGCGATCCTGGCATAAATAAGTTAGATCAGGCTTGTAAAGAACACGATATCGCATATTCCACGTTTGCCGATTCAAAAAATAGATCAATAGCTGACAAAAAGCTTGCGGACATAGCTTGGCAACGAGTAAAATCAAGTGACGCTAGCATAGCAGAAAAAGCAGCAGCTTTAGCAGTAACAGCAGGTATGAAGGCTAAAACAGCAGTAGGAGGTGGAAGAAGGAGGAGAAGGAGAGTAAAAAGGAGGTCAACCACAAGAAAACATGGAGGAAATATAAAAAGAAGACGACGATCTACAAGAAAAGGCAGGAAGAAGCCCACCGTGTGGTCAATGGTAAAAAACGGGGCAGGTCTTTACCTAAGACCTTATCGTGCATATTAAATGAAAGAAATCAATTGGTCATACCACATAAAGCATTAACCAATATTGAATTATTTAAATATATTTCCTGTTTAAAAATACCATTTTTCCGCGGTGTGTTTATGAAAGACAGTTTACCAAAGAAAATGTGGCAAAATGAGACTGGAATTGTAAATTTGGATAATACTGAAGGGCCTGGCACCCATTGGGTTTGTTATAAGAAACTAAATAACAATGTATATTATTTTGATAGTTTCGGTAATTTGCCACCACCAAAAGAACTTCAAAATTACTTTAAATCTGCTAAAAACATATATTATAACTATAAAAGAGAACAACCTGATAATACTTCAATATGCGGCCATTTATGTTTGGAATTTCTAGCTAAAAGTATCAGTCACTATTGAGATGTCTTCCTATACGGTATCATTAACAGGAAAATCGTCCACTTTACGAAGTATCCTTTTTCCAGCGTTACGCTTGCAAAAAGGAAGGTTTTGGGAGGCGGCACTATTGGATTTTACAACTTACAACTCTATCCCCAATGTTACGGAAGGTAAAAATAACGTATTGCATTATTATAAGGGAAAGGATGCCAGTGGAAAATTTACAGACTTACAAGAGTGCAGGTTACCCACAGGTTCTTATGAAATTGATCATATAAATGAATTTTTGCAAACTAAAATGGGAAAAGACAATATAACATTAAAAGGTAATAATAATACGATGAAAGCTGAAATTACTTCCAAATATTATATAGATTTCACTCAACCAAACTCAATTGGTGATTTATTAGGATTTTCCAACGATGAGCCTGTTTTAGAACCAGATGTAACACATTCCGGTAAGAAAACAGTAACAATATTAAAAGTCAATAGTATAGACATAACTTGTAACATTATACAAGGTGCTTACAGGGATGGGGCTAACACCCACATCATACATACTTTTTACCCAAGTGTACCACCTGGATTTAAAATTGTTGAAAAGCCACAAAACCTGGTATATCTACCGTTGAACACCACTTTCATTTCAGACATCGTGTTGAGCGTATTGGATCAAGACGGTAACTTGGTAGACTTCAGAGAAGAGCCTATTACGATTAGATTACATTTAAAATCGACACTTTAATACAAAACCATGGGTTTAACATTTAAAAGCGAACAACCTGCGGGAAACCGCATTAGTAGCTCTTCAGCTGTGGAGGAGTTAACACGCGAGAACATTCGTTTCTTAGAGAGAATTGGATTAAAATTAACCGAGTATGGATATACTGGATATAGCGCAGGGTCCAACATTCGACGAAACCCTATGGGAAAAAGAATATCACACCCACAACCCTTACACTTCATCGAAATTAAACAATAACGATGAAATTCGTATTCCCATACAAAATCAAGACATTTACACACTACCATGTGAAAGTTACTTGTATATTGAAGGACAAGTTACTAAAAAGGACGGTACTACTGTTGGTACAACAGTTCCATTTATAAATAATCCTATGGCTTTCCTATTTGATGAAATTAGATATGAAATATCAGGTGTAACAGTTGATTCCACTAAAAAAGTAGGTATTACGACAACTTTAAAAGGATTAACATCTATAACACCCAATGAAACCAATTTACTTAAACCTGCCGGATGGGTATTACCTACGATTGACACGATCACTCCAAATCCAAATGGATATTTTGATTTTCATATTCCATTACGTTTGCTGCTTGGTTTTGCTGAAGATTATAGGAAAATAATATTAAACGTTAAACAAGAATTAGTTTTGTTGAGATCTTCTAACGATAAAGACATTATTAAAGCTGCAGATGCTACTACAGATGCGACTTTAGAATGGAAATTAAAATTAGACAAAATTGTATGGAGAGTTCCACATGTTAAATTGGCTGACGAGCATAGAATGCTACTTTTAAGAAAATTAAAAGCCGATCGTGATATTGTTATTCCATTTAGAAGTTGGGAATTTCATGAGCATCCCAGTTTACCTACTACGGATCGACACACTTGGACTGTTAAAACATCGAATTATGTAGAACGAGCCAGGTATATTATATTTGGTTTACAAACAGGTAGAAGAGACGCCATTACTAAACATGCAGGACAATTTGATCATTGTGACTTGAAAAATATTAAAGTTTATTTAAATTCACAATTCTTTCCATACGACAATTTAAATGTGTCATTCACTAAGAAGAAATACAGTATATTGTACGATATGTACGCGAGATTCCAAAGTTCATATTACGGTAAAACAAATACACCTTTATTACCACCTGACAAATATTTCGATGCCTACCCAATAGTTGTAATCGATTGTTCTAAACAAAATGAATCAGTAAAGTCTTCAAGTGTGGATATAAAAATAGAAATGGAATTCAACGATGCTATACCGGCTAATACAACTGCATACTGTTTAATTCTACATGATAAAATCGTAACATACACACCTTTAACAGGAATTGTTAAAAATGTATTGTAAGAACCGGTTTTGTTTCATTCCGCGAGTATAAAAGCAGAGCGTACAGACCGCTCCTCATCAGTTTGTTGCCTACTGTTGTATGGGTAGCATCGTATTCAATATGGCTTCTCCTAGTGGTACACCTGAAAATGTGGTAGATATTGAGAAGGAGATATCTGAGTTTTTAGATCCTCAAGGTCACCAGGAAGGAGGTGAACAAAACGTTTGCGGACAACTTCACGCCAGTAATAATGTTGAAGAAAAAGGTAAAAGAAGAAAGACTATACAAAAGAGAAAAAGGGATATTGAAGATAATATTTCTCCAAACATATTGAGTGAGGTATTTTTGCGAATATTTTACCCAATCTCTTCCAGTTTGGATAAAAGTGTTTTAATCGGTGTTATGAAATCTACAGATTATTCCCCTACTGTAATTTTAACTCATGGACCCAAAATGATTTTGTTTACGGACAGTGCTTGGGAATCGTTTATGAAACATTTGCATCTGCTAGAATGCTATTTAAGTAGTAACATGTTTGGAAGAAAGACAAGGGTAGGACTTTTGGATTCAAATGTGGAAATTGATATCATTAAACAACGTGGTGATCATCAGCTACGGTTTAGAGACACAACAAGACATGATAACAAAATTCAACTTAATCGAGAGGAGTTTTTCATTTTAACTTGTGCTACTGAACCTATAACAAGATACTTGAGTCAACTGGTGTTTTCAAGTTCGATTATTAAAGATTATCTGGAAGACACTTTGGACAAACAACCGGACGCACCTATATTATACGGACCTGTGGATACTTCTATATTTAATAGAGTTCCTCATGAAGTACAGATGTGGAGACAATTGGAAAAGTACGCTCAACTACATAAGAAATCAGTAAAACAGGAAGAAGAGGAAGATGGAGGAGAAGAATCAAGTGTTAGTGATGAAAATGAAAATAAGGAAAATATAAAGATGGAAACTTAAATGACAATGGTTAGTTTTTAAAACAATAACCAACATTTTGTGGGGTTAGGCCTATTGGGGACGGTGCCCACGTTAAATATACACCAACGCGCCAACAACTGTACGGCCTGGTATAAAAGTAGTACCTACCGTGGTGTGGAAATCAGTTGACCTCCTGACTTCGTAATGAGCAGACGTGTGACCTTCAAAATGGACAAGGGAGAAGAACAACAAGTAAAGTCCAAGCCTGGTATTATTGAGTTTCAAGCGTTTCGTGGTAATGATGATAGATTCATTATAAAAGAACTTGTGTTTTTGGACATGAATACAAGTGTTCCTTATTCGTTTTTATTTAAACCACCATGTTCTTATTCGTCTTTAACTAGTAAAGCCGCTACTACCAACAGATGGATTTCAAAACACTTCCATCATATCGATTGGTATGATGGTTTTACAAGTTACACGGACTTGTATCACATTATGCATCACTTTTCAGACAAGTTTACCAATATTTACACAAAGGGGCTGGAAAAGAAAAGATGGATCGAAGGATTTACTCATGTTCCGGTTAATGATGTGGAATTGGATAAGAATTATCAATACATGCTGGAAACCATATGTATTTGTACAAAAAGCCCAGAACATGATAAAGATAGACATTGCGCTTTGAAAAATGCCTATAAACTCGCCTCTTACCTTCAAAGTGGGGAATTGGGGAGTGGTGGGGGTAACGGAGAGTATATAAGTGGGGAGCAGACAGGGACCTGGCATGAGTATTACTCGAGATTCCGAGACGACAACATCTCCGAGCAAGAAGACGATCTGTAACCTGACCATGGCATCTCACCAGTTCCTTCAGACTTTGGTCGAGCAGTTCAATGCTCACTCCAAGTCAACAATATTACCTGTAAAGAAGTGCTCGGAACTAAAAGACGAGAAGCACTACATAATCCATGCTATGAAGAAGATGGAGACTACAGTTGGGGAGGCCATCTGCTGCAGTCTCAGCGAGGCACCGTTTACTCCGGGGGATGAACCAAAGTTCCAGGTGTACCTGCCCAAGAGATTCGTCCATCTTCTACAAAACGAGGATCTTCGCTCTATTCAACCCGGGTGTCTATACCTGGTGTCCCACGGCTGCACGGGTAGCAATTCTACAGAGTTGACCATCCACATCGCTGACAAGCAGCAGTGTTAGATTTAAGTTTTAATGTTGTACATATGTTGTTGTAATGTTTTATAAATAAACGAATCATAAAAGACAAAAAAAATAAAAAAAAACAAAAAATGCAACATATCAATATGTGACAGACTTCACGTATTGATATGTTGCATTTTTTTTTTAAACTTCGCGGGTGACCTTGACCTTTGACCTTTGCATTTCACAATTACCCCCACTACTGTAATTACCCCCACTACCGCACTAGGATTCAAACCTGCTTGGATGCGAAAAACGGTCAGTCTGTTGCCAACTAGCAAACGATGAGCACCTTGTACGAGCTTTGCTTACAACGAGTTATAACTGACGCATCTTTATTCCAGACGGCTTTACGAGATAATATCCCTATAACAGTAAAGCAGGATATCGAGGAGTACAAGAAAGATAATAGAGGGTATTCGGGATACTCCTGGTATAGGTTCCAAGACGGGGAAAAGTTTTGTAGGCCTTGTGGCAATGCTGCCGTCAGAGACCTTCGACGGTTCGTACAGGAAGGTGGTAGAAAACAGTTTGGATTTCTAGCACCAATGTTTAGATTTGAAAACTACAAGGACACCTGTGCTATTTGTTCCATCCCTTTGTATCAATGGAAAAAGTTTAGAAGTGTTTAATTGCATCTTCCATACCCCCACCACCATCACCCCCACCACTTTTCCATGTACCTCCAAACGCTGTGCCTCGGCTTCATTTCTACTCCAGCAGCCAACCTAGCAACATCAGGATGTCTCTCAACGTCAGTTGCGCAAGTTACGAGGAGGTGAGCATCAAGACTCAGCAGGAGCTAAACGACTTATACAAGGAGTTGCAGCTGATGGTGGCACGAGGCTACCGTATAAATGTGCAAGTTTACGCTTGCAATATACGGAACACCCGGCAGTCAAAGGAAGAGCCTGGACACTCCTCGACGGCTTCCTCACCAGCGTCCATGAAGACCGAGCCAGACAACTTGGACTACTTCAGCTGACTAGCAGTTGTATTTCTTGTCCTAACCATTGTTGAATATGTATATTTTTTCATTATATTAAAGAAGTAAAAGAGCAAAAACACCTGTCTTGTTACTGACATATAAGCTCAGTAACAAGATAGGTTTTTTTAAAACACAATTTGGATGACCTTGAAACTTCCCCCTCCACTGCTTTGTTACCCCCACCACTTGACTATTGGTGTACATGGCACATCACAATTGGAAACCTCATTCCATCTTCAACAGCCACACCGACAACATCAACAATGGCAAACCTACCAACAGATGAAAGATGTCCTCACGCATGTTGTGACTTCGTCCACGAGTTGGAGAAGAGGATGCAGGAGAGGGCGATAAGAAGAAAACAGATCCACTCAGAAAATATCATGATAGTCAACGGCTATCTTTTATTGTTCGGCCTTATTATGGTTGTACTTTTCATACTGTACGGCATAGTCACATGTGTCGGCAAGGTTGCAGAAGAAAACGCTCGCCACCATCAATTGGAAAGTTTCAATGTTACTTTGTAAGTTTTCCTTTTTTTAAAACTCCGTTTGGATGACCTTGAAAATTCCCCCACTACTCCACCACACCCCCCACCACTTCACCATGTTCCTGCATGAGCATCACATCAACCGTCATTCCTTGTCCGACAAGCAACCATGGCAGACAACAACACCATCAGCCAAGCTGACTCCACTACTGATGTCGGTACAAGTACGGGTTGGACACTGTCGATCGATAGTGTACACTATTTGGAGTCAATTTGCGAACGTATGAAGGAAATACTGCGGGACAACCCTGGGATCATAATACAAATGAATTTAAATTATGATTGGTCCCAAGTTAGAATGCAAGGGGACGACAACAACGGTCAACAATCTCCACAATATTCGCCCATGTCCCCGATCTATCCTTACGGCGAGTCTGACGTCGATGAAGATGAGGCTGATGAAGATGCAGGGGACAACGAGGCTGAAGAGGAGTAAGCTTCATTCCTTTTTTAAAACCTAAATTGGATGACCTTGAGAATTCCCCCTCCACTATTTCCTTTTTTTAAAGCCCAAATTAAATAACCTTGAAAATACCCCCTCCACGTACTTTTGGTTTACCCCCTCTACTTTTCAATACTGTTACCACAGTCTGTAGCTCACATCATTCCTTGCTTAGCTATCATGGCGGACAGCACTCTTTCTCGAGTTGACTCCACTACGGATGAAGAATGGCCATTTTCCTGGAATGTTCATCTGCAAGACTCGGCAGAAGTGGATATGTTGCATGAGAAATTGGTGTATGTATTAAACGAAAACCCCAACATTGAATGTAGAATGACTATGGATTTCGATGCGACAGGGGTCCACACTCAACCTTCCACTTCCAGCCAGCCTGAACCTCAGCTACAACCAAAGAACTTTACACATCTTTACACTCCAATACGGCCGGAGGATGTGGTTATCAGCGAGGCAGACTCTACTACAAGTTATATTGAACCAACGAATTGGAAGCTTGTTGTTGACACCTTACACAAGGTCGACTTAGTATGTGACAAATTAAAGGAATTGATGATGCAAGATCCTGGTCTTCGTTTTAAAATTGATTTGTTTTTCATCTGGGGAGCACCTGCACGGGGCTCTTCGTCTGACAGCTCTCTAAGTACAACGGATGAGGAGGAGGAGGAGGACGACTAGTTATCTTTTTTAAAACTCCGTTTGGATGGCCTTGACCTTTCCCCCTCCACTGAGTTTATTTAAGGTGCACTCTCAATGAGTGCAGCATCATTTCATCGCGCACCTTCACCACAGCAACATGGAGAGTCAACTCAACTACTGTTGCGAACGGAAATGTTTTTCATGGCCGAATGACATTGATGTTGCGGATGGTTTGGCGTGTAGAAAATGTGAAGCTTTTGGTCAATGCATGTGTAAGTGCAAGTCTTGGAAGAAGCCGAAACCGGAGTTGAAGACATTCCATGTGTACCAGATGAGAGGGCATAAGTACACTTGTTGCCCTGAACGTTGCAGTGAATTCACATTAAAACAGCTAACTGGCTGCAAATTGTGCAACAATCATTTTGCAGGTTTTTGCAAACATTATTTAGGAGCCTGTCAGTACAGATCAACTTGGCATACAGAAGCACTCACTATCAATGAAATCGCTATAGATACACAAGAGTAGTCTTTCTACTCTTTTCTTTTTTAAAACTCCATTTGGATGACCTTGACCTTTCCCCCTCCACTCACCTTAGTTTATATAAACCCCATTCCCACTGACCACAGCATCACTTCATCGTGCTCCCTCGTCAAAGCAACATCAACTATGGAAAGTAAGCGCATCTCATGTTGCGAGCATAGGTGTTTGGAGATACAAGGCGTCACATATTGTGCAAAGAAGCGTTGGGAGGAAGAGACGGGGACAACCTATTGCTGTGAGGATAAGTGTTTCCTCTTACCAAAGTGGCAAGTGGATGGGCTGGCCTGCCGGCAATGTGAATGCTTCGGATGTTGCAGGTGTAGATGCAAGAACCAACAGCTGCCACCACCGGTACTACAAACTTTCAAAATCTACAAATCCAAATACTTTTATACTTGTTGTCCGCAGCGGTGTATTAAATTTCACTTCTCCAATCTTACCAATTGTCGGAAGTGCTACGGACAACCTGATGGGTGGTGCACCTGTTTTCTGGACTCCTGCCGCTACAGATCGGATTGGTTTACAGATCCATTAGAGATTGATGAGGTCGCCCAGGAAGCACAAGAGTAGTCTTTCTACTCTTCAACTTTTTTAAAACTCCATTTGGATGACCTTGAGATTTCCCCCTCCACTTCCCCATATACCTAGAGTACACAGATCCTGGCAGTCAGTAACTCGGTGGCTGTCGTGGGGTGCGCATCGGTGTCGGCGCTCCGTTGTTAGGTTTTCAAGGTCACAGTAATATCAAATTGTTGGTGTTGTGCTGGTTCAAGGTCACCTGAGGGATAACCGATTCCCCATTTAGGCAGGGTCATGTCAGAAACTCGAGTTTAACTTGGCACTTTTGCCGTTTCTCGTCGAAAATTCGCTCCAAGTGGTCAAGGTCACGGGGACTCTGACTGAAACTCGGAGCGTAGTGCGAGAAACGGCAAAAGTGCCAAAAAATTTTAAGTTTCGGCGTGACCTTGACCTCAGTGGCGTCGGTGACGTCATTTTGATGACGTAAGGGGTGATGACGTCATCAGCACGTCATTTCTGTGACGTCATGGGTGTGACGTCATAGAAATGACGTCATTAGTGATGACGTCATCGATGACGCAATCGATGACGTCATCGATGACGTCATCGGTGAGGTCATTGACCTCGATGACGTCATCCCTCAGGTGACCTTGAACTGAGCCAGCACCAACAATTTGACACTACTTATGCCTATTTGTGACATGTCAGTGTGGTATATTATTCTGTGATCCATAGTCCTTCTTGTGCAAGTTTCTATAATTATTTATAATAAAGGAAGCTTAAGTGTGTCGTGGTTTTTCTGTTGTTTATATTAAGGCTAGAACAACGAGGTTAACCAAGATATAGAGTGCTACAAAGATAGGGAAATTTGCCTCCTGTTGGTTTTCGCCATTTCAACCACCTTTTCCGCCGTTCCCTTGGTTAAAAATTCTTAGTTTTCAGTTTCCCATCTGGTACGTGCCATTTTACTCATGCATTTTCGTAGTTTCTATTGTAACTAACTTAAATAGCCTGCTCACTGACCATAAAATCGAAGTGGTTCTAAACAACAAATAATGAGATGTTTAAAAGTATAATCTATAATTTTTTAATCATGTTGTGGTCAACCCGAATAGCTTAAAGTGGTTACCAAGGAAACAAGGGTAAATGTGAGATGGTTACCGAGGAAACAGTGCGAACAGGGGACAAAAAGTAACATGTTTATCTCTCTCTAATATGAAGTTTAACCTCATTGGGCTGGACACTATCTCAGAAGAATCTCTCTCGCCATAAGGTTAATTAAAATGAGAGTTGTTAACTAATATTAACTGTAATGATGGCGGCTACTACTTATACTCTTCCTAAAGTTATTAATTATGAACAATAAAACTGAATTTATACTATTAAAAATTAAAAATAGCGGAATAACATTTTTAAATTCCATCGCACAATTTGTGTTTTTAGTGCAAACTGCATTGTTGCCAATCAGTTGTGCTTAGGTGTTAACATATTAATGAGAAAATACTATAGATTACCTTCAAAACAAGAAAGGTTAGATGCGTGTGGCTATAATGGTGTCTTTACAGCAAGGCTATGTAATCAGTGCAAGACTGTGGATACATGGAATATATTTTTAATTTTGAATGTTTGTTTACCTGATCTAGAAAGGCAGGTAACATTAACTTTTCATTGTTATTTGAAGGCTAAATCACTGCAATAGTAGAGGCTGCAAAGCACCCAATGATAGAAAGTGAATAAAATATGAACAAGGATCGAACCCGTTGCCGAATCTGCCGCAAGGTGACTGGCACGCGGCAGGAAGACGTTTAGAGTAGTTTGCCATCGGCGCCGGGTCACCGCTCCCCATAGTCACCGCGAGCGCCGAGCGCCCAATGGTGAAGGAAACTGTGAACTGTGTATACTGTGATCGGTAACTGTGATTTTGAAGTTTTATGACTCGATGAAAAATATTACCAGTCATATCGCGTTGAATCGTCCACACACATTGGCTGTTGGGCTATGAATTAACAGTCCTGTCGAAGGAGAATGTCGGCCTTAGTAAGTAACAAGACTACAAGATTGGGCCACAATCATCCTACACTCATCTCTGATTCATACTTGGCTTTAAACTACTTATTTAGTTAGGTAACCATTTCAGTAAAGGTGTTAATAAGGTGTTAAAAGTGTTGTGTGCTCAGTGTTATATTAAATAGAGAAATTATTTAGTAAATTCTGGCAGTTTTTTTTCTTCTGACTTGTATGTTATCGAATAAATGTCTTTACTTGTTGTAGTTGTTACTTTATTGTTGCAGTAGTATTTTATTTATGTTTAGTTTTAAGAAATTAATTAGTAAATTCTAGTACATGTAACTTAAAAAATATATGTATAAAATATTTACATTTATTAATTAAGTGTTGTGTTAGTTTTTCCATAGAACTCTATAAATACACCTAGAACGCTCACGCAAGGCAAAACTCGAACTATAAACCGCAACTCGTGTTATGAAGATCAGGCAAAAACACAAATGAGCATCGCAAAGCACCTCATTGCTAACTCAAATTGCTCGAGTTAATCGGGAGTGCACCGAACTCCTAGATTTTTTGGACGATGATTTTTAACTAGGCCTATTGCAATGAGTTGTAATAAGCTAAGGAAATTATTATTGTTGGATAAAATACTCTAGCTTTTAAGCCTTAAAATGTAACGATGCTATTGTGCGCGCGCTCACTTGTACGCTTCTCTACTGTTTGCAAATTCATTGAAACATATATGTTTTTAAAGAAAAAGTTTTGCTGATTGTGACTGTGTAAATATCTTAGCCATTAAATTTAAACTAGAAAACTCTATGATCAAAATCGTACATCAATAGACAAGTAGAATAGGAAAAAGTTACTAAGCGTAAACTTTTTTTATTCGTTGGCAAAGAAAAAAACTTCAAGCGACAAAGTTGTAGATAATGAAATTAATTTTAATCTTTACATTTAACATTTATTTTTAAAGCGAATAATTTTCTCGGAAAAATGTGAAAACATGTCCGTGGCGGGTTGCTGAGAATTTCGGAGAATGGCGTCTTCATTTTCAATGTCCGGAATCATGTCTAAACCATTCTATGAACCCTTTCTTACAATGTAGAGTGTTTTACTTATTCTCAGTACAAATTTATTATTAATTTAGCTATTAAATAAACATGCCAGATAATAATTAACGCACCCGATTAAACGTTTTGTATAGCGATGCAGCGGCAAAGAATGGTGTTGCATAACCACTAGTGTGGCAGCGGGAGAAAACCCCTTAACTACTGCTTTGAGCTCGATTATTAGACAAACTAAAAATATTACGATAAAAATTTAAATGTAAACTTTTTAGATCACCTCATAATCCGAAACTTTGCTGCTGAAAGTTTTTACCTATAGCCCAAAAATAAAAAATTTTCTCGCTTAGAAACTTTTCATGTCACGTTTCAAAAATTATTTGTTTTAATATTATTTATACTTTCATTATATGCAATATACCAAATATTTTTATACCGTTGGAATCAGCAACTTATGTAGATTAAGAATACATAAAGTGGATCTAAAGCTAGCAAATTGTTTGAGATGTGTGTTTAAGGATTAACATTCCAAAATATAGTCAATAAATTCCACACTCTAAGACTCTTGGTAATTTCTCCTTGCGACTAATCATATGTTTCATAAAAAATTATTGATGTAAATATTACTAGGAATACGCTCCAATGTCCGTCCCGTACGAGAATTTTTACTCACTTTTTAAGTTATTAGGTGACGCTTTTTATGATTCTTTTTTTTTTTTTTTTTGAGGGTGACGTGAGAAAAATGCATTGCACACAGGTGGCAAGCCTGTAGTGTGGGGTTCCCCTAAAAACGGGGTTACCCACTAAAAAACCTCCTCTACTCTTTAGGATTCTAACCTGGAATTGTTTATCACATTACGTCAGGCTAGGCCTAAATTTTAACTGACGCCGGTGGGGCTCACTCCTTATCCAGCCACTCAATCAAGGGATCTGGGCCACTTCACTTCGCGGTCCAGATCGGGTTTCTTTCCCAGGAGGATGCCCCGGACGAACTGTGATAAACAATCCCACTTGCCCTCATCCTCCAAGATCTATTGGCAGACCGAGTCCACCGAAAATGCACTAAACATTTGTGTGGCCTTCAGGCGGGCCCATCCCAACGGGGGCAGCGGAAGAATGTGTGTTCCGCATCGTCGGGAACGCCTGGGCAATAAATGCAGTCCGGTGGACCGGCCTTGCCCATCCGGTTCAGGTATGACCGAAAATAGCCGTGAATTGTCAAGAATTGGCCGCCGTTCCACCCATGGTTGGACGTGCTTGATAAGTCGCGCAGTCCATCGTCCTCGGGTGTCGTGCTCCCAGCTATGTTGCCACTGCTGGAAGGTTCGGGAGCGCTTTGCTGTTCTTGCCGTGTCCTTGCCAATCTCGTCTTGTCTCTGATAAATTGCCTTACTCTCTCCTGCCAAGAGCTTGACAGGGATAACTCCCCAGTGACCACCAGGATGGCAGGCTCGGACATTGTCCGGTAGGCGGAACACACCCCGAGCGCCGCTCGACGTTGAACTCGTTCGAGTCGCAACCTGTACTACTCTTTATCGAGAGCGTCTGCCCACACCTCTGCTCCATAAAGAAGCACGAACTGAACCGCGGACATCAACAGACGTCTTCTGTTGGATCATGGAACCCCGACATTGGCCATCAGCCTACTAAGGTAAGAGACTACCTTAGCGGCCTTGTCCGCTGTACGGAAGATCTGATCCCTCCAGCTTAACTTGGTGTCCACCATAATCCCGAAGTACTTAGCAGCACGAGTTGATTGGACCACCTCCCTTCCCACTCCGAACAGAACGACGGTGTCTATCCTCTTCTTCGTAAGGATTACAATCTCCGTCTTACGGAGAGCAAGCGAGAGACCGTGATCGGACATCCATGTGTTGACCACACGCATGACTTGGTTCAACTTTAGTTGGGCCAGTGCGACAATGAGAGCTGCGACATCATCGGCGTACCCAACCAAAGTGGTTTCCTCAGGCATCTCCGACCTCATTAGGCTGTCATAGGCAACGTTCCAGAGATCCTGGCCGAGTATTGAATCTTGCGTGGCACCAGAAGTGACTTCCATCGTCCACGTTCTGTCCCTTGTGTCGTAAATAAGGCTTTGAGAGCGGAGATAATCCTCGATGATTCGCAACAGATATGCAGGAACGCGAAAGGTGTTGCGAAGCGCATCCAACATATCGACCCACCTCTCCGAGTTAAAGGCATTCTTGACATAAGCGTAACAAGAAGCACTACTCAGCGAGGGAAATGGTTGTGGCTCTCGGCTCTCTTCACAGCTCTCCATGGACTTCGTTGATAGCGTCAATCGTTGACCGTCCCTTTCTGAAGCCGTATTGACGGGGGCATAAGTACCCGGCAGCTTCCACGGCAGACGTCAGGCGGGAACGGATCAGCTTCTCGAACAGCTTCCCAGCCGTGTCCAACATGCAAAAAGGCCTGTGGGACGACGGCAGCTCGGGATCACCTTTGCCCTTGCTAATGAGTACAAGTCTGGCGGTTTTCCAGGGAGCCGGAAACACCCCTTCTACCAAACAGGCGTTGTACATTCTCAACAACAACTCAGCATTAATTGAAAATACTTTCTTTAAAGCCTCGCTGGGAATCCCGTCCGGGTCAGGAGCCTTGTTGCTCTTTAGGGAGAGAAGGGCGGTTTCCATCTCCTCGAATGTGAAGAGTGGAACGTCATCTAACCGTCCAAAGTCAACCGGCGTACATCCTAGGCCTAGCCTACAAATAAATACATACAAAGAATTATTTTAGCTAAGACCTCAAAACAAGCAACTTAATAATAATTATGCTTACAATATTAAAGGTAAATAGATTGTAGAGCGAAAAAAAACAATACAATTGAAAATCCATGATTGCAAATTAATAAAAATCAAGTAATGTAAGTATTGTACAATTACGCTTACTTAACACTTAATGCATATTTTGTTACCTGAGACAACACATTCTAATTAGTTGTTCAATTTAAATCTTTCTCCTAAATAGATATTAGTTGTATCCCATAAATTAGTTAATCGCATAATTCCGTACGACAGTAATTCATTCCACATCAACTTGCTTATCTTTTGGTTTAATTTATAACTTCAACAAGTAAACATCAGTGGTGATCTATTTAATTTAACAAATAGGTCTGTCATAATATCAATTAAATTTTATTTAAAAACGTAACATAACAGCAAGCAGATATAAACAATAAAAGGTTATGTTGTTTTCAGCATACACAGCGACAACTCAGCTGCGATGGGGGAATATAAACTGATCATAGCATCTACAATACATTAGTCAAATCATGTAGCCTAAACAACTAAAGTTCTGTCCAAAATCCTGGAAAATAAGCTTTTTTAATACTTGAAAATAATTGCTCGATTATAGTTTATTACCTAGTTTAAAATACTTAAAATCTAACCTGAGAATTTCATTGAAATCAAATTAGTAATAAAAAAGCCTTTTGGGGGTCTAAAATTCGCCTAAGTGAAATTTAAAGTCGATCGTATAGAATTTTTATACTCTATGTTCCATAGAGTAGGTAAAAATTCAATTATAACCTTTCAGTTTGTGAGTCGTTTGATGATGCTAGCCTTGCTAGCGAAAGGCCTCACAAATAAAATATGTCAAAAATATTTGTACCTGTGTATTAATTTTTAATTTATATAATGAACACGCTAGATTAAAAATGTGTATCATACAACAATTAACAATTTAATATTACTTTGAGTATGAAAGAAAATTATATAAAATTAGCCTATATCAAAAGAAGAGTGCAGCTTGCTCATGTGCCGCAATCGATATCACCTTCACTTGGCCGTTAACAAATTTCCGAGAAAGGATCGCAGCCGCTCCCAACCGCCAATGTACTACAGACACTTCGGTACCATACTGAATCGCGCGCCCGTGTTGCAATGTGTGGCCCGGCTGAGATCAGCGCTGTGAGTACAGCACGGACCCCAAACACGGACAGCACAGGAAAAACATGTGACACAAACTTACTTACATAAAATTTTTAAGGTAATTAATTTTTTAGTCTATACATTACATAGATCTTTTTATTTAACATTCTCAAGTATGGTTCCTTAAGACAAACATATATTTTACATTTATAAACATTCCTTATTAGTAATACATAGAATGTAAAGAGTCAACTTTCGACCAATCCTGCCGTCATGCCGAACTAGGCTAGTCCCAAGGAAATAATTAAATATTGAAAATAACTACATTCCATTGCTGGGTTTCAACACTTTCAACAGACACTCTGCATCGTGTGCTAGAGTAGACGGAGAATATATATACAGTAACTACGATCTATTATCGTGTAATAGAAGTTTATGTCAAACAAGGAAGTACTATAAACGACAATTAATTAACAAACTTAAAGAAATTTGATATGTTTAACCATACAAGGGATCGCCCACTATCATCGACTATGTACACTAACGTGAACTCACGTAGTGTACAAAGTCAATGCCACTAGTCAAAATTCGATCCAAAACTCAGTTAATCTATAGATAATTAATTAGATTTAAAATGTTTTACAACTGAAACACCTGTTCTTCCTGATTTGCTAGCATTTTTTATTACAACATCTGTCTAATTATTAAATATCATCCTTCCATAAGATTAACATTGAACATTTTTAAGCCTGTAGGGCAGAGCCCAAATTGAAGCTCGCTACTAAATTTCAAACAATATAAGTTTTTTTATAACTTATCTGCAATCAATAATACATAACTCCATTTCTATTTAAGATATTTTTAATGTTTTGGTCTTCAAAAAATTCTTGAAATCTTAGTTTTTTGAGATATTGATCGTTAAAATCGGTACTCATTTATCTACTACTAGACCTAAAAACATAAATTGATAACTTTCAGAATTTGTAATTGAATTTAAGATAAACTTTCCAGTTATAGTTATATTATGCTATATTTTTTTGGTCTAAGAACCATCTCTACGAATACCAGCTTTCATATGAGCCATTAAATATAAAAATCAGGCGAAATTGAAGCTCGCTACTGCATTCTAAACAACATAATTTGTAATTTTTTACTACTCATCTGCAATTGATGATTCATAACTCCATTTCTATTTTAGATATTTTATATGTTTTGGTCCTATCATACCAATTATGATGGTTCTGTTGACCTGCTCCATAATCTCTTATTTGGACTTTGTATAACAAATATATGGCGAACACCAGACACAGATGTTCCACCTTATTATTCAAAATATGCCATTGTAGCACAAAAAATTATCACCGTGATAAAATTTATAAAAGGATTTTATATCGAATTCCAAGTCCAACAAAAACGTACACCAGTGTAAATTCACTCTTAGCCTATCAGAGGATGACAGTAAGGTGTTACCATTTCCCACGGAATTCCTGAACAGCTTTGAGATGACCGGTTACCATTGCATAAATTAATCTTAAAAGAAGGTACCGTGATCATTCTGCTAAGAAATTTGAGCTATAGAGCAGGTCTCCTAAATATTACAAGGCTAATTGTAAAGGAAATGTTCTAAAATAGTTTAGACTTAAAAATTAAGGGTAAAAATATTGGACAACGAGTACTGCTATCCCGCATTGATCTCTCGCCCTCAGATGCTACAGTCCTATTTTAGCATAGACAGTTCCCTATAAAGGTCGCTTACAAAAAACAGGGACAAACGATAGATAGAGTTGGAGTATTATTTCCGGAACCTGTTTTCAGCCACGATCAGTTTTACGTCGCCTTATCAAGAGGAAAATCATTTGATATACCGTAAAAGTATAAATAAAACCAAAAGGACGACGTACAGCTAATGTTGTTTGTAAAGAAATGTTGTAAAAGGTTCCATTTATATTCCATTACTCATTTGTTTTACTATTTGTATCCAATGTCAATGCTGCGGAGCATAACGGGTTTTCTAGTATATAGACGAAGATAATTCCAAAAAAATAATAAAAGGTCAATTTTTTTTTGTGTAATGGGAAAGCCAACAGCAATTCAGAAACTATAGGATTCTCACTATTGTCTTACATGTATCATGGCGGAGGGCTTAAATTTAGTCTCGTTTTCGGCTGTTATCAATCATTGTAAAAATATAATATAAGGAAATCACACAAATATTAATATTTTTAAGGTGGTCGGAGTCAAATCAACATGGTCTAATCTTAATTGGTTTTTTCTCGTTCAGGCCAAGAGTTATGGAGTTTTGTGTGCTGTATTCCGTTCTTTAAATGGACAGTTTTGGGAAATCATTAATTTAAGATCATTTAAAAGAACTTTCCTTCATTTTGAACTATCGGTTGTCCCTCAATAGTATAAATTATATTTCTCTCGCACATTAAATTTATTTTCCAATGCAGATTTGCCAAAATAAATTATGAACCGTAAATAAAATTTATTTGTTAAAAATTACCAGGTTTTTAATAATATACGAGAAATAATAATATCTCTTACATTTCTCTTTAGGTACCATTAAATAGATTTAATGTTATTTTCTTAAAATAACCCTACAGAACAAATTAATGCAACTGCAACCAATGATTTGTTTTCTAATACTAATTAAAGCAGACATAATTCTGTTAAAATACATATCTAAGGTTCACTGAAGACCTGCATGACTTCTTCCTTGTTTCAAGCTATAGGCCGACTAAGACTTTTGCTTTATTTACGGATTTCTTTTAAGTCTTAACTTTTATCTACATTTTGAGTGAACAGCCCTTAGATGAAATAGTATACAGATAAATTTGACCTCTGAAACTAATCTTAGAGTACACTGATTCTGAAGGTTTTATAAAGGACAAGTAAGTGAATAGATTTAATCCAGATTCCTCCAGAGGGTTCTGCCCCAACATGTCTTCAAAGTTACCATGTTTAACTTATGGAATCAAAATTATTGAGTTGGGACACCTATTATTTCTATTGTAAATATTATTGCCAGATAAATTTTAAGCCCTATCATATAGTTGAAACATAAACGTTTTAATTAAATTTTTCAACAAATAAAACGTATCTGTATATCTTTGGGCGTCATTTTGACGAATTATAGAGAAGGTACCTAGTCCTTGTCCACTAATAAAACCTTGTTGGATAATTCCATTAATAAAATTAATTAGTCAATTGATGAAAATGAAATAAAACTATTACACGTAATTTAAGTAAAGAGAAGGAAAAGTAGCTATTGATAAAAAGAATATTTACATATATGATGGAATTAATATATGTAGTCCTACTGTATATAGGCTATATATATAGTATATATTGTAATTTGAGTTTAAAGCCTAGATAAAAATTTAGATGAGGCATTTAGTAATCAGAAAGTTACATTCATCCAAAAAAATTAACTTAGTGGGCTTAATATGAGTAAAAAGTAAAACAAGACTTTGGTAAAATGGAGGCAGCCGAGTGAACACACCAGGCTGACTCCGACCACCGCCGCCGCTCCACCGCGCAATTAAAAACCGGATCTCAGTGTGACCGTAAGATAGTAAATGTGTGTATCCATGCACACGGCCACAGTGAGATCCGTTTGTAAAAAAACCGGATCTCATTGTGACCGAAAAATAGTAAATGTGTGTATCCATGCACACGGTCACAGTGAGATCCGTTTGTGTATAGTCGACGCTAGCGCGACGTGGTGTCATTTCATGGAAGCTTATACACACGCACACTATGGAAAAATCCATCAAAGTGAGATCCGATTGCTGTCGGCTTGTTTCGAGCTGTTTCGACTATTTCCGTGATCCTGACGACCTCAGGAGGACGAATCAGAGGCTTTGGCGCAACGAGATCCGGGGGGGTGGATCTCACTGCGCAAACGGATCTCACTGTGCCGGTGTGCATCCATATGCCGGATCTCACTCCGGCTTATTTGTCAGAACACACACACACACACACACACACACACACACACACACACATATTGCTGTTTGAAAAAAATTTATGTTTAATTTGTGCAAAGGTCAAAGGTCAAGGTCACCTCAGAGCTTTAAAAAAAGGCAACATATCAATATGTGAAAATTTTTTTTTTGTTCCACATATTGATATGTTGCCTTTTTTGTGTTTTTTTTTTTTGTTTTTTATCTTTATTTAAAACAGTACAAACAAGATTACATGACAAAAATATATATAGTTAAAAAATACAAACAGATACAAGAAAGAAAAAAATTTTTTTTAACACTGCTGCTTGTCTGCGATGTGGATGGTAAGCTCGGTGGAGTTGCTGCCGCTGCATCCGTGGGACACCAAGTAGAGACATCCTGGTTGTATGGAGCGGAGATCTTCGTTCTGGAGTAGGTGTACAAATCTTTTGGGCAGGTAAATTTGGAATTTCGGCTCATCTCCCGGAGTGTATGGTGCTTCGCTCAAGCTGCAGCAGATTGCCTCGCCGACTGTAGTTTCCATCTTCTTCATGGCATGTATAATATAATGTTTTTCATCCTTTAGCTCTGAACATTTTTTTACCGGTAAAATTGTAGACTTGGAGTGGGCGTTGAATTGTTCCACCAAAGTCTGCAGAAACTGGTTGGATGCCATGGTTGTTCTAGAGGTCCTCGCTGTCTTCTTGCTCTGAGATGTTGTCGTCCCGGAATCTCGAGTAATACTCGTGCCAGGTCTCGGTCTGCTCCTCGCTTTTATAATCGCCGTTACCCCCACCACCATCACCGATTTCTCCATCTTGCAGGTAAGTCGCTAATTTTAAAGCGTTTTTTAACGCACAGTGTCTATCCCTTTCATGTTCCACACTTTGTGTGCAAATACAAACGTTTTCAGAAATAAATTTAAAATTTTTATCTATTTGCACATCTTTAACTGGATTTGATGTAAATTGTTCTATCCATCTTTTCTTTTCAAGTCCCTTTGTGTAAATATTTGTAAATTTGTTTGAAAATTGATGCATAATATGATACAAGTCAGAATAACTTGTAAAACCGTCATACCAATCGATGTGATGAAAATATTTCCAAGCCCATCGGTTTGTTGTTGCGGCTTTGGTGGTTAGTGAAGAAAAAGAGCATGGTGGTTTGAATAAAAATGTGTAAGGAATATTTTTATCTATATCGTAAAATACGAGTTATTTAATTATGAACCGATCATCGTTACCACGAAACGCCTGAAATTCAATAATACCCGGTTTGGACTTGATTTCTTGTTCCATGTCCATTTGAAAGGTCACCCGTCTATCCATCACGGTGTCGGAAGGTCAACTGTTTTCCACACCACGGTAGGCATTTATTTATGCCAGGCCGTACAGTTGAAGGCGCGTTGGTGTATATTTAATGTGGGCACCATCCCCGGTAGGCCTACACCCACAAAATTTTGAATTTTTTATTAAAAATTTGCCAATTCAAGTGTAAAATGTTGTGAAAAATTTAAAATTTTATTTAACTTTCCATCTGGTCATTCTTGTTGTAGTCATTCTCATCACTTTGATCCTTTTCATCACTGAAATGTGTTTCTTCATCCGATTTTACAAAATTATTTTTTTCTTGCACATATTGTTCCAATTGTCTCCACATTTGAACTTCATGAGGAATTCTGTTGAATATTGAAGTGTCCACAGGTCCATACAAAATTGGTTGTTTGTCCAAAGTGTCTGTTAAATAATCTTTAATAATTGAACTGGAAAATACTAGTTGTCTTAAATATCTTGTAATCGGTTCCGTCGCACATGTTAAAATAAAAAATTCTTCTCTGTTTATTGAATTTTTATGTCATGTTTGGTTGTATCTCTGAATCTCATTTGATGTTCACCTCGGTGTTTAATAATATCAATTTCCAAGTCTGAATCCAATAGTCCTACTTTTGTTTTCCTGCCAAACATGTTGCTATTAAAGTAACATTCCAACAAATGGAGGTGTTTCATAAAAGATTCCCAAGCGTTGGCTGTAAACAAAATCATTTTTGTTCCGTGAGTTAAAATTACTGTAGGTGAATAGTCGGTTGATTTCATAACTCCAATTAAAACACTTTTATCCAAACTTGAAGAGATTGGATAAAAAATTCGTAAAAATACCTCCATCAAAATATTTGGTGAAATATTTTCTTCCACATTTCTTTTCCTTTTAGACAAATATTTTTTCTTTTTACCTTTTTCTTCTCCTTCTTGATCTGCACCCTGTTGCTGTCCATTCATGTCCAAAAATTCTGAAATTTCTTTTTCTATATCGCATTCCGTTGTAACACTAGTAGAAGCCATATTGAAGATGATGCTACCCATACGATGTCAGGCAACAAACTGATCAGGAGCGACCTGCGCGCTCCGCTTTTATAATCGCGCCCGTGATTGAAATTTTACAAAAACGAGTTTTTATAAAACATTTTTAACAATTCCTGTCAAAGGTGTGTAAGTGACAATTTTATCGTGTAAAATTAAACAATATGCGGTAGTATTTGCTGGTATGGCTTTGGCAAATTCCATTTCTATTTTTATATCCACACTTGATGACTTTACCGATTCATTTTGTTTAGAACAATCGATTACTACTATTGGGTAGTTATCTAAATATTTTTCTGGTGAAAGCAAAGGCGTATTTGTTTTACCGTAATATGAATTTTGAAATCTCGCATACATATCGTATAGTATGCTGAATTTTTTATCTGCAAACGATACATTTAAATTGTCATATGGGAAAAATTGTGAATTTAAATACACTTTAATATTTTTCAAATCACAATGATCAAATTGGCCCGCATGTTTAGTAATATCGTCTCTCCTAGCTGTTTGTAAACCAAATATAATATGTCTGGCCCGTTCCACATAATTTGATGTTTTAACAGTCCAAGTGTGTCGATCCGTAGTAGGTAAACTGGGATGTTCATGAAATTCCCAACTTCTAAATGGAATAACAATATCACGATCAGCTTTTAATTTTCGTAATAGTAGCATTCGATGCTCGTCAGCTAATTTAACATGTGGAACTCTCCATACGATTTTGTCCAACGTTAATTTCCATTCTAAAGTCGCATCTGTTGTACCACTCGCAGCTTTAATAATATCTTTATCATTTGAAGATCTCAATAAAACTAATTCTTGTTTAACATTTAATATTATTTTCCTATAATCTTCAGCGAAACCAAGCAATAAACGTAATGGAATGTAGAAATCAAAGAATCCCTTTGAATTTGGGGTGATTGTATCAATTGTAGGTTCAACCCATCTGGCGGGTATTAATAAATTGGTATCAGTCGGTGATATAGATGTTAATCCTTTTAAAGTTGTTGCAATACCTACTTTTTTAGTGGAATCTACTGTAACACCTAAAATTTCATATCTGATTTCATCAAACAAGAAAGCCATTGCGTTATTTATAAATGGAACTACTGTACCTACACTATTGTCCTTTTTTGTTACTTTTCCTTCGATATACAAGTAACTTTCACATGGTAGTGTGTAAATGTCTTGATGTTGTATAGGAATACGAATTTCATCGTTATTGTTCAATTTTGATGAAGTGTAAGGGTTGTGGGTGTGATATTCTTTTTCCCATAGGGTTTCGTCGAATGTCGGACCCTGCGCTATATCCAGTATATCCATAATCGGTTAATTTTAAACCAATTTTTTCTAAGAAACGAATGTTCTCGCGTGTTAACTCCTCCACAGCTGAAGAGCTACTAATGCGGTTTCCCGTAGGTTGTCCACTTTTAAATGATAAACCCATGATTTTTGTATTAAAGTGTCGATTTTAAATGTAATCTAACTGTAATTGGCTCTTCTCGGAAATCTATCAAGTTACCGTCTTGATCCAATACGTTCAACACGATGTCTGAAATGAAAGTGGTGTTCAACGGCAGATATCCTAGGTTTTGTGGCTTTTCAGCAATTTTAAATCCTGGAGGTACACTTGGGTAAAAAGTATGTATTATATGAGTATTTGCTCCATCTCTGTAAGCTCCCTGTATAATGTTACAAGTTATATCCATACTATTAACTTTTAGTATAGTTACAGTTTGTTTGCCGGAATGTGTTTGATTTGGTTCTAAAATTGGGCTATCTTTGGGAAATCCTAACAATTCACCGATTGAGAGTTCTTGATTAAAATCTATATAATATTTGGAGTTAATTTCAGCTTTCATAGTATTGTTATTACCTTTTAACGTTATATTGTCTTTTCCCATTTTATTTTGCAAAAATTCATTAATATGATCAATTTCATAAGAACCTGTGGGTAAACTGCAAACTTCTAAGTCTGTAAACTTCCCACTGGCATCTTTTACTTTATAATAATGCAATAAGTTGTTTTTATCTTCTGTAACATTGGGAATAGAGTTGTAAGTTGTAAAATCTAACAGTGCCGCCTCCCAAAATCTTCCTTTTTGCAAGCGTAACGCTGGGAAAAGGATACTTCGTAAAGTGGACGATTTCCCTGTTAATGATACCGTATAGGAAGACATCTCAATTGTGACTGATACTTTTAGCTAGGAATTCCAAACATAAATGGCCGCATATTAAAGTGTTATCAGGTTGTTCTCTTTTATAGTTGTAATATATGTTTTTAGCAGATTTAAAGTAACGCTCAAGCTCTTTAGGTGGTGGTAAATTGCCAAAACTATCAAAGTAATATATATTTTCACCTAATTTCTTATAACAAACCCAATGAGTGCCAGGACCTTCAGAATTGTCTAAATTTACAATATCGGTTTCGTTTTTCCACATTTTAACTGGTAAAGCATCTTTCATAAAGACACCGCGAAAAAAAGGTATTTTTAAACATGAAATGTATTTAAATAATTCGATATTTGTTAACGCTTTATGTGGTATTACTAATTGATTTCTTTTATTTAATATGCACGAAACGGTCTTAGGTATAGACCTGCCCCGTTTTTTACCATTGACCATATTGTCGGTTTTTTATTATTTTTCTTCGTAGAACGTCTTTTTAGTCTAATATTACCACCATGTTTCTTCATGGTTGATCCTTTTTTATTCCTACCCCTCCTTTTACCACCTCCTACCGCTGTTTTAGCCTTCATACCTGCTGTTACCGCTAAAGCTGCTGCTTTTTCCGCAATACTAGCGTCACTAGACTTTACTCGTTGCCAAGCTATATTTGCTAGCTTTTTATCAGCGATTGACCTATTTCTTGAATCGGTAAATGTGGAATATGCGATATCGTGTTCTTTACAAGCCTGATAGTAGATGATTTTTGAGAGTTCTGCGCCTTCCTAAGGAAGCGGGCTCTGATTGGTCGAGAGCTGGCATAAGCCCCGCCCCTCTTCTCTGATTGGTCGACAGCTGGTATAGACACCGCCCCCCTCTTCTCTGATTGGTTGACAGCTGACTTAGGCCACGCCCATTTGTTAAAATGGCGGTTGTTGTCTTCCGAAGGAAGAGTAGGTGGACGAGTCCATTGTAAGGGGAAGGAACATGATGTTTATATGCTACCTGTGGCTATACTATATAAAATGTATCGATGGATATAATGAAAATGTACATAATCAACGGTTACACTATATAAAATTAAAATGCTGCTATACTATATAATATACATCAATGACTATAATGTTAAATATACCTAATCAAGTTATACTATATGAAATGTGCTCAAGGCTATACTATACATTATGCATTGATGACTTTTACGTTAAATATACACGATCAATGCTTAAGAACGAAATCAATGCTTATACTATATGAAATGCATTCACAGATATACTATACAAATATATTAATGAATATAATGTTAAATAAACATGATCAACGGTTATACTATATGCAATTTATCAGCGGCTATTTTTTTGCATCAATGACTACAATGTTAAATATACATGATCCACTGTCATACGATATGAAATGAAGAAGACAATGAATATAATGATATATATACATGATGAACTGTTATACTATATGAAATGTACCTGTGGCTACTTCTCTGCATCAATGACTATAATGTAAATGCACATCCTCAACAGTTACACTATATAAAATGAAAATGCTGCTATACTATATAATATACAGCAATGACTATAATGTTAAATATTCCTAATCAAGTTATACTATATGAAATGTGCCCAAGGCTATACTATATATTATGCATTGATGAATTTACGATAAATATACACGATCAGTACTTATATCAAGGAATATAACTTTAAATAAACATGATCAACGGTTATACTACATGTAATTAATCAGCGACTATTCTCTGCACCAATGACTATAATGTTAAATATAGATAATTCACAGTCATACTATATGCAATGTAGAGCCAATGAATATAATGATAAATAAACGTGATCAACGGTTATACTATATGAAATGAATTTGCCGCTATACTATACAAATATATCAAGGAATAAAATGTTAAATATTCTTTATCCACGGTTACACTATATAAAATTAAACTGCCGCTATACTATATAATATGCATCAATGACCTACAATGTAAAATATTCTTTATCCAGTTATACTATAAATGAAATGTAACTGAGGCAATACTATATGAAATGTATCAATGATTATAATGTGAAATATACATAATCAACTATTACAATATATATAAATCGAAACTGTGGCTATGCTATATAATATACATCAATAAATTTAATGTTGAATATTCTTGATCAAGTTATACGGCATGAAATGTACCCGTGGTTATACAATGTAAAATGAATCAATGACTACAATGTAAAACGCGATCAATGGTTATACCATATGAAATGCATTCACCGCTATACTTTACAAAATATATCAATGTATATAATGTTAAATATACATGATTAACGGTTATACTAAATGAAAGATTTCACAGCTTTACTATATTACTGTACTGTTTTAAACTGAAATGTACAAACAACTATTAACCATAAACAAATCACAGTCTCACAGAGATTCTTGGAATAGCAATATCTGTTCTAAAATATAAATTAATAATGTTAAACATATGTCATGAGCCTGTCTTGTGAAGTGTTTTTACTGAGCATAATACAGCATGGAATGTTTCCTCCCATGACCAGAGCTCTTTCGAGGTGGTAATTCCCATGGCGTTAGCTTTTATCATGGATTTAGACCATGACGTGGTTCCCCTAAAGATCGGGCCTAGCCACACCTTTTTTTAAAGTGGTTTTTAGGCAAAATATTCCACTATAGCTGTATATCTCAATAAACATATACTTTCCTTATATTTATATTATCTAGATATTATACCATAGTGCAACATTGAGGATATATTTACAGTTATGTAATCAGATATCTTGAGAAACCTGTCTGATCTACTTTCATATCTATTACTTAGAGTGATTTTGAAGTGTTCTCCAGGGAAGGTGTAGTTTCATTTTCTTCATTCTTCTTTTATCCCACTTCTTGAATCTTCTTTTTTCGTCGGCTTGTCTCTTTCCAAGGCTTTGGTCTTGCTCTTCACATCTATTAGTTCTTCTGGAGTTATTTTGAAGTGTCCTTAGAATAGAGTGGTGGCTCATTGGGAAAAAGCAGGATTAACTTCCGTTTCCATGAATTCTTCTTCTGAAATCTTGTAGTGTCCCCAGGGAAGGGTTGTGATTCCATCTTGTAGTATATAGCGTTTGTCATCATGGGCAGACAAAGCGATCTTGTTATGTTTTACACTGTATAAGTCATGTTTATAGCTCTTGATCATATTAATTGAACAGTATTGATCAATTTTTGTGTGCAAACAGTCCTTATAGTCTTGGAAGGTGATACAATTTTCGACAACTGTTTTCTTAACACCTTTTGATTTTTTTATAACATGATTATTCTCAGATCTGCTTGCGTACATTTTTGATCTTAAACCTATGTGTTCATACATGATTCTTCCATTGAGTTCATCCTTAAATTTCCCAATAACCTTCTTGTTTGTGGTGCTAAAGCAGGGGTGGGTAGAGGGGTAGTCGCTCGTGTCAAAGTAGGCAATCATCTCCTTCATGTCTTCGTAGAAATCCTCTGTCTGTAGATGGTAGGTTAGACTATCTGTGTCGGTATATTGTAATTGAGCTTTATCCTGATACCGGTCTTTTATCACGTTATAGTGAAAGTCATACATTAGTGTCTTAGACACATCCAAAATACTCATTCCTACGTATGTTGCTTTATTGAAGAATAATTTAGTCTTCCTCATGTGTACTGCAGCCAAATTTTCAGTAAAAATAGTTCTTCTTTTAAAGTTGGGTTGTGCCAGCCACTTGTCGACCTGTTTCTCATGAGTTGCCAATCTGATGTCAACACGATTTCGAATATTTTCCATAGTCTTTCCAAAGACAGCATTATTCATTAGTTTGAAAAAATCCTTTTCAAAATTGCTTGTGGCTTTCATTCTCATATTAGTATTTAAATCTACATAGGGTTTAAGCCAATCTTTTTGCTTAAAACTGATGGCTCTGTGGATTTTCTTCAATTTCAATCCTAGAGACAGGTACTGTTTAAGATTTCTATGATGTATGACATATTTTTCCTTATCATACAGCGTTGCAAGTAACTTTTCTTCTTTCGATCCTGGAGGAACTCTGTGTTCAGGAGCTAGGGGGAGATCAGAGTGCAGATCGTGCAATTCTTCTGGATACTCCAAGTCAACCTCTAATATATATCCTATTTCGGAATCATCAGGAATTACTGTGACATCAATAAGGTGTGCGTCTTCTACCCATTTAAACTCTGAATATGGCATGCACTGGGACATCGCCCATGCATATAGGTTGTTGGCGTCAAGATATGTTAGGTAAGATGAGGATATAGCTTTGTTGTAATCTTCCATGTATTTATTATTGGCGGCTGCATAGCGGTTCGAAACTTGCGATAAACCTCCTCGTATGCCATTTCCAATCATCAAAATCATGTCATAGTCTGTTAGTAGTTCCAGTTCAATCTCGGTTGTCTTGAGCATTGCACTCCATGCAAGTCCAGGTGCTGTATAGTACCAAGCAGGATCTAGGCTATAAATTTGCATACACAGGTCTCGAAAATTTTCCATTACATCAGCCAATTGCAGTACATCTGACTTATTATACAAAATTGTATACTCCTTCATATTTTGTATTTCAAAAGCGTTCCAAATCTTACAGGCATGATGATAATCTTCTTCCTCAACATCAGACATGGTTAATTTGTTGTAAAAGTCCGCCCTTGGTGGTAGAGATGTTTGTTCATATTTCTCCAAAGAGTCCATAGCATCATACGGGTACACGCCTTTTCTCAAAAGGAGTTGAAGCTGTTCACCAGAATAGTACTTTGATGTATGCTTGAATTGAGAAGGCGACAAGTTTTTAACTAGTAAGTCCAAGCTGCTAGACATGAATTTCATTGAGTCTGCAAATCTTAGATCAATACCTCCAGGTACATGAACAGTATACGATATATATCTTTCTTCGCTGTTTGGGATTACATCAATACACACGTTATGGGACCCAAACATTTTTATGAATAAATGAGTATCGTAACCAGAGAGATTATGGATAAATATTGGGAGAAATGAAGGTTTTTTGAAGTTTAAGTTGCAGCTGTTGTGTGCGGCTCCTCTGAATTTTCCCGTTATGTGGTCATGGTCCATAACTAAAGGGTCTTCTTCTGTGAATTCCTTTCCACAAATATGACATTTTCTTGCTTCTATAATTTTTGTAATATCTTCTTTTGAAAGTATCATGGGTTGGGCGGCATCTTTGGAATACAGGCTTTTGATTTTCTTAGACTCTTCAAGAATCATTTCTACAAAAACTTGAGCAGCGTCTTCACCAAAGTATGTTACTGGACTGGCATAATCATTTTCTGCTTGTACGATATAATATGAAAACCCGATAGCTTCATGTTTTCGATAACTTTTTGTGTTTGATCTCATGTTTTCCTCTTCAGTATTGACTTGCTCTATGGGAGTTAGCATACATTCAAAGTCTGCATAACATGCAAATGGCACTCTCATACTTCTATTATGATCCTTAAACTTAATTGTGTCTTCCTTCTTAGGCATCACAATCTTGACTGGGTCGTGCTGCTTGCAATACGCTCTATGCGAAACCAATAAATCTTCTTTTCTAAAATGTAAAAGGCATCTTTTACACAACCAAATTCTTCCATTGTGCTGTGTTATCTGTGATCGCACTAGTCTACTCAGATCTGTTATTAGACAATAATGTGAATTGTTTTCATTCCTTAGGTAAAGTAAATCTACATGTCGATCTTTCTCTTCTTCGGTTACCAGAAGCGGGTACACTACATTATTTTCATCAAAGCTGTATACATTAATAGATATTCCAGTTCGCTTTTCAAATATCTTTATGCTGTTTAAAGCCACTGGAAATCCTATTCCATGCAGAGCATCATCAAATTCGTGTTTATATTGGATGTAATGATGTACTCTTTGAGGGTGGTTATCCCTCCGTACAGGATGAACTGCTGCGAGAACTGACCAGAGAAAACATTTATCATCGTTGTTTTCAATATTAATAACTGCTTTCTTCTGTTTAAGAGTTTTCGGTAAGTCAGTGTATGATGAGCCTCTTAGGGGAACATAACGATTGATCCGCAGTTCGAGATTATTAATTTTTCTAAGAGTCCAGCCCGAGCCTTTATTTTGAAACTCATCCATCTCTCGTAGAATCTTTTCCTGCACACTATCCAGCTGTTCTTTGATATCGTTGGTTGGAAATAGGGTTATGTTTTCCGTTTTAAAATTCATTTCTTGTGTAACTTCTTCATCGTTACTTAGTTTTTTGTACTGAGTTAAGAGAACAACATTGATTTTAATATTGTGATCTTGTAAGTTTTCTCTTACCTTATCACTAAGTAGTTGTTTTGACAACTGAAAAAACTTCAATGGATCTTTTATGCCTGGGTTGTTCTCAATAATGTAAGTTTTCATTCTATTTTTAAACGCTTTTTCTAACTCAGTAATTTGTAATTCGTCCTTAATGTCTTCAATGTTTGATGTAGAAGAAGACATCGAGAGTAGTTCTGATCTCACGATATTTTTAGAAGAACTGGCGATAGGCTTGATGTTGTAATCAGGTTTTACACTTTCTAGACATTTCTTCTTTGGAGGTGGCGTGGAATCACTTCTCTGCTTCACTCTGCAGTGATTAAGATGTCGGCTTATATTTGTCAAAGTAATCAATTTTCCGCAGTTATCACAAGGTCTCTGGGGCTGAATAGTGTTCGGTTTTTCTTTAGAACATATTTTCAAGTGGCGCGAAAGGTTTGTTGATGATATGGTCTTCTTACATCTGTCGCAGATCTTTCTCTTCATTTTAGACAAACTTCAATGCCCTGAAACACGTATATAACTCGTTACAACCTGTCGGAATTAATCCACTTTGTAATTTTAGGTTATCCAAAATTAACACTTCCGTATAGCGTAGATGATCCTCACACTACAATGGTCGAGAACTGAATGATGGAGTCTCCAATGATTCCTTGTTTTATACTTCCTTTTTCTCTGGATTAATTTTTTTTTTAATTTTAACTAAAATAATGCAAATTATAGCTTTCGATTACTGCAACGTAACTGTCCGTATAGCGCAGATGATCTTCACACCACAGTGGCTGAAGACTGAATGATGGAGTCTCCGATGACTCCTCCTTTTATACTTCCTTTTTCTCTGGATTAAAATTTTTCAATTTTAACCACAATAATGCAAATTATAACTTTTGATTACTGCAATGTAACTGTCCGTATAGCGCAGATGATCTTCACACCACAGTGGTTGAAGACTGAATGATGGAGTCTCCGATGACTCCTCCTTTTATACCTTCTTGCTCTCTAGATTTTCAAGATTTTTCAGTTTTAACCTAAATATTACAATTAAAGCTTTTTTTTATTTACTCAATGTAACTATCCGTATAGTGCAGGTGATCTTCACACCGCAATGGTCGAGAACTGAATGATGGAGTCTCCGATGACTCCTTCTTTTATACCTTCTTTTTCCCCGGATTAAATTTCTTTTCAATTTTAACCAAAATAATGCAAATTACGTCGTTTTTAATTACTGCAATGTAACCGTCCGTATAGCGTATATGATCTTCACACCGCAATGGTCGAAAACCGAATGATGGAACCTCCAAATACTCCTCATTTTATACCTTTTCTCGATTTACAACCTTTTAGTGACTTTCTCTATAGGGAATATGCTATTACGGTAGTAGCCGTGGTAAGACCTAAGCCCAGGAACAAGTTACTTTTTAATTTATATGTCCCCAGAAGCCAAACTTTAAAGCGATAACTTTTAAAGAAGATCTCCAATATTGTTGAAATTTTGTATGAAATTGTAAGACCAGGTCTATTTTCTTTTGTTCGCGAACCAGCATGATCGGGTCATGGAAACGGGGTTTAATAGCAAATCAAATGGGTTAAAAATGAGTTTTCCTGCATTTTTGGACTTTAATTTCAAATTCAGCAATTTTAACTTAAATAATATTTAAAAGAACTTAAAAAACAAACAATTTAGTTTTTTAATTTTAACATTGTTCAACTGATTACGGAAAAAAACCAAAATCAGGTTTCCAATGTTAATCTAATGGGAAATAAATAAAACCGTTTATCTCACTTATTTATTGACATACCTTGGTAAAATTTGGTATCTAGTGACATATATAGGAACGACTACGGACATTATAATTCCTTCGCAAACCAAACATCGCATAAAAAAATGGCTGTATTTCACTCTTTAATCCATATAGACTAATAAATATACCATTAGACAGCCTCAACTTTAAAAAAGAAAATGAAATAATACAATATTTAGTAATAAAAAATGGATATAAAAATAAAACCATAGAGAGTATGATAAGCCGAAAAATAAGAAAACAAATGATGATGATATGCGCCTATCATATAACTCTAAGATGGAAAAAATAGTAAGAAAAACTTTCAAAAATTCCAACATAAATTAGGTTACAGGAAAAAAATACTGCTTTCAACCTTATTTGTGCAAATTTTAAGATAATAAAAAACAATCTGAGAGATAAATATAGTAAATCTGGCATATACAAATTTATTGCACTGAGTGTAAGCAATACTATTGACCATACAGGACGAAACTTAGAGTACGGTAGAGTAGAGTAATGCAATACTTGTATTTTGTAACACACAATCATCACATATTGTATACTTGTGTAAATATGTCTGTTGCCGACGGAAATAGGATCAAATAAAATAAAATGAGGGTTAAAGAACATTTACAAGCCCTTAGATAAAAAAAAAAAAAACAACACCAGAATGCGATCAAAATTTGTGGAGCATCTATTAAATACAGACATAAAATTTGGCAATCTTGGAATACAAAAAGAAATGTAGAAAAGCTTAATGTGAAAGAAGAAATGTATATACTACTCTTAAATTGCGAGAAAGATCCAGAAAATATTTCAAATGCAATGCAAATTCGACAAGAACATCCTCTCTTTGGAATAATCAATGAATTAAAAAAAACAACTTAAAATAATGTTATATATATATGTACGGTCTAAAATGTTGTATGTTATTCCATATAATTCATTATTCTATATGCTTTATATATTTATTTCATTTATCATATTTATTATAACATATTAATGTTTTAAATTAATATACAAGAAAATAAGGTGAGATTAGATGACTCTGAATATGGCCTTTAGGTTGAAAATATTTAGTCTAAATAAAAATGTTGTAAAAAAGGGATACTTGTTTTAAATGTTTATTTTCTGAAATTTGATATGTATATTCACTAATTAAGGTCTGACTGATATTTGCTTACAGACCGCAAACCTACATAATCAACCCCCCTCCCCCCATAGGTTTATATGGGAAAAATTTTAAAGTGCTGAATATTGATACCGTTTTAAATTTATTTATCCTATTACATTTTCGCCAACATTTTATCAATATTTAACACAAACTTTTTAACAATATCCCATGGCAGCAAACCTACATACTCATTTCTATGGTGTTTATGGGAAATACAAACTCTAAAATTTTCTTTGGAAATTCGCTGAGTGCGCAGGTCTGCTGCGACATGTGTATTTTAACTTATAACCGAATTCATACAAATTACAGCTATTATGTTTTTTCTTAATTATTGCAATGTAATCTTACGTATAGTGCAATTGATTTTCTCACCACATTCGTTGAAGACTGAATGAAGGCTCATCAAATGGTTCCTCCTTTGATCATTAAACTTGACATTTATAAAACGTAAAACAAACATTAAGAGGGCGTTTGAGTGCCGACATGTTGGAATTTTCCTCAATAAGAGCAACGTTAAGATTGTCTCTGCCATTTGTCTTATATATATTTAATTCTTTGTTCGATTAGTTCAGAATAAATTTTGTTTGGATATTAATTAATCTTACCGTGTTTTTTTAATCGATTCTTTGTAAATATTTTATAAAATTCTGTAAAATTGGTTAAAGTAATAAAAACCTACTTTTATTTCCAATAAGTAAAACTATAGGCCTACTTGTTATTAAAACGCTCGCTTGCAAACCCACCCGTCTTGATAAACTCTTTATTTAGAGCTATAAACCATAATTTCTTATAACAAATTAAGAAGTCAATTGGAGTAAATTGGAAAATATCAATTAAAAGGATGGGCCCTACAAGCCCTTAAGGTTTTTATTTTCCCATTTGATTAACATTGGTAAAGAAATTGATTGGTTTTCAAGTAAAACAGCTGTAAGTAAACACCAGATTTCAGCGAAAGTACTATCCACCTGTTCACACGAAAGACGTTATGTTAAAGCGCGGAGTGTACCTGGTCAACGAACTGCATTAATTACGCACGTGACAAATATTTTGATTAAAATTTGAGCGTTTCACAAATTATAGAATTAACTGAGTGGTCCCAAATTAAAGGTATTGGCAAAGGGACTGGAGACAAAATAACGATATGTAAAAAAAGCTATGAGGCATACTTACGATGAATAACGTAAAACGTCCTCCAGAAGAAAAGCACGTAGATAGATCACAATTAACATCAAAGTAACATGACAATGTCTGTTTGATTTAATTTTAAAACGATAGCTAGATAACGTCAATGAGTGAATGCGATCTTTTAATTAATTTTAGCCTTCTATATTAAATTTTGTGGGGTTGCTATTGACAATAAAACTTGCTAGAAGCGCCACTGTTTGTTCAATTATTGATTCATAATACTTACGATTGGTTAATCGAGAAAATAGAGTAGTAATCCATAGTGTAAATGGTGCTGAACTGTATTGAAAGAAGTTTAATTGTGACATAAGTGTTGGCGGTGTTGGTTGCCGGACACGTTATCTATCTTATTGCCATTATAACGGGTATATTAATAAATTATTCTTACTCAAATTGTGATACTATTTACACATATTAAAACTTATGTTTTCACTTAGAAATTTGGAGGTAAGAGGTTGAGACTAATTAATAATTTCTTATAATGGTAAATTGAAATTAAAATTATTACATGGAATTATTGGGTAAAACAAGGGCATTCAGCTAGAGTCAAATTCTTACTATCAATGTATCAAAGTGAATAATATGTAAAGGTAGCTGACTGGGGGCTTCTGTCCGTAAGCGACTATATGTAGGCTTTTAAGCTACGCGAAATACTAGGGTAATTTTGATAAAAATTACACAGTGTATGTATGCAGGCCTACAAAAAAAGTTGTTATTGAAAATGATTTGCTTTATTAGTTATTGAAAATAAATTGCTCCATTTCAAGCAACATGTACGCTAGTAATATATGTCAAGACTAAAAATACACTTTATTTGTTGTATGGATGAAGACGTTGTGGTTATACAATTCGAGGAATATGGATAAAATATGAAAAACAGTATTTACATTAGAAAGACTCAATCAACCATTTGAGTAATACAGTAAGAACTAACTCTATTAATATTTTACTAAACAATAACAATATTTCTAAAAAATATTAACTATTGTAAGCCATATTTTTAATGTGTTTGTAAGGTGCACAAGCCTAAAAATTAAGATACGTAATAATTTATTCTTCATACGACATTTACATCTCATTGACGTCTAATTTAGTGAATAATAATAAATTGTAGTGTTTACTATGGGTGAATGTTGATAAAATCTTATTAACATCTTGTACTCTTGGCATAACATTAACTAGAGTTCCCTGATTCATCATATGTGTTAGAAAAATTTAACACATATTTATTTACATGAAAACTAAACTGTTTCTATGTTAGCAGACAATTCGCTTATTTTCGGCAGTAAAATATTATTTATACAAATACAAACTTTGCAGTTTTCTATTACATTTAAATATTGTTGCAAAGACTGAGAGAGCGATTGTTGCATCTAAACTTTAAAATACGTCTAGAGTTCATGTATCGTTAGTTTAACAATGATCGTATACATGGCTTAAATAACATGCAGGATACTTTCTCTTCAAATCAAATATTTCCAATCATCACAATTTTATATTAGTATCTTATTGTAAAAAATTTAAGTACTATCCTCACGTTAAATATAAAGTACATATTTTTATTCAACATAATTAACCTAACTGAACAAGAATTTATCATGGGTAGTGCATAGTAAGTTATAAAAGTTTTGTTTCCTAAAAAGCCATAAAAAGGATATGAATGTAAATCATCACAACTAACAATAATATATTTGAATTAAAACACGGTTACCTCAGATTCAATAGAAAAGGTACCTTCCAGTAAGGTGAACGAATAAGACATCCTCTTGCCTCGGTGGATGGAAACGCAATGAATCCGTGGACTAAAACATTGCATGACACCTGGCGAAGGGCCTTGGGGAAGGGAAGGGTCTTCCCCAAGGGGAGCGGAAGGAATATGCCTTGGGCAGATGCCCTTCGCCAGGTGTCACGCAATGTTTTAGTTCACGGAATCATTTCGTATACGATCATTGTTAAACTAACGATACATGAACTCTAGACGTATTTTAAAGTTTAGATGCAACAATCGCTCTCTCAGTCTTTGCAACAATATTTAAATGTAATAGAAAACTGCAAAGTTTGTATTTGTATGAATAATATTTTACTGCCGAAAATAAGCGAATTGTCTGCTAACATAGAAACAGTTTAGTTTTCATGTAAATAAATATGTGTTAAATTTTTCTAACACATATGATGAATCAGGGAACTCTAGTTAATGTTATGCCAAGAGTACAAGATGTTAATAAGATTTTATCAACATTCACCCATAGTAAACACTACAATTTATTATTATTCACTAAATTAGACGTCAATGAGATGTAAATGTCGTATGAAGAATAAATTATTACGTATCTTAATTTTTAGGCTTGTGCACCTTACAAACACATTAAAAATATGGCTTACAATAGTTAATATTTTTTAGAAATATTGTTATTGTTTAGTAAAATATTAATAGAGTTAGTTCTTACTGTATTACTCAAATGGTTGATTGAGTCTTTCTAATGTAAATACTGTTTTTCATATTTTATCCATATTCCTCGAATTGTATAACCACAACGTCTTCATCCATACAACAAATAAAGTGTATTTTTAGTCTTGACATATATTACTAGCGTACATGTTGCTTGAAATGGAGCAATTTATTTTCAATAACTAATAAAGCAAATCATTTTCAATAACAACTTTTTTTGTAGGCCTGCATACATACACTGTGTAATTTTTATCAAAATTACCCTAGTATTTCGCGTAGCTTAAAAGCCTACATATAGTCGCTTACGGACAGAAGCCCCCAGTCAGCTACCTTTACATATTATTCACTTTGATACATTGATAGTAAGAATTTGACTCTAGCTGAATGCCCTTGTTTTACCCAATAATTCCATGTAATAATTTTAATTTCAATTTACCATTATAAGAAATTATTAATTAGTCTCAACCTCTTACCTCCAAATTTCTAAGTGAAAACATAAGTTTTAATATGTGTAAATAGTATCACAATTTGAGTAAGAATAATTTATTAATATACCCGTTATAATGGCAATAAGATAGATAACGTGTCCGGCAACCAACACCGCCAACACTTATGTCACAATTAAACTTCTTTCAATACAGTTCAGCACCATTTACACTATGGATTACTACTCTATTTTCTCGATTAACCAATCGTAAGTATTATGAATCAATAATTGAACAAACAGTGGCGCTTCTAGCAAGTTTTATTGTCAATAGCAACCCCACAAAATTTAATATAGAAGGCTAAAATTAATTAAAAGATCGCATTCACTCATTGACGTTATCTAGCTATCGTTTTAAAATTAAATCAAACAGACATTGTCATGTTACTTTGATGTTAATTGTGATCTATCTACGTGCTTTTCTTCTGGAGGACGTTTTACGTTATTCATCGTAAGTATGCCTCATAGCTTTTTTTACATATCGTTATTTTGTCTCCAGTCCCTTTGCCAATACCTTTAATTTGGGACCACTCAGTTAATTCTATAATTTGTGAAACGCTCAAATTTTAATCAAAATATTTGTCACGTGCGTAATTAATGCAGTTCGTTGACCAGGTACACTCCGCGCTTTAACATAACGTCTTTCGTGTGAACAGGTGGATAGTACTTTCGCTGAAATCTGGTGTTTACTTACAGCTGTTTTACTTGAAAACCAATCAATTTCTTTACCAATGTTAATCAAATGGGAAAATAAAAACCTTAAGGGCTTGTAGGGCCCATCCTTTTAATTGGATATTTTCCAATTTACTTCAATTGACTTCTTAATTTGTTATAAGAAATTATGGTTTATAGCTCTAAATAAAGAGTTTATCAAGACGGGTGGGGTTTGCAAGCGAGCGTTTTAATAACAAGTAGGCCTATAGTTTTACTTATTGGAAATAAAAGTAGGTTTTTATTACTTTAACCAATTTTACAGAATTTTATAAAATATTTACAAAGAATCGATTAAAAAAAACACGGTAAGATTAATTAATATCCAAACAAAATTTATTCTGAACTAATCGAACAAAGAATTAAATATATATAAGACAAATGGCAGAGACAATCTTAACGTTGCTCTTATTGAGGAAAATTCCAACATGTCGGCACTCAAACGCCCTCTTAATGTTTGTTTTACGTTTTATAAATGTCAAGTTTAATGATCAAAGGAGGAACCATTTGATGAGCCTTCATTCAGTCTTCAACGAATGTGGTGAGAAAATCAATTGCACTATAACGTAAGATTACATTGCAATAATTAAGAAAAAACATAATAGCTGTAATTTGTATGAATTCGGTTATAAGTTAAAATACACATGTCGCAGCAGACCTGCGCACTCAGCGAATTTCCAAAGAAAATTTTAGAGTTTGTATTTCCCATAAACACCATAGAAATGAGTATGTAGGTTTGCTGCCATGGGATATTGTTAAAAAGTTTGTGTTAAATATTGATAAAATGTTGGCGAAAATGTAATAGGATAAATAAATTTAAAACGGTATCAATATTCAGCACTTTAAAATTTTTCCCATATAAACCTATGGGGGGAGGGGGGTTGATTATGTAGGTTTGCGGTCTGTAAGCAAATATCAGTCAGACCTTAATTAGTGAATATACATATCAAATTTCAGAAAATAAACATTTAAAACAAGTATCCCTTTTTTACAACATTTTTATTTAGACTAAATATTTTCAACCTAAAGGCCATATTCAGAGTCATCTAATCTCACCTTATTTTCTTGTATATTAATTTAAAACATTAATATGTTATAATAAATATGATAAATGAAATAAATATATAAAGCATATAGAATAATGAATTATATGGAATAACATACAACATTTTAGACCGTACATATATATATAACATTATTTTAAGTTGTTTTTTTTAATTCATTGATTATTCCAAAGAGAGGATGTTCTTGTCGAATTTGCATTGCATTTGAAATATTTTCTCTCGCAATTTAAGAGTAGTATATACATTTCTTCTTTCACATTAAGCTTTTCTACATTTCTTTTTGTATTCCAAGATTGCCAAATTTTATGTCTGTATTTAATAGATGCTCCACAAATTTTTGATCGCATTCTGGTGGTTGTTTTTTTTTTTTTTATCTTAAGGGCTTGTAAATGTTCTTTTAACCCTCATTTTATTTTATTTGATCCTATTTCCGTCGGCAACAGACATATTTACACAAGTATACAATATGTGATGATTGTGTGTTACAAAATACAAGTATTGCATTACTCTACTCTACCGTACCTCTAAGTTTCGTCCTGTAGATGGTCAATAGTATTGCTTACACTCAGTGCAATAAATTTGTATATGCCAGATTTACTATATTTATCTCTCAGATTGTTTTTATTATCTTAAAATTTGCACAAATAAGGTTGAAAGCAGTATTTTTTTTCCTGTAACCTAATTTATGTTGGAATTTTTGAAAGTTTTTCTTACTATTTTTTCCATCTTAGAGTTATATGATAGGCGCATATCATCATCATTTGTTTTCTTATTTTTCGGCTTATCATACTCTCTATGGTTTTATTTTTATATCCATTTTTTATTACTAAATATTGTATTATTTCATTTTCTTTTTTAAAGTTGAGGCTGTCTAATGGTATATTTATTAGTCTATATGGATTAAAGAGTGAAATACAGCCATTTTTTTATGCGATGTTTGGTTTGCGAAGGAATTATAATGTCCGTAGTCGTTCCTATATATGTCACTAGATACCAAATTTTACCAAGGTATGTCAATAAATAAGTGAGATAAACGGTTTTATTTATTTCCCATTAGATTAACATTGGAAACCTGATTTTGGTTTTTTTCCGTAATCAGTTGAACAATGTTAAAATTAAAAAACTAAATTGTTTGTTTTTTAAGTTCTTTTAAATATTATTTAAGTTAAAATTGCTGAATTTGAAATTAAAGTCCAAAAATGCAGGAAAACTCATTTTTAACCCATTTGATTTGCTATTAAACCCCGTTTCCATGACCCGATCATGCTGGTTCGCGAACAAAAGAAAATAGACCTGGTCTTACAATTTCATACAAAATTTCAACAATATTGGAGATCTTCTTTAAAAGTTATCGCTTTAAAGTTTGGCTTCTGGGGACATATAAATTAAAAAGTAACTTGTTCCTGGGCTTAGGTCTTACCACGGCTACTACCGTAATAGCATATTCCCTATAGAGAAAGTCACTAAAAGGTTGTAAATCGAGAAAAGGTATAAAATGAGGAGTATTTGGAGGTTCCATCATTCGGTTTTCGACCATTGCGGTGTGAAGATCATATACGCTATACGGACGGTTACATTGCAGTAATTAAAAACGACGTAATTTGCATTATTTTGGTTAAAATTGAAAAGAAATTTAATCCGGGGAAAAAGAAGGTATAAAAGAAGGAGTCATCGGAGACTCCATCATTCAGTTCTCGACCATTGCGGTGTGAAGATCACCTGCACTATACGGATAGTTACATTGAGTAAATAAAAAAAAGCTTTAATTGTAATATTTAGGTTAAAACTGAAAAATCTTGAAAATCTAGAGAGCAAGAAGGTATAAAAGGAGGAGTCATCGGAGACTCCATCATTCAGTCTTCAACCACTGTGGTGTGAAGATCATCTGCGCTATACGGACAGTTACATTGCAGTAATCAAAAGTTATAATTTGCATTATTGTGGTTAAAATTGAAAAATTTTAATCCAGAGAAAAAGGAAGTATAAAAGGAGGAGTCATCGGAGACTCCATCATTCAGTCTTCAACCACTGTGGTGTGAAGATCATCTGCGCTATACGGACAGTTACGTTGCAGTAATCGAAAGCTATAATTTGCATTATTTTAGTTAAAATTAAAAAAAAAATTAATCCAGAGAAAAAGGAAGTATAAAACAAGGAATCATTGGAGACTCCATCATTCAGTTCTCGACCATTGTAGTGTGAGGATCATCTACGCTATACGGAAGTGTTAATTTTGGATAACCTAAAATTACAAAGTGGATTAATTCCGACAGGTTGTAACGAGTTATATACGTGTTTCAGGGCATTGAAGTTTGTCTAAAATGAAGAGAAAGATCTGCGACAGATGTAAGAAGACCATATCATCAACAAACCTTTCGCGCCACTTGAAAATATGTTCTAAAGAAAAACCGAACACTATTCAGCCCCAGAGACCTTGTGATAACTGCGGAAAATTGATTACTTTGACAAATATAAGCCGACATCTTAATCACTGCAGAGTGAAGCAGAGAAGTGATTCCACGCCACCTCCAAAGAAGAAATGTCTAGAAAGTGTAAAACCTGATTACAACATCAAGCCTATCGCCAGTTCTTCTAAAAATATCGTGAGATCAGAACTACTCTCGATGTCTTCTTCTACATCAAACATTGAAGACATTAAGGACGAATTACAAATTACTGAGTTAGAAAAAGCGTTTAAAAATAGAATGAAAACTTACATTATTGAGAACAACCCAGGCATAAAAGATCCATTGAAGTTTTTTCAGTTGTCAAAACAACTACTTAGTGATAAGGTAAGAGAAAACTTACAAGATCACAATATTAAAATCAATGTTGTTCTCTTAACTCAGTACAAAAAACTAAGTAACGATGAAGAAGTTACACAAGAAATGAATTTTAAAACGGAAAACATAACCCTATTTCCAACCAACGATATCAAAGAACAGCTGGATAGTGTGCAGGAAAAGATTCTACGAGAGATGGATGAGTTTCAAAATAAAGGCTCGGGCTGGACTCTTAGAAAAATTAATAATCTCGAACTGCGGATCAATCGTTATGTTCCCCTAAGAGGCTCATCATACACTGACTTACCGAAAACTCTTAAACAGAAGAAAGCAGTTATTAATATTGAAAACAACGATGATAAATGTTTTCTCTGGTCAGTTCTCGCAGCAGTTCATCCTGTACGGAGGGATAACCACCCTCAAAGAGTACATCATTACATCCAATATAAACACGAATTTGATGATGCTCTGCATGGAATAGGATTTCCAGTGGCTTTAAACAGCATAAAGATATTTGAAAAGCGAACTGGAATATCTATTAATGTATACAGCTTTGATGAAAATAATGTAGTGTACCCGCTTCTGGTAACCGAAGAAGAGAAAGATCGACATGTAGATTTACTTTACCTAAGGAATGAAAACAATTCACATTATTGTCTAATAACAGATCTGAGTAGACTAGTGCGATCACAGATAACACAGCACAATGGAAGAATTTGGTTGTGTAAAAGATGCCTTTTACATTTTAGAAAAGAAGATTTATTGGTTTCGCATAGAGCGTATTGCAAGCAGCACGACCCAGTCAAGATTGTGATGCCTAAGAAGGAAGACACAATTAAGTTTAAGGATCGTAATAGAAGTATGAGAGTGCCATTTGCATGTTATGCAGACTTTGAATGTATGCTAACTCCCATAGAGCAAGTCAATACTGAAGAGGAAAACATGAGATCAAACACAAAAAGTTATCGAAAACATGAAGCTATCGGGTTTTCATATTATATCGTACAAGCAGAAAATGATTATGCCAGTCCAGTAACATACTTTGGTGAAGACGCTGCTCAAGTTTTTGTAGAAATGATTCTTGAAGAGTCTAAGAAAATCAAAAGCCTGTATTCCAAAGATGCCGCCCAACCCATGATACTTTCAAAAGAAGATATTACAAAAATTATAGAAGCAAGAAAATGTCATATTTGTGGAAAGGAATTCACAGAAGAAGACCCTTTAGTTATGGACCATGACCACATAACGGGAAAATTCAGAGGAGCCGCACACAACAGCTGCAACTTAAACTTCAAAAAACCTTCATTTCTCCCAATATTTATCCATAATCTCTCTGGTTAAGATACTCATTTATTCATAAAAATGTTTGGGTCCCATAACGTGTGTATTGATGTAATCCCAAACAGCGAAGAAAGATATATATCGTATACTGTTCATGTACCTGGAGGTATTGATCTAAGATTTGCAGACTCAATGAAATTCATGTCTAGCAGCTTGGACTTACTAGTTAAAAACTTGTCGCCTTCTCAATTCAAGCATACATCAAAGTACTATTCTGGTGAACAGCTTCAACTCCTTTTGAGAAAAGGCGTGTACCCGTATGATGCTATGGACTCTTTGGAGAAATATGAACAAACATCTCTACCACCAAGGGCGGACTTTTACAACAAATTAACCATGTCTGATGTTGAGGAAGAAGATTATCATCATGCCTGTAAGATTTGGAACGCTTTTGAAATACAAAATATGAAGGAGTATACAATTTTGTATAATAAGTCAGATGTACTGCAATTGGCTGATGTAATGGAAAATTTTCGAGACCTGTGTATGCAAATTTATAGCCTAGATCCTGCTTGGTACTATACAGCACCTGGACTTGCATGGAGTGCAATGCTCAAGACAACCGAGATTGAACTGGAACTACTAACAGACTATGACATGATTTTGATGATTGGAAATGGCATACGAGGAGGTTTATCGCAAGTTTCGAATCGCTATGCAGCCGCCAATAATAAATACATGGAAGATTACAACAAAGCTATATCCTCATCTTACCTAACATATCTTGACGCCAACAACCTATATGCATGGGCGATGTCCCAGTGCATGCCATATTCAGAGTTTAAATGGGTAGAAGACGCACACCTTATTGATGTCACAGTAATTCCTGATGATTCCGAAATAGGATATATATTAGAGGTTGACTTGGAGTATCCAGAAGAATTGCACGATCTGCACTCTGATCTCCCCCTAGCTCCTGAACACAGAGTTCCTCCAGGATCGAAAGAAGAAAAGTTACTTGCAACGCTGTATGATAAGGAAAAATATGTCATACATCATAGAAATCTTAAACAGTACCTGTCTCTAGGATTGAAATTGAAGAAAATCCACAGAGCCATCAGTTTTAAGCAAAAAGATTGGCTTAAACCCTATGTAGATTTAAATACTAATATGAGAATGAAAGCCACAAGCAATTTTGAAAAGGATTTTTTCAAACTAATGAATAATGCTGTCTTTGGAAAGACTATGGAAAATATTCGAAATCGTGTTGACATCAGATTGGCAACTCATGAGAAACAGGTCGACAAGTGGCTGGCACAACCCAACTTTAAAAGAAGAACTATTTTTACTGAAAATTTGGCTGCAGTACACATGAGGAAGACTAAATTATTCTTCAATAAAGCAACATACGTAGGAATGAGTATTTTGGATGTGTCTAAGACACTAATGTATGACTTTCACTATAACGTGATAAAAGACCGGTATCAGGATAAAGCTCAATTACAATATACCGACACAGATAGTCTAACCTACCATCTACAGACAGAGGATTTCTACGAAGACATGAAGGAGATGATTGCCTACTTTGACACGAGCGACTACCCCTCTACCCACCCCTGCTTTAGCACCACAAACAAGAAGGTTATTGGGAAATTTAAGGATGAACTCAATGGAAGAATCATGTATGAACACATAGGTTTAAGATCAAAAATGTACGCAAGCAGATCTGAGAATAATCATGTTATAAAAAAATCAAAAGGTGTTAAGAAAACAGTTGTCGAAAATTGTATCACCTTCCAAGACTATAAGGACTGTTTGCACACAAAAATTGATTAATACTGTTCAATTAATATGATCAAGAGCTATAAACATGACTTATACAGTGTAAAACATAACAAGATCGCTTTGTCTGCCCATGATGACAAACGCTATATACTACAAGATGGAATCACAACCCTTCCCTGGGGACACTACAAGATTTCAGAAGAAGAATTCATGGAAACGGAAGTCAATCCTGCTTTTTCCCAATGAGCCACCACTCTATTCTAAGGACACTTCAAAATAACTCCAGAAGAACTAATAGATGTGAAGAGCAAGACCAAAGCCTTGGAAAGAGACAAGCCGACGAAAAAAGAAGATTCAAGAAGTGGGATAAAAGAAGAATGAAGAAAATGAAACTACACCTTCCCTGGAGAACACTTCAAAATCACTCTAAGTAATAGATATGAAAGTAGATCAGACAGGTTTCTCAAGATATCTGATTACATAACTGTAAATATATCCTCAATGTTGCACTATGGTATAATATCTAGATAATATAAATATAAGGAAAGTATATGTTTATTGAGATATACAGCTATAGTGGAATATTTTGCCTAAAAACCACTTTAAAAAAAGGTGTGGCTAGGCCCGATCTTTAGGGGAACCACGTCATGGTCTAAATCCATGATAAAAGCTAACGCCATGGGAATTACCACCTCGAAAGAGCTCTGGTCATGGGAGGAAACATTCCATGCTGTATTATGCTCAGTAAAAACACTTCACAAGACAGGCTCATGACATATGTTTAACATTATTAATTTATATTTTAGAACAGATATTGCTATTCCAAGAATCTCTGTGAGACTGTGATTTGTTTATGGTTAATAGTTGTTTGTACATTTCAGTTTAAAACAGTACAGTAATATAGTAAAGCTGTGAAATCTTTCATTTAGTATAACCGTTAATCATGTATATTTAACATTATATACATTGATATATTTTGTAAAGTATAGCGGTGAATGCATTTCATATGGTATAACCATTGATCGCGTTTTACATTGTAGTCATTGATTCATTTTACATTGTATAACCACGGGTACATTTCATGCCGTATAACTTGATCAAGAATATTCAACATTAAATTTATTGATGTATATTATATAGCATAGCCACAGTTTCGATTTATATATATTGTAATAGTTGATTATGTATATTTCACATTATAATCATTGATACATTTCATATAGTATTGCCTCAGTTACATTTCATTTATAGTATAACTGGATAAAGAATATTTTACATTGTAGGTCATTGATGCATATTATATAGTATAGCGGCAGTTTAATTTTATATAGTGTAACCGTGGATAAAGAATATTTAACATTTTATTCCTTGATATATTTGTATAGTATAGCGGCAAATTCATTTCATATAGTATAACCGTTGATCACGTTTATTTATCATTATATTCATTGGCTCTACATTGCATATAGTATGACTGTGAATTATCTATATTTAACATTATAGTCATTGGTGCAGAGAATAGTCGCTGATTAATTACATGTAGTATAACCGTTGATCATGTTTATTTAAAGTTATATTCCTTGATATAAGTACTGATCGTGTATATTTATCGTAAATTCATCAATGCATAATATATAGTATAGCCTTGGGCACATTTCATATAGTATAACTTGATTAGGAATATTTAACATTATAGTCATTGCTGTATATTATATAGTATAGCAGCATTTTCATTTTATATAGTGTAACTGTTGAGGATGTGCATTTACATTATAGTCATTGATGCAGAGAAGTAGCCACAGGTACATTTCATATAGTATAACAGTTCATCATGTATATATATCATTATATTCATTGTCTTCTTCATTTCATATCGTATGACAGTGGATCATGTATATTTAACATTGTAGTCATTGATGCAAAAAAATAGCCGCTGATAAATTGCATATAGTATAACCGTTGATCATGTTTATTTAACATTATATTCATTAATATATTTGTATAGTATATCTGTGAATGCATTTCATATAGTATAAGCATTGATTTCGTTCTTAAGCATTGATCGTGTATATTTAACGTAAAAGTCATCAATGCATAATGTATAGTATAGCCTTGAGCACATTTCATATAGTATAACTTGATTAGGTATATTTAACATTATAGTCATTGATGTATATTATATAGTATAGCAGCATTTTAATTTTATATAGTGTAACCGTTGATTATGTACATTTTCATTATATCCATCGATACATTTTATATAGTATAGCCACAGGTAGCATATAAACATCATGTTCCTTCCCCTTACAATGGACTCGTCCACCTACTCTTCCTTCGGAAGACAACAACCGCCATTTTAACAAATGGGCGTGGCCTAAGTCAGCTGTCAACCAATCAGAGAAGAGGGGGGCGGTGTCTATACCAGCTGTCGACCAATCAGAGAAGAGGGGCGGGGCTTATGCCAGCTCTCGACCAATCAGAGCCCGCTTCCTTAGGAAGGCGCAGAACTCTCAAAAATCATCTACTCCTGATCTAACTTATTTATGCCTGGATCACCTCTTTCCAGTCGTTTTTGCAATTTAGTTCCTGGTCCGCAATACTGATAACCTCCCGGTATGTGAAATTCGTATGGTAAAGCGTCTATTGATCTGTTTACGATAGATCCTACTGGAATACGATTTAAAGCTTTACTTAACAGAGAAACCGCTGTGGACGTGATACCGCCTCCTTTCCGTATAGTGTCTCGATATGGACTGGTGTAATGAAACGCCATGATTGTCTTTTATATTCGAAAAGCGTAACCAATGTGTTACCTCTATGACAGGTTGCACATAAATGATGTAATTTATGATGTTATTTAATTAAATATCAAAAGTACCCCAATCTGATGATCTAAACTTTTGTGTGTTATGATTAAAAAAATATTTATAAAGAATTTCTTGTTTAATCCATGTATTTCTCATTTTTTCGTCAATAGGTTTATGTTGTCCTGCTGCAATATAATTATGCATATCAAATAATAAATTACCTATTACTTTAACAAGAAAATTAACAGTTACAGCGTTATCGGCATAATCAGGGTCTGCAACATTTGTTAATCGTTTGTTATCACAATTCCACCATTTTTTCCAGTTGGCTCTAATTGTATTATCTGTTCATAAGTAACAGCATCACCAGGCTTTTCACCAATACCTAAATTTGTCAATAACTTTCCTTTACCATCCCAAACATAATTGTTTTCTTCAAGTAAAGTAAACTTTTCATTTCCTTGTACAAATACATCTCCTTGACGTGTTACTACTTGGTTTTGTCTCACAAAACCGGAGGTTTCTTGTTTTAAAGTTTCCTTCATTTGACCCACCGTTGCACCATCTGATGGTGCATAACCATCTTTTACATTCGCTAAACAATTACCAAGACAGTCAATAACTCCTACATCACGTGTAATACAATGATCTTTGATGTATTTTAAATTTACAGCATCATTTTCATTTTTTGGATAACCTATATCGTTAATAATAAATTTATAAAAAGAAAACCCATTTTTTGTCTTTTCAGGTATTATAGAATGTAAATAGCGTCTATTTATGCTATCTTGTTCATCTACAGGGTCTGCTACGTTGGATATACGTCGTTTTTCACCATTATACGTTTTTCCATTGAATTTTAACGTATTCTTCAATTCCGATGATAAATAACCTCTGTTTATTGCATCAGCGTTTTGATTTGGCTTACCAACGTTAGAAATTCTATGGTTACCCGCGTTATATGTGTTTTTGTCTAGTTTCAGCGTTGGTGATATCTCTTTTTTTAATACTTTTAAATTTATTGCATCGTTTTCATCTGTGGGATCATTGATGTTTTTTAACCGTTTATTACTAATATCATAGTCCCCATCAGGTGTTTGTGGTAATCCAACACCTCTTTTTAAAATATTAGAGTAATATAATCCATCCGATGAATACCGTCCGAACTTGTCAACACTCATGGTGCAACTGAATAACATTCTAGAGTGTAACCCATTTTTATAATATTAGTCCCCGATTTCTAACCCATATTAGTTTTATACAAATTCTTAGTCTTCATCAGTTACATTTTCATCATTCCCAGGACATTTAAAATATTTTAAATCCGCACTAATTAATGCTCTGTCTGCTTCATTTCTAAATACATGATTTTTATGAATAAATTCTTCACCAGACAATTTTCTAAATCCGCTAAATGAATTTGGATCTGCAATTAGTATATTTTGATAATCATTTACATCCATTAATTTAAATCTTTGCTTATTATGAATAAACTCTTTATTTGCACTGTCATATTGTAATGTTTGTCCTACAGTTGCAGCATCATTTGAATCTCTTCCATTATGCAAGTTTTTTTATTACTTTATTATTACATGTAAAAAATCTAAAAGAATGATCTGGATCTAGATGTACGGTTTGTGATAAAGCAGCTGCATCTCGAGCAGTATAACCCAATCTCATATTTGATAACCCTTTACCCATGCAATCCCAAGCATTATTTTTGTATGTTAATAAATTAAATTTTTCATTACCTTGAACAAATTCATCCACTTGCTTCGATACTACTTGATCTTGTTTTACAAAAGAGGTTGTTTCTTGTTTTAAGGTTTCCATCATTTGACCCACTGTTGCACCATCTGATGGCGCCGAACCATCTTTAACATTTGCTAAACAATTACCAAAACAATCTATAACTCCAACATCGCGTGTAATACAATGGTCTTTGATATATTTCAAATTTACAGCATCATTTTCATTTTTTGGATAACCTATATCGTTAATAACAAATTTATAAAAAGAAAATCCATCTTTTGTCTTTTCAGGTATCAAGGAATGTAAATAGCGACTATTTACGCTGTCTTTTGCATCTTTAGGATCATCTACGTTGGATATACGTTTATTGTTAGCACTATACGTTTTCCCAATGAATTTTAACGTATTATTTAATTCAGATGACAAATGACCTTTGTTTATTGCATCACCGTTTTCATTTGGTTTACCAACATTGATAATTCTATGATTTTCTGCATCATATGTGTTATTGTGTAGTCTTAATGTTGGTGATATCTTTTCCTTTACTATTTTTAAATTTACTGCATCGTTTTCGTCTGTGGGATCTTTTATGTTTTTTAACCTTTTATTACTAATATCATAATCTCCTTCAGGTGTTTGTGGTAAACCAGCACCTCTTTTTAAGTTATTCGCGTAATATAATCCATCCGAGGAATATCGTCCGAACTTGTCGACACTCATGGTGCAACTGATTAGCATTTTAGGGAGTAACGCGTTTTTATAAGATTACCCCGCGGTTTCTAAGTTCATCCACTAAAGCCACCCATTCGTTTTCCAATCCAGTATGACCTGCTTCTTTGGCTTCATGTATTAGTTTCATTCTATCCACCAATTTATTGATATTATTGTAATAAATTACATTTGTATTGTATAGTTTCTTCATCAACCCTTTTCCGGTGACTGATTTGCTTCTTTTTCTCGGTTCTGGGGAACTTAAATCTAAAGTGGATGCTACTAATCTTCTTTTTACAGGTTTTCTTCTTATAATTGGTATTAATTTGGAAACAAAATCTTTATATTTTACAGATCTATTTCTATATATGGGTGCTTCATGTAAATAATTTCTTTTATATGCATTAGTTTGTTCCAAAATTTTGCTATACACTTCCAAATCATCATTTTTTACCAATGCTTTTAAGGGTTTATTTTGAAATAATAATTCAAATAGTCCCCTTGTTCCCTTATATATTTGATCACCTACACGAATATTATCATATTCATCGACATCTAATTTGCTATTACCAATCATTATACCTTCTTTGGACATTCTTGCTCCATAACTGTGGTATTTTTTAGTAGAATCAGTTCCAATTAACAGTTTTAACAAGTATTTCCTTCCTAAAGGTCCTTTTGTATGAATATTTTCACCCAATAAGCTTATGTTTGATGGTTCTCCTTCTGTTTTTTCTTCTTCACTCGCTATAGATACCACTTCTTCTTCACTACCAGCATATACATCTTCTCTTTCTGCCGTTGTATCACTAAATATGGAGGCTTCCGGGTCCTCATCGCTAATTTCTTCTGATATTACACTTTCCCTTTCATATTCTGTTATCGGCGCAATAATATCACCTTGAAAAGAAGGTTTAGTCAATTTTTTGTTCAATTGTTTCAAATGTTCAGTAATAGGTTTAAAAGTAGATTCGAGAAATTTCTCCCTTTCGCTGATACCTAACTTTAACGCTCTGTTTTTTGCCCGAATAGAATCACTAAGTGATTTAATTTCCTTTACTAACTTTTCTTGGTTAACCATGTTTGTAGCAAGACGTGCTGTACAAGAATGATTGTGTGATATAGTGGTTAGTGAATTAATGTAAATTTATCGAAACCTATTCTGTATCGGCCGTTATTTAGTGGTTGTTCCTTCATAATTGTCAAAAATCCATAATTTTCAGCCCAAGCCTTACCACATATGTCTTTAAACCGTTCATATGACATATCCGCATTGACATGATCGTAATATATGTGTTTTAAGTTAGTTTCATCCTGTTTGAATACAATTAACACATTTGCGTTGTCTCTTATCAGTTGTTTTGGTATTTTACTATAAGTCTGACCTATGTAAATGCTATCTATATTGTTATGTCGCCCCATAGCGAAATAGCTCCTGATAGTGTTTTGGTTTTCACAGGATACGTCATCAAATATAAAAACTGAAAAGGGTTTAGCTTCATGCGGTTGCATTACGCTTTCACTTGCATCAAACTTGTAATATTTCACTTCTGGCACATTATTAAATATTTTTTCTAATAATTGGTATTTGGGTTGTTGTAATGATTTGGAAAAGACATACAAGTTATTGAAACGCAATCCTTTTGGGTTTGTAATCAAATTGAATACTACATTTGTTTTACCACAATTGGATGGACCGGTTACAAGACAACGCACCGTGTTTGGTAACAAAACACCATGTTTGCCACTGTTTAATTCCGAATTGTCCACCGTGAGTTCATCAATATTATTAATAGGAAAACTATCCTTTTGCGGTATTATCTCCATCCTTTGTAAAGGTTAAACCTAAAATGATGCTCCATCATTATATGAGATCCTTTTTAGGTATCCAAGAATCTTCACTCTTATTAAATCCTAACCATCGCACTTTAACTTTATCTTTTTTCCGTTGCAACACCTTTTCAACGAGATATACATCACCTACCGTGGATTTTAACATTTCATGTCCATAAAACCCTCCTTCGAGCAATTGTCCTTTATTATCTTTTAAAATGTAAGTTTCCGGTACTGTAGGTTGCACCTTAAATACGGTAAAAACCTCATTTGTCCAATTTGGCAGATATCTTTTACTAAATACACCTTTGTATTTGCTTATTCGCACTTTATCACCAACATTAAACGTTTTAGGCTTTAGTTTTTCAACTTTTGGTTTAGTATTCATTTTTATACGTTTTAATACAAGTTTTTCATTTTTACTAGTCACTTGGTTCGGTTTCATACCAATTGTTCTATGGAACTTGTTATTGTAATCTTTTATTAGTTTTGGTAACATATCAATCCATACGTGCGATCCTCTGTTTGAAATCATCTTGTACATCGCACCTTTTAAAGTTCGATTGAATCTTTCTATGATTGATGCTTTCACCTCTGAATTAGTCGAATAATGGTTTATGTCGTGTTTTTTCATTAAATTTGAAAATTCTTTATTGAAATATTCTTTACCATCATCGGTTTGTAAATGTTTTATGGTATTTTTGTCTCTCTGTATCGCAGTTTCCATGGCTTTTGTTACACTCTTGCCGGTTTTATCTTTTAGCGGTAAAGCATCTGCCATTTTTGTAAAACAATTGATAATAGTCAATATATATTTAAATCCTTTATTTTGTTTACTATAAGGAATCATTTCGATTAAATCAGCTTGATATAGATCATTCATTCCTTTTATAACAGTATTTCTTCGGGGAAATTTTCTCCTAGCTGGTTTATGAAGTTCATGAACAATTTTTTGTTTCAAATCCATAATTTTATCCTTCCTCATTCATGGATGAAGTAAAAATAAATTTTTTATTACGTTATACCCATATTTAACTGGGTCAAGGTCATTCAAATTGATGTAAAAAAATGGGGAACACGGCGTTGGACTTGCCGTGTTCCCCATTTTTTTACGGAAGGAAAAGGAATTTAGGTCGAAGAAGGTCGAAGAAGGACGAAGAATAGGTTAGTTGTTGATGGGGTTAAGGGAGTAGTGGCCGAAAGGAAGAGTGTTGATTTTGTCATCCATAATATGTCTTTTGTCATCATTTGCCGATAGTGCTTTTTTCACTTCTGTAACACTGTAAAGTTTGTGTTTTTCACTCCTTATGGTGTTGAATTTAGCAGTCAAGGTGGTGTTGTTAAATAGACAGTTTTTGTAGTGCTCAAAGTCTATATTTTTCTTCAAATAACCTGTCTTTACACCTTTTGCTTTCTTAGTGGTTGATGTTTCTTCTTGTTCTTTATATACTTTAAAAGAATATAATTTTGACATTAGTGCAACAATTTCTTCCATGCTTGCTCCATTGCATTCATCTTTGAATTTGCCTAAAACTTTCTTATTATTTTCATTAAAGTTCGGGTGATTTCTTGGGTAGTCGGAAAAATCAAAATCATTTTTGTGTATGAACGTCCGAAGATCTTCATACATGTCTTGTGTCTTAATCCAATAAATTAGTGCGTCCGTGTCCATGTAGGCTACTCCAATATTTTCTCTTCCATAATGTTGAACCATTTTGTTGTAATGAAAGGCATACATGTGCGTTTTACTTATATCCAATATTGACATTCCTATGTACAACGGTCTATCCATTACTATCTTGGTTTTCTTCATGCTGACTGCTACCAAGTTTTCATTAATTATCATACTTGTTCCAAAATTCGGTTTCTGTACAAGTTTCTGCATCTGTCTGGGGTTTGTTACTAATTTTACAATTTTGTGTTTCCTTTTGTTTTCTAAAGTTTTTCCAAATATTGCATTGTTCATGAGTTTGTAAAAATCTTTTTCAAAAGCTGATGTTGCTGCTGCTCTCCTTGCAGTGTTTGAATCAATGTATGGTTTTAAATAACAAGATTGTGAAAATTTTAAAACTCTATGAATTTTGGTAATAACCAATCCTAATTCCAACGCTTGTTGTACAACCCAATAGTGCGCGACATAACGGTTTTTGTTGTTTAATGTCATTATTAATTTGGGCCATTTTCCCGTCGGTGATACTTCAGTTTTAGCCAACAGTGGCAAGTCGTAATGATGATCGTGTAGGTGTACTGGATACTCAAAGTCGCAGTCTAAGATGTAGCCGGTGTCACCTTCTTTGGGAATATCCATAATATTTCCAATTGAATCAGGGTCTACCCATTGGAAGTCGCCATACGGAAGGGGTTTGGACATCGCCCAACCGTACAAATTATTCGCATCAAAATTGCCAAGAAAAATCGAATCTTTAGTTTCATCATAGTTTGGTAGAAATTTATTATTAGCTTTGACATGTCTTGTAACGGCCTGAGTTAATCCACCGCGTACACCTGATTCGATCATCAAAACCATATCGATGTCGGTTAACAGCTCCAACTTGCACTCGGTGGATTTTAACATGGCCTGCCATGCTAAGCCGGGAGATGTAAACGAATGAAGGGGGTCCAGTCCGTAAGCGGTGAAACAGGTGTTCCTAAATTGTTCCATTATGTCACACAATAATGTTACATCTAGTTTTACATAAAAGTCAGAATAATCACCCAAGGTATTCATTCCTAATTCATTCCAGACTTTCTGAGCATGATTATAATCTTCAATTGAAATTTCGGTTTTAGTTAATTTACTTTTAAACGCTTCGATAGGTGGTAGTCTTGTTTCTTCAAATTTTTCCATTCCTGTAATATAATCATAAGGAAACACTCCTTTCCTTAGCACCAAGTCCATTTTATCTTCTGGCACAATTTTTCTGGTTTCTTTTAAATCCTGTCGTCTTAAATTTTTAGTTAGGTTGGCAAGGCTAGATGACATGAATCGAAAAGAGTCCACGAATCGAAGCTTCATTTTGCCAACAGTCTTGGAAAAACTAATATAATTCTCTAAAGTGTTGGCCAAAACATCAATTTTCCCATCATCCCTGCCCAATTCCGGAATAATAAAATGTGAATCATAACCACTAAGGTTATGCAAAACGACTGGAATGAATTTCGGAAGTTTATAATTAATATTACATGAATTGCAAGCAGCCCCTCTGTAATAACCAGTAAGATGATCATGGTCATGAACTTTATGGTTCTCAACAGTAAATTCTTTTTTACACAAGTAACAATTAGTGGCATTGATATATTGAATTTCCTCCTCTTCATCTAGAGGAATCATAGGGACAATATTACTGTACACTTCTTCAACCTTATCAGCTATATAATACAAGTTATCTACAAAATGTTTAGCAGTATCCTCACCTCTGTACAAAATTGGTGATGAACTTAAACTAAAATTTTTCAAATGTTCTTCTGACAGTGTGGATTTAACAAGCAAACAAAAACTGTTAGGTTTATGCAGCTGATATTTCGTCCTACTGGTAATTTCCCCTTCTGGATGTTCTTGGGGGTACCAGTGTAGACTCAAAGTCTGCATAAATTACAAATGGTACCCTATATTGATGGCTAATCTTTTCAAATTTTACAATAGAGCGAGTAGGTGCAGGCAAACTAATTTTGCATTCAAAATTTTCATTACAGAGTCTTTGGTGTTCTTGTAGCCACTGAGCACCTCCTCTTCTTAACTCCTTATTTACAAAGCAAAAGCACCTTTTACAAATTGTTTTTTTACATTTCCTCTTGAATAACTGTTTACCTACTAAAGCTTCAAAATCTTTTATGTACACATAGTGTGAAATTTCACCTTTTGTTATTAATAACAAATCAGTATGGTTCCTAAGTTCAGTTTTAGTCACCCTTAAGGGGTACACATTATTTGCATCATCCAGACCAAAAATATTTACACTAACACCAGGATTGTGTTTCTCAAACTTAGAAATATCTGAAATTTTTACAGGGTAAGATAGTCCTACAAAATTATACCTATTATTTATATTTACATAGTGTCTACTTATTCTAGAAGGGCGCTGCTCTGGCAAAATATATTTACAAAGCATAGCATATTTAAAACATTCTTGATCTTGGTTCTGTACATTTATACATGCTTTAGTTTTCTCAATGGCTTTTGGTAGAGGGATGTAGCTGCTTCCTCTCATACCAAAACCATGTTTGTGTATCCTTAAGTCTAAACCTTCTACCGATGTTAACATCCAACCTGACCCTCTCCCCTCATGTTCCTGCAGTTTTACCATCAATTCTTCTATACATTCATTTACAATTTGATTTATATCCGAGCCAAACATCAAAGTACGGTTTTTTGTTATGAAACCTCGAAGTGTGGTTTCACCATCAGATTTACTAAATTTTGTGTCCAACACTAAACCAAATTTAATAACATTTAATCTTGCCAATTCTTTAGTTAAAGTTTCACAAATCAATGATTTTGCCTCGGTTACAAAGTTTTCTAAATCTAACTGTACATTATTAATTTTGTTATGTATTACCGTGCGTCCGGGAAAAGCAGTTGTGCGTAAATGTCTGGTTCCTCCTTGTTCTGTTTCTACATCCAAATCCATGTCCGTGTCTAAATCTGCATCAGTGTCCGTTTCTTCTTCTTCTGGTTCCGCAACAGTTCCTCTTCTAAGTCCTGACGGTCCAGCACCTCCAAATTGGATCACGCTGGGTCGTCCCTGCTGCATTTGTTGCAAATAACTCTCCCAGTTGTCGAGCCGTTGATTAAATTCATCCAAAAATTCGTCAATCCAATCGCAGTCCATTTCATTAGCCGTTAAACTTGCCGGGTCTTCCATATGTAATTCTTGATGTATAGCTAAAATGTCTTCATCTGGGAAAAATTCCCCACAAATATGGCAAAGAAGCATTTCAACACTTTTTACCACTAGCGTCTTTAGATGTTACCTCTACAAAAGTTCACCAAAGAATGAGAGACGCTCTTGGCCGACCTCCTTTTATAGCGGGTGGTGGGGGGTGATCTTGGGAAAACCCGTTCTGCGCATGCGCAGAACAAATCTGCACATGCGCAGAACTAAATGTAATATATTTATTTAGAATTTACTATTTAGGACAAATATATAGGTCAAGGCCACCTTAAATGTGGTAAAAAAGAGGGAACACTGGATAAGAGATGGTAGTAAGATTGACTTTCTAACAAATACTTTCAATAATATGTCAACTGGTTCAAAAGTTAAATATTTTTTATTATTTACTGCCCAACTTGTTCAAAATTAAAACTTTTAAATATATTTGTTTGAGCAAATGCTTTTGGCACACTTACCACACGCCAAAACTAAAAAAATGTACAGAATTAAGACTGATCTCGCGGGGAAATACTGATGTGCTACCTAACATTGGTCATCTGACTTGAATTTTTTTTTTTGTTTCCTTTAAGTCTTGTCTTCGTAAATTAGCTGTTAGTTTGCTAAGGCTGTTGGCAAGATGAAGCTTCGATTCGTGGATTCTTATAAATCTATAAGAATCTACGAATTGAAGCTTGATCTTGCCAACAGTCTTGAAAAAACTAACAGCTAATTTATGAAACCAAGACTTGAAGGAAACCAAAAAAGAAATCGACTCAGATAACCAGTGTGAGGTGGCCACATAGTATTTCCCCGAGAGATCAGCTTAAATCCTGTACTTTATATGAGTCTTAGCGTGTAGGAAGTCCGGCAAAAGCATTTGATCAAAACAAAATATATTTAAAATTTTAAGGTTAAACAAACTAGCGAGTATAAAAATAAAAATATTTCCTAACCATTAACAACCTGTTAACATATTGCAGTGTTAAAGTATTTGCTATTGAGTCAATCTTACCATCACCTCCGATCCAGCGTTCCCTCTTTCTTACCAAATGAGACTGAGGCTTGACTACCCGTATATATAACGTTTCCCCCACCACTAATGCTCTCCCCCACCACAATCAATTCGCAAAAGTGGGTCAAGTCCATCGGAAATTATTATTTTGAGCGGGGGATAGAGCATCTGCTGCCCTATCTCCCGCTCATATTTTTTTTACAGTTTTATAAATTTTTTTTCGATTTGTCTAAAATGCGAAACAAAAAATTATTTACAAACAAGTTTCTACAAATTTTCAAAATTCAGATCCTTACAATTTATATTTAAAATAGCACTAAAACGGTGCTACCTATATTTTGAAATAATTACAAATATTTTTTCCATCCTTAAAATTTCACAGTTTAATACTTTTAAATATATTTGTTTCATCAGATGCTTTTAGACACACTTACCACATGACAACACTCAAAAATGTACAGAATTAAGAATATTTCCACGGAAAAATACTAAAGTGTTACCTGCATATTCAATTTAGCTCAAAAACAATATAGAATTAATACCAGCTAAAAAAATTTCAAAATTCAGATCTTTAAAATTTATATTTAAGGTAGCACTAAAACGGTGCTACCTATATTTTTTAAATAATTACAAATACTTTTTCCATCCTTAAAATTTCACAGTTTAAAACTTGTCAGAGACAAACAAACTGAAACAATTTTTTTTCTAATCTAACTATTACTAAAAACATACATGACACCACTCTGCAAAATATTACCTTTATACTTAAGCTACATCTAAAACAGTGGAACATCCATGTCAACCCATTGGCGGCTCGAAAGAGAATGAGATGAGTCAAACTTGCTTCAGAGGTACCTCAGTGGTAGACTGGTGGGGGGAACAGTATGCCACTACTATTTTTAACTTGTTGTAGGAGTAACAATTTCACACTACTGGCTTGGCAGCTCCACCTCCCCGGGGGGGGGGGGGTGCAGTTTTCGTCCGGAGCAAAAAAATTTTGGTCAAGGTCAAAATCCAAAAAAAAAATTCCGGGGGGGGGGCTTACTTGCCGTCCGGGGCTCGGGGGGGGGGTCCCCTACCCCTAGGACTTTAACTCTTGGATACCTGCTACCCTTACTCATGTGTCAACATCAAATAATATTTTGTTCCACCACAGTGTGGACAGCCAACACTTAGTCGCATCTCGCTCTAAGTCCTGAGGAGTTCTCAGAACTCAGGCAAAAATCCGCCTAAGTCATGGCTGACCTACATATCGTGTGGAACAAAATATTATTTTATTCACACACAAATATGGGTCAAGGTCATCCAAAAGTTAAAAAGAAATCCCCCCGATGCCTAAGACCGCCGGCGGTCAGAGGCATCGGGGGGATCTCAACATTTAGGGGGAGGTGATTTAATAAAAATTATTTATTTAATTTTGAGTTTCCTTAAGGGAAACATGCTACAATAATTTGGAAGAGGCCATGCTAACCATGACCGAGGATCCCGTCTTAACCCGTAGGTACTGACTTTTGCCTAGCACACCGGTCAGTGTCAGGATCCGACGCCTCGTGCTAAAGGATGCCAACCACCCATCTAGAGTGATGAGGTCCAGTAGCGCCCCTGACCGAAAGAGGCCTAAGGGTGGATCCCCAGGGGCCTACCCCCGGGCTCGTTAGGCGCCATGCTATTGTTGGTAACAAATAATTCTTGAGGTTCAGAACCTCGAAAAATTTTTATTTTACAGATACTGTTAAGTCTCAAAAGCCAATTTAACTTAAGTTAATTAATTAAACTTAAGCTGCCAATTTACGGAGGAGTACCTCCAAGATGCGAATTTAGAAAAATTTCTACTTGGGGACAACCTGTGAAGATTAGTACAAAGAAATATTTTTCAACACACAACACTTAGACTAAATAAATCCAACACCAAGACCTAGCAGAAACAGCAAGCGCAAAATAAAATATTTCTTAACACTACACATGCCATGCCTTAGACTAAAAGAATTCCCAATATAATGCGGCGCCAACATTACATTGCGAATCCTGTAGGGCAGAGCTTCAACCACTCAGCTGAAGTGTTTGAAACCAACTGCGAGGAAGCAAAGCCTCATAGAACCGAAGCTGAGCCGGTCAGGAGTGGGGGAACCGGATCTGGTTACGTAAACAGCCAGACCTCGACACGTACTTGTTTGCGGCATTGGATAATCTCCAAGAGCCACACCTGAATACATTACTAACCGGATCTCATTATACAACACGTGTCAAGGTATGGCAACGCCTCGGGCTATGCCACCTCCTCCTCCCCGGGGGGGGCTCACTTCTCGTCCGGAGCCGAGGGGGGGGTCTTGGGACTTAGAATATTTTCAGTCCAAGTCAGGTGTACTATAGAATAATATTTTAGCTTGCCGGATTCAGCACAGCCGGCAGAGACGGTTACATAATGCTTATATAACAGACTGGTTTCTTGGCCAACTGGCCAAATGTAGCTCAACAGAAGGTAAGTCAGTTTATTGAAAGCCAACAAACACGCCACACCTCGCCACCGCTCGACTTTTCTGTAAGTAAATTTTTATTTTTCCTTCTTATTAAACTTAGCAAAACAGAACCTAGCCTGTTTTGCACAAAATTAATTTTTGTTACACTGCTACACTTACGTTTACTTAACAAATTATTTTCCACTCCTTATTTAATATTTTATTCCTTATTTGTTAAGACTTACAAACTGAAATGCTGGAAGACTGTTTGATACTAAATTATTTTTTTATTTAGCTATACAGGTCTCCTAATATTTTCCTACACTTGTATTTTGCAGGTGTGGCTAAATATTTTTTCGCTCATAATTTAATGTTATTCCACACAAGTGGATTTTGAACTTTACTACAAAACTGATCCATGCCCATCTCCTACAGAATTATTTTTCATTTGACTCTACCTCTTTTAGTCTTACATTAAATATTTCTTGGAGTTAAATTTTACACAAGTCTCTCGGTTAATTTTTCTGCACAGTACGTGTTACTCCTTGGACAGTTCCCGGCAAACTGTTTCTACACTTCACAACAACAGTCCGCATTACCCCCTCCACTACTCATTCCCCCACTATAGCCCTGTTCCCCCACTATTTCCAGCTAAGGTGCAACACTTCACTGAGTGTTTCAGTTTTATCCAAAACTTACTGTGGGATACATCTATGGCTGAAACTTTGCGAGAAAAATTATTGAGAGTAAAATTTTTGCTGGCCAAGCAAAATAATTCTGTTAAGGTGTCCAAGACTTCCACTTTAACAAAAATGAAACGTTGCTTCAAAAATAATTCAAAATTTTACTCAAGGGACTCAAATATCACTATGGATGATAAAATGTTTCAGAAACTTTTAGACGAGCTAACTTTTGCCAGTAAGGTTACATTGGTGACTCCAATTCCCGACCAAGTTCCAAGATCACCTGAGAAAGAATAAAAAATAAATATTTCTCAGGAAATATTTCCAATCCGAGTTACAGATGTCCGGTAAAGGACCGGCTGGGACGAGTTGTTTGTAAAAAATTAAATTTTTCTTCCTTCTGACCACTTTACCCCCACCACCTCCTTATCCCCACCACTGAGCCGGGTACCTGGGATACCGTCTGTGTACAAGTCAGTACGTCTTCGGACGCGGTGTTGTTCGGATCGCGTGTCGTTTGTCGCACTGTCGGGTGTTTGAAGAAATTATTCTTCGGCTCTCAGTCTCTCGGTGGGTAAGTAAAATAAAAAAATTATTTTTTTTTCTAGTGGGGCTGCTGGGACGGGTCAATGACCCCTGACGGATATATTAGGTCAAGAGTCTGATCACTAGGGAATAAAAAAAATTTTTTTTGCACTTTTGTGATTCCTCGAGAAATTTCAATTTCTCAGCAAAATTTAAGGAATCGCAAAAGTGCAAAAAAATTTTTCTTTTGTATTCTTGCGTGACCTTGACCTAATTAACGTCAGTGACGTCATCATGATGACGTCAGCGGTAATGACGTAACCATGACGTCATAGGTGTGACGTCATGTGACGTCATATGACGTCATTAGTGACGTCATTCGTGACGTCATTGATGACGTCATCACTGCTGACGTCATCGTGATGACGTCATGTCCCAGCAGCCCCACTTTTACACTACTCTTAGCTTAGTCTGTGAAACTCTGTTTTGTAACAATACGTGTTTTTACCAAAAAAGGTGTTAATGATTCCTTATTTTAAACGTTTTAACATCTGAACCTTTCTGACTGGGTTATAAAATGGCATGGATTTTGGTGTTTGTAGTATTGTTATTTGTTGCAATATTACTCAGTAACCTTAATATGTTTTATTAACAAACTATAATATTATCCATTTTTGTTTAAGGAATGTAGCGTACTCAAAGACGAAATACATATAAGCATAAAACAGTAGTTATGGAATAAAAAAGTTGAGTAAAGGAATTACTAAATTATTATCAGTTGAATAAACGTTTTGTTTACGTTATACTTACTTAAACTTAACTACGGTAACTCTACTTACGTACATAACTGGAGAAACCTATTAGGCTAAGCATTAAATAAATTATTGAATAGGTAATTAAAAATTTATATTTAATATGTTCATCATACGCAATGAAGATGCTACCAAGTAAATTTATCTAACATAGAAATAAATTCTCTATTACAATATCATCATCATGTTTTGTAAAGAAGTTGTTATTCATTTCAGTGCTAGGTAAAACAATAAAATAGAGACTAGAACTATTTTAGGTCTATATTGATTTAAAAAATTAGAAAATTATAAATAATATTTACACAAAACCTAGGGTTTGTGGAAGACAATACCAAATGTCAAAAGAGGAATAACATTAGATCCCTCGGCCCGCTGGTGTGGGCTTGACGTATATTAGGGTTACTAAGGGACTAACGTTAACTGTTTTGCTTAAACTTTGTACTGAATTCCGTTAGATGACCAAAGAACAACTAACTTAGCACATTTAAAATGAAAGAAAATTACTAGTATCAAAAAAATTTTAGTTTAAATCTGCAATATATCATAATGAATATTGATGCAATATTTTGGAATTTAGTTCCTAAATTAGTAATGTATTGTAGAAAAAATGTATTAATTTAATTTTATCAAATAATATAAAGATTAAACATTGATGTTATTTACTTGATAAGTAAGCTCACTTTTGGAATCAATGACAAGTAAAACATAAATATATTTAGAATATTTATTATCTAAACAATATTTGTAATCAGATAATGTTGGAAATACAGGGTAATTCACGAAGAAGTGCAGAAATTTCGGGAGGTGATTCTACACATGAAAATAAACAAGAAAAGTCATATAAACATATGTCCTAAAATCCTTCTTTTAGCCGCTAGCCGCCATTTTGTTTTTTATACGTAATAATTTTTATCTTCGTAACGATTTGATTGATTTACTTCATATTTGGCATGAACTTTTATCACAACAATGTTAACTTTTAGAAAAAATATTATTATTTTCCGATGTGTATTTTCAAAATGGCGGCCATTTTAAAATTTCAAACTAAAATTCCTCAAAAACCGCAATTTTTGTCAAACTTTTATTAGAGACAAAAAAGTTGACAAATTTATTTATCTAAACAATGATACCAAGTTTGTAAAGATTTGACTACAAATAACGGAGTTATTGAGATTTTTCTGTTAAAATAACCTAAATTTACATGATTTATAATGCAAAATCTATGTTTTTTGCTGAAAAAACTCAATAACTCCGTTATTTGTTGTCAAATCTTTACAAACTTGGTATCATTTTTTAGATAATTAAATTTGTCAACTTTTTTGTCTCGAATAAAATTTTGACAAAAATTGCGGTTTTTGAGAAATTTTAGTTTGAAATTTTAAAATGGCCGCCATTTTGAAAATACACATCGGAAAATAATAATATTTTTTTCTAAAAGTTAACATTTTTGTGATAAAGGTTCATGCCAAATATGAAGTAAAGCCATCAAATCGTTACGGAGATAAAAATTATTACGTATAAAAAACAAAATGGCGGCTAGCGGTTAAACAAAGGATATTAGGACATATGTTTATATGACTTTTCTTGTTTATTTTCATGTGTAGAATCAATTCCCGAAATTTGTGCACTTCGTCGTGAATCACCCAATGAACTATGAAACATCCATCCAACGTCTGGGTCATGACCATAAAAGTGAATCATCTATTGTTTTCCAGTGTCTATTTAGTTATAAGCTCTCCTTTTGTTTGGATTCTATCAACCATTGGATAAAAAACATTACTTTAATCAAATTATAATATTCTTATAATGGAAAATGTGGTATACAGTTTTATGAACGAATTTCTATAGAAATGAGTGTATCGTTTTTCAATTATTTGTTTAAAATTGGGCAAACATTTGAAATGATTATGATATATTTAAAACAATGGCAATACCAATAAAAATATCACATCTACATGTGAAGTATATTATAATCTATATACAGTACACTCTCGTTCATCGGACTCGGCAACATCGGAACTCCGCTTCATCGGAACTGAAAATCTGGATATAATTAATTTTTTCTTACGAAATAAATAATTTTTCCGTTTTAGCGCCTTCAATTTCCATTCGTTCTATCCACACAACAGTGAAGTATCACATTTTGCATCAAACGTCATCAGGCATTTTCCATAATCTGAACCCATCGATGTGATTTACGAGGCCGTGGAGTACGTATTCCCACAAAAATAGAAAGAGGAAGGGGGCAGGAAGTGAACATCCGTTTCGACCGCTTCCCAAACTGTCATTCAATCATTCAGTCTGTCTCGCGTCGTGGGTGTACCTGTGTTACGTGGAAGTCAGTTGACTGCTGGAATATGAGTGGAATATGAATATGGATTATGAGAATAACGATTTTGGATCTTTATTTCCTGCGTTGTTTTTATTTCTATTGGTTCATTGTTACCATGTTCATAGTTTGAGTGCCTTATTTTCATAAAATCTCTTGTGTTATCTTAAAAACGAGAGTGAATACAATCACGATAGGTCACCGTACGGGCGGAAATGATGACTCACGCTTCATCGGAATTTTTTGACATCCGAACCGGCCGTCCGCCACATTAGTTCCGATGAACGAGAGTGTACTGTAATATCATCCATGTTATATGTACTTGGTACAAATTAATTACATAAACTATCATAGAGAATTAGGAGAGTGTAAATATTCACTGTTTTATTTGACTATATAAACAGACATAATTGAACTGTAATACAAACATCCACTCCCATAAATCTAAATGTATAAGTGTAATTGAAGGTAAAAAATCTTAGAAATAAAGATAAAGAGTGTGTAACATTGATTTAATTAAACTAAAAACAAACAACAAGATAAACAATAACAAAAACATCTTAGAACAACTGACAGCTATTTAACTAAATTATCAGCTGTTGATATAATCTTAAATCCATATACATAGCATTTCCTCCCCTTATATTACGGAGAGTATCGATCGGGAGTTTTTCGAACTCTTTGAGAACGTCGAGACACTTCCCTCTGTTCTTTATTTGTGTTATCAAGTGGTAACTGGAATGTCACTTGTCGTTGGTTAGACTTTTGGAAAGAGGAAGGTGTAGTTTCTGGACTTTGACAGTAGAAGGGATTTGCCGGTTCTGGCGCAGGTCAAGGTCAGCGGTTGTAACTGGCAGGTGTGTGTTGTTGATTTGGGGGTTTTTTGGGGGGTTTGGGGAGGGGTTGGTAAGTGTGTCAAGGTCATTCGGAGGGGGTTTTAAAAAAGGTGGGGAGTCTGGGGACGGGTGGGGCTCCGGGAAATAAATTTATTCATTCATCAAAGCCTACCAGTGATCGTAGGATGGCTTCTACATCGTTTGCAGCCGTACTGTTGATTTCATTGCTCTGCACGGGTCGGGAGTCGGTGGAGGTAGTGTATGTAGGCGAATTTTGTGTGGGAACACCACCATTGTTATCGTTAGTAGTGGATGTCACTATTGGAGATTGTATGGGTGCACCCTGCCGTGTGTCCATAATTTGAAGAAATAAGAGCTGCTAGATGGTTATATTGTGAGTTGATAGAGTAGAATGAGAGATGTGTGTGATGAAGAACGGTTATATAAACCCGGTAATATAGTGAATAAGAATAACTGGATAACATCATCAATAGGTGTGACAAGATTGTAATGTTGATATTTCAGCATATCAGTTAAGACTGTTTGCAAAATAGTGTCAGTAGAATAACTGTTGCGAAGGTTGGATCTAGTAAAATACAAGGGGTGAAAGCTGAACTGTTTCTTAAGTTTAGCGAATGTATTACGAGGTCTTGAAACTGTGTAGTTAGACTGTTTTTGTAAAATATGTTTGGTGCGTAAAAGTTTCAGCTGTAAAGTGTGGGAAGCCATTGTAATAGTGGTGACTAAATGTGCACTGCGTAAAAAAAAAAAAAAAAAACAAACTGATAAATGGTTAGTGTCTGTAAATGTGTTTGAATATATAAAGAGTGATTAGCATATTAACCGCGAACACATGTTTTAGAGTAAGAAATGTAAATTAGAAAATTGTTAGAAAAGTAAAGACCGAAGTTTACCCTACGAAACCCGGCGAATAAATGAGACGCTCGCGGTACCGACCCCGTATTTAAGCAATTTGTGAGTCACGAACAACCCCTCCTCTACCCTCCCCCCTCAGCCGATGGGATAAAAAGGGTGGGATTGCGGTCACCCCGGTTATTTGTTCGGTAGAGTTGCGATAGTTTGTATTAAAGGGAGAGGGAAATACTTTAAAACTATTTTGTTAAAAATATTAAGATAACATCTAGTTGAAAAAAAAAAGGAATTTGTTACTCTGTATGAATTGGCTATGAGCTGCACAAGTGCAAACAACAATCTGTTAATAAGTTGATGCGGTAAGAACTAGTATTTGTACAAACATTATAGTTCAGCAATAATTATATGTGTTATTAATGTGAAAAATGGTAAGTTAACACCATGGATAAGACTAACAGTAATGTAATACTATAAATGTTTAAAAGGATTAAATATAATTAAGAGTTTAAAAAAAAGCAGATGTGAATATGAATAATTAGCAGCAGGTGAATATAAATATTAAATAATAACAAAAAAAATAGTGATGTGATGTTAATTTATGCAGTAATAAAAAAATTGGTAATGGGAGAGTAATATGTGTTTATAGTAAATAAAAAAGAAATAGTTGAAAACTAAGTTATGCATGGGGTGTTAAAAACAAGTAGACCTAATTGGAGTAAGTTAAAAGAAAGCATATATAATATTATTAGACGGTAGCGACTTACCGAGGTGTTGTGTCAGCTGTGGGTCCCGCGAGTGAAAAGAGGCGCAGCTGCTCGTGTAACGGTATTTATAACAGCAGGTGGTAATTATTATGAAAGTGACCCCCCCCCCCCCCAAATAGGTAATTAACCCCCCCCCCTCCCCCCCCCCCCTCTTTCACTTTTATTTTATGTTGAAATGGTAATAGTAGTTAAGCTTGTGTAATACTAATTTGGTGTTACCAAACGGTAACTATTGTGGTTAAGATAATACAACATATACTTAAGATAAATTAAACTGATAGAGTAACGGTAATTTAGGTCTGCTGTTGGCAATAGATAAGAATCATAGTTGAGCGGCGAAAGGGAACATATAATTTCCTACTGTTATTAAATTAATAGCAGTGAACAACTATGGTGTAATGCTATAAGGAAAATTGTGGTTCGATTAGGTGGAGATTATAATTAAATGTTGGCCAACATTATTGAAAGCCGCAACACTACACTTAAATTATCGATGACCTACTCGTAATAATCGCCGCTACGTGTATGAAACAGTGTTGCTTGGAAATTTCCTATTGAAGTTGTACTTCGAACGTTGTAAGCCCCTCAAACCCCTACGAGTTCCCCCCACCATCTTGAAAGTTTACGAATATTCTGTTGAGAATTTTAGAATCAGTTCGTACCGAAACTCCGGACGCGAAGCTTCGGGACGAACTCAAAGGGTAACTTAAATATATAGGCGGCCGATATATATTTGAGTTATTCTTGCTGTTAGGGTTCTAATATTAATATTTGTTGTGTGTGACTGTGTGTGTGTATAAAATGTTATTTATTTTTTAGTTTTAAGTTGTGTTATTTTTAAGTTTTAATTTGCGCATTGCGATGTTAGTATTAAGGTGTGTTATATTATTGCTAATGTTTAAAAAATGTGTTTATGCATTTAATGTTGAGTGTTGATGTAATTATTGTGTATTTGTGTGCATGTGTGTGTGTGTGTGTGTGTACTAATAACCTTTCACAGCTAGCTGTTAGGAGGGTAGATTAAATTTAAATTTAAATTATAGAAGTTCTGTTGAACTTCATTAAATATGGGTGGGACATGCGTGTTGTGCCATAGGCAGCGCATATTTTTATTTTTTTTTAAATTTTTAATTTTTTGTTAGGAAATAATTATATTTGGGTGGGTTTAGATTAAGGGTGGGAGGTTAGAGTTGCGTTTTGCATTAACTGTTCCAGATTCCCTATTGTACAATTGGAATGGTCAGGTCCAGTGCCCAGGCCCGAGGCCGACCGCCCGTATCACAGCCCACCAAACTGGATCGCCACGTGCGTGCGGGCAAAAAATTGGGATCCCTTGCAAGACGTAACTATGGGGTTGGGATTGGGAGTGTTTGAGGAATACAGAGTGGTGGAGACGGCCGTGGCCGCCTCCATCACTTTGGATCATTATTATTTTTTGGTGACCTTGACCTAAATTAAAGTAATTAACCCCCCCCCCCAAAATTACAATTAGCCCCCCCCCCCCCCCCGAGGTCACTTTCACTTAGCATCCCTATATAAGCGGGGCTAGCTAACATGTCTGTTTATTCTGATTCCAGCCGCTAACGCTGCCACTTCAGAACCATGTCTCTATCAACAACTTCTGCTACTACTATCACTACGCCTGCTGCTCCTGCTGCCACTTCTGTGCCTGCTCCTACTATGAACATACCAGCTGCTAACAAGAAACCGGCAAAGAGACTGAAGTTGAAGAACGTCCCGGAGTCGATGCTGCGGCAGATGGATACACCACCATCTACATCTGCTACAACTGCTCCGGGAAATATTCTTCTCCAAGCCATGGCGGTTCTTGGGAGTATTTTTTCTCCACCTCCATCACCAACACACCCTACGGCAACTCCACCACTACAACCCCAACCTACACCTACAACGTCACCACAGATGGAGCTTCCTGTTCGTTCTGATACTCCTTCAATTCTAGAATCTATCCATAATTTCACCTCATTACCACCACTAATAACACCAATTCCTGAACCAAAGTCCATTAATCCTATCATTCCTAGTTCTAAAGTTAAAAAGTCTTTTTTCAAAATTGCTCCTTCAGAGCGTTTTCAATTATTAAAAGCAGAGCGTCGCAGGGCATTTAAAAATCCTCGTAAATGCACTGAGAAGCTGCTTAGGGGTTCTAAAAAAGGATCGGTCTGTGGTAGGAAATGTGTTTTTAATGAAAAGTATTGCCGTGTACATCTTGTAAAACATATTTCTGTGCCACAACCGACTGTGATTTCCAGCAAGTCCTACCCCGCTACTAAGTTGAAAAGATTGCGAGAAGGTTTAAGGTACTTTTTTGTAAGTAGAACAGAAAAGAGCAATAGAATTATAATAGGGTGTAACGGCTACAAATGGGTAATTAAGCTCTCTGTACCTATGAGAAACCAAAAAGCGATCAAAACACTTGATGCGAAAGACTATCTCTACAAAGGTGCGGATGGTTGGACTCGCTGGGGTCGTAGTAAAGAGTGATAAGAATTAGCTTTTTCCAAATTTTGTTAGAAAAATAATGGGAGAGAAACCAGCGCTATATAACAGTGCGCTGCGTTTCTCTCCCATTATTTTTTGGTCACTCTAAGTCCCATGACCTACTTTCACATGACCTTGAACTTTACCCCCCCCCCCCAAATAAAAATTAACCCCCCCCCCCCCCTGCCTTCTATTAGTTGCATTATAAAAGCCCGCAGCTAACATATTTGCTCAGAACTTAACCAGTTGCTATATAGTGAACATGTCCAAAAGATTGGATTCATTCTTTGCTAAACATACAGAACTTTGGCCACTATTATATGGATTACATAGAAAGATTGAAGAAACAATTTTGAAAGATATGGGTGTAGGGGTTAAAGTGCTTGTATATCGTCGAGGTGATTACAAATTATTGTGTTCATGTACAGTCAGAATTGAAAATTTAAATAATTTATTTCCTTGGATGGTGCAATTACGTAATTTTGTAGAAGAAATGGAGTTTCAGTTGGAGGTAGCCGCAATGTATTATAAGCTTGATAAAGAAGAGTAATTATACTATGTTACAAATGTTTAACTATATGAAATATAGTGGGGGAAAATAGAATATATATAAGACAGCAACTTCATACTCAGTATCACTTTGTTATAAGATATTACTTTGGTGTGAAGAGAAAAGGTTAATAATGGTTTTTAAGGATACACCTTTTTTAAATTATTTTGAAGTAAAAAATCAGTTTAATACAAATGAAAATATAACTTGGATAGAAGAGACAAATGAAGGTTCGGAAGAAGAATTGAATAATAGTCTGGATGATTCTATATTGGAAGAAGAAATTTCGTCCTTTGAACAAGAAATATTTGAAGAGCTAATAAATGATAGTGATGAAGAAATTGTTAAAGAAGCAATTGAAACATTCATTTTAGATTCGTCAATTGATACATTGATATCCCCTATACAATCTTCAGACTCTGAATCGGACTAATGATATGTTGGTGTTTTTCTTACTGACCCCCCCCCCCCCTTTTTTCCCCTTCCCCATATTTGCTATAAAAGCAAGAGTTGATCAGGTTTTTTATTCATTATATGCTGTGTTGTTAGTAAAGTCATACACTTTATTAAACTATGTCTCCAAGAGCTACTACCTTTATATACATTACTGAAATTATTACACATCGTCAGATACAAGAACAAGAAGAACTAGAACAAGAGATGAATGTTACATTTGGAGAGTTAATAGAAGAAATAGTAGAAGAATTTATAAATTTAAACCAAGAAACAACTAATGAAACTGGAAATATATCAATGATGCATCAACCGGAAGAGTTAACCGAATCTGAAGAAGAAGAATCTGAATAAAATGGTGGGGGGTTGATTATTTAAGCAGGAAAGAAAACAGTTTAAAAATCATTTCATAATGGAGGACCGAGAAGCAATGTTTAAAGCTTTTTGTAAGGAAGAACCCTGGGTTCCACCGGTAAATTCCTTTACATATTATTTCCCACTTTTAGACATGGAGGATTGTAAAAAAATTCCAGACATTGGTTTTAAATTTCAAAAACAAGGAATGTTAATTGGTGTCACTGAAAAATATCACAATGAATATTCGGAAAGATTGGCGTTTAACTTTATGATGGACAATATGAATATTAAACCCAGTGAGTATCCATATTTTCTTTATAAATTTTTAGTTGAAAATGGTGCCAGTGTAACTATTGAAATATGTATTCAACATTTTTGGCCTACTGGGGATAGTGGTGGGGGAAAGTAAATAAATGTGTTGTTTAACCGGATAGTCTCTCACTCTTGTAAAATCATTCACCAACAATGTATCGTCCAATTTTATCTGATTTGGCTGCATCTCATGAAGAAGCTGAAGCTAGAAGGAAGAAAAGCGAACAAGCAAGACAAATTCAGTCTAATATTAATATGGAGTATTATAGGCTACAAATCCAAATCCCAGGTATGCATCTTGGAGAAAACAGAGTAAAGACTGTACATGCGGCTGGTAGTTATATTAAGTATTTGAAATTATTATTGGAAGATAGAGAGTCTAAAATTACAAAATTAGAAGATGAAATGAAGAAATTGAAAAATGAACTATTGCTTTTGAAAAATGGAAATAATGAAGTCGTAGTTGAAGAGGGTGCAGAAGAAGGAAATGAAATATTGGGAATTTGAAGAAAGAAGTTTAAACATCTGTATAAACTTATAAAAAACAAAAATAATAAAAAAATTAATAAAATAAAAAAAATATTAAAAAAATTAGATTTAGAATAGAGAGCGGGGAATAGATCACTTTGTGGCAATGGAATAACATGTCACTTAGTGCTCTATTCCCCGTTCTCGCATTAATATAATTTGACCTTGACATATATAAAATATGGTGGGGATAAAGTATTTAAGACGGATGTAACATGTGTAAACACTTCAGTTGAAATATTAATCTCTTTTATAAAACATGGTGGATACTCTATTTGAACTTTGCTTGAGGAAAATTATTTGTGATGGTTTTTTATTTAACCATATAATAAGATCAGGAGAATGTGTTATTCCAAACAGCATTAGAGAAGCTATTCATGAATACCGAAGACAAAATTATGGGTTTGGCATTATTGTTGCTTATAAATTTGCAGATGGGACGACTCTTTGTCAAGATTGTGCACGAGCAGCTATAGATGATTGGGATGAATTTGATCTTGAAGGAGGATATGTAGACCATCGTGTTAAGGCACCACTAATAAGGTTTGAAATCATGAATGAAAAATGTACAATCTGTGCACAACTGTTATTTAGATTTATTAGATGTAGATCATATTAAAAAAAAAACTGTTTAATGTAACACTATGGTGGGGAAATTTATTGAATGGTGGGGGAAAATAGAAGTGGGGGGTATTGGTTATATATGTTGCTCGATGTTCACCAATTTCTTTAGTCTTGTAATATTGTTTGAAAAAGTAACTTGTAATTTAGTAAAAAAAAAATGAATTTTGAACTAGAAGTGACAAGCTTTAAAATAGTTGAAGAGGAGTGGACAACAGTTTCAAATTTTATTCATTCAAAACAAAATAATGGAACTCTAATGAAGGTATTTTGTTACATTTTAGAGGAAGGGGATGAAGACATAGTAAGAGACTATTTAAGAAATAGAGATATGTCAACTTCCAGCTCGGACTTTGTTAAATTTTTAAAAGACAACAATGTTAACGCGGAATTAGAAGTTTGGTTTTATGTTTAAAGAACTTGGTAGAGGGAGAATAAAAATGGTGGGGGAATTGTGTATAAAACAAGGTTTATACGCAGCAGGAGTTATTCGCTTACTACCATTTAAAAGAAGAACATCATAGAAAAAAATGGCTGAATCTCGGGACTATTCAACTCCTTCAACAAGTGAAAGAAAACCATTAAATTTGTCAAAGAAGATTGTAAATTTGTCAAGAAAAGGTAAACCTATAACACATCCGGAATTGAGCATTTTAGCTAAGGAACGTCATATAAAAGAGAAAACTGAATTGTATCAAATGCAGCTTTTAGTACCTTCATTGGACGTAGGCTGTACAAGAGCACATACATTGAGGACTGCAAACAAGTACATAATAGAACTGTTGGGTAAAATTGAAGTATTGGAAAATAAACTAAAGGAGTTGCAAAATCTAAATGTATGGAATCCAGCAAATGAACTCCCTGTTCTGCAGATGGAGCCAAACGATCTTCCTGCTACTTATGCATGGAACGCATTTAATGATATTGATAGAGACTCTCCTGTGAAGTACCAACCTCCTGCTGTGTAAAAAATGATGGGTAAAAAAAATACAAAAAAAATAATAAAATATAAATGGAAAAAAAATTAGTTGTAGAATAGAGAGCGGGGAATAGATCACTCTGTGGCAATGGAATAACATGTCACTTAGTGCTCTATTCCCCGTTCTCGCATTAATTATGTTTGACCTTGACCTAAATAAACATGGTGGGGGAAGGTAATTGAGTGGGGGAAACTAGATAAAAGAAGTCCAACGCTCGGTTGGAGTCATTCTTATCCTAAACAGGCGTTTACTAACATAACATAAGAAAAAACAACATGAATAGTGAAAACATCATTTTGGATCTTTCATTAAGTGAAAAAAATAAAAAACAATATGCGGACTCTCGAAAAATGAAGATGAAAGAAATGGCAAAGGCAAGAGAAACAAGAATAAAACTAAAATATTATAAACTACAGAGGCTAATACCAGGAGTGAAATTGGGAGAAGTAAGAACCAGAACAATCGACATGGCTGCTGACTACATCAACCAACTTCTTATAGAGTTGACTATAAAAAATGAAAGAATACGTCAATTGGAATATGAACGTAAACAATTGTTTCACCAAGAAAAAGAAGAACCTATGAACTGTGTGATTAAAGACAATCAATAAAGAAAAGTTAAACAAAGGAAACTGCAAAATTACTAAAAATATTGAATATAAATTGGTTATTAATTGGACTTGCATTAGAGAGTGGGGAATAGATCACTTTGTGGTAATGGACTAACATACCACTTAGTGCTCTATTCCCCATTCTCGCTTTAAGTGTTGTTGACCTTGACCTAATAAAATAATTTATATAAAAGCAGCTACGAGAAAGAAGCTCTTTCATTTAATCGACATGGCTCCTGTGGATACCACCGACTATCCAAGTAAACCTATTGCAGAAATATTGTGTAAAATTCTACAAGAGGAGTTTGATGTGGAAGATGTGGATAATGACAGTTCAGAAACAGATAGTGTTAACAGTATGGAAGAAGAATTAATAAATGAAGGGAGTGAAGATGTAGAAATGGAGTTAACAGAGAATGAATACACACCATCATTGGAATTTGAAAATATTCATAATGAAACTCCAACATCCAGTCACGATCCAGATTTGGAATCAATACGTGGAAGATTAATTTTTTGTGCAAGACAATTATTTCCATATGAAGAAGAAGAAGATGAAGAAGAAGAAGATTAAAAATAGTGGTGGGGGTAAAAAGTGGTGGGGTAATACAGCATAAAAAGGAGGTATGAAAAAGATGCATTTCATTTATATGCCGAATTTCATAGGATAAACATCACTAAAATGCATCGTTGTGATATATGTTTAGAAACTTATGAAGATGAAATATTGCTAGACATTCATAAGGAGTTATATCATAATATAAATGAAAATTTAACACAAAATGAAAATAAAAATGCATCTGCAGAAGAAGAAGAAACAGCGGGACCATCTAATGCACTACCTAATTTAAGTATTCATGCATTGCCTGGAAGAGTAGTAACACATCACAAAATCCAAAATGAAAATTTAGAATTAGACAAATTTCTTGCCGAAGCAAAAACCATTGTAGTTAAACTTTTAAAAGAAGAATTAAAACGATTAAATTTTATTAAATTCGGCTTGTTATTGGATGCTATGTTTATAAACGTTGAAGAAGAATTGTCACCAAGAGGATTTATAACTAAAAACAGAACCATCATGAGTAGTTCAGATATTAATTCAATAGTAGAAGAATGTTTTGATGAGATCATCAATAAAATCCAAGAACATGAAGGACGAGGATCAGGTTGGAGTTTAGTTAGTGTAGTAAGTATGGATATTAGAGTTCACAAGCATGGGTATGGGGTAATGGGGAGCAGTTATATAGCTCTTCCAAAAAGGATTCAAGATACAAAATCATGTGTTAATGTTCAAAATCATGATACGGAATGTTTCCGGTATGCAATGACATCAAAATTCATATCATGCGATGCACAAAGACCCAGCGAAGAATATGAGAACTATAGATACAGATATAACTTTCAAGGTGTGTCTTATCCGGTAGCCTTGAAGGATATTTCTAAATTTGAAAAACAAAACCCTGGAATATCTGTAAATGTATTTGGTTTGGACAGTTCTAACAAGGTGTATCCTTTGAAAGTGGTAAAAAACGAACTTGCAGACCATACGGATTTGTTATTAATTACAAAGGATGAAGTATCACACTATGTATGGATAAAATCATTTGAAAGACTTGTCAATAAACAATTATCAAGAAATGAACATAGAAAAATAATTTGTAAAAGATGTTTTTGTTTTAAAGAACTTAGAAATGGAGGACAAAATTGGTTACTGGAGCACAAACAACTGTGTAATGAAAATTTTGAAGCTAAGATTATTCTACCACCATTAAATAAATCATATTTACAGTTTGAAAAAGTTTTCCATCAGTATCGCATTCCTATAGTAATATATGCCGATTTTGAATCAACACTTGTTCCAATTGAAGATGAAAACATTGAAGCAAGGAAGAGTATAAAATATCAAATGCACAAGCCTAACAGTTTTTGTTTATTGGTTAAATCCACATTGGTTGAAGAACATTTGAATGCATATGGATTGTCATCAAAACCCGTGGTGTATCGTGGTGAAGATGTTGCCAGAACATTTTTAAATCATCTATATGAAATAGCTGGCCATGTTGAAAATTTGTATAATAATATAGTACCAATGATACCAATGGAGGAAGAAGAGGAAATTCAACATGAAAATGCTACCCACTGTTTTCTATGTAAAAATGAATTTACTTTAAATAACTATAAAGTTAAAGATCACGATCATCTTACAGGATATTATAGGGGTGCAGCATGCAATGCATGCAACATAAACTATAAGATTACCAGAAGAATTCCTGTAATATTGCATAACCTTAGCGGTTATGATGGTCATTTTATAATACCAGAATTGGGGAGAGATGATGGTGCAATTGATGTTCTTGCAGAAACAACTGAAAAGTTTATAACCTTTAGTAAAAAAATTGGAAATATGAAGTTGCAATTTGTAGATTCGTACCGGTTTATGCCGTGCAGCTTATCAAAACTTTCTGAAAATCTTAGAAAAGAAGATTTAATAGAAACAAAAAAAATTGTAAACAATGATAAATTAGATTTAGTTCTTCGTAAAGGCGTTTTTCCTTATGATTACATTGACAATTTGGAAAAATTTGAAGAAACGTCACTTCCACCTAAAGAAGCTTTTAAGAATAAATTACATGAAGAGGACATCAGTGAAGAGGATTATCAACACGCTTGTAGAGTATGGAATGAATTAGAAATAAGAACCTTAGGCGAATATTCAGATTTTTATGTTAAATTAGATGTGACTTTACTCTGCGACATAATGGAAGAATTTAGAAACACCTGTTTTACAGCATATGGATTAGACCCACTTCATTCGTACACAGCTCCCGGATTGGCATGGCAGGCTATGTTAAAAGAAACAAAATGCAAACTTCAACTATTAACTGACATAGACATGGTGTTGATGATTGAATCCGGTATTCGAGGAGGATTAACCCAAAGTGTAACTAGATATGTAAAAGCAAACAATAAATATCTTCCAAATTACGACGCATCACAACCTAGCACATTTATAGGTTATTTTGATGCAAATAATCTGTACGGATGGGCCATGTCAAACCCTCTTCCATATGACAATTTTAAATGGGTTGATCCAAATTCAATCAATAACATCGCTGATATCCCTAAATATGGGGATATTGGCTACATTTTTGACTTTGATTTTGAATACCCAGAACATCTCCACGACCATCATTATGATCTACCACTATTAGCAAAAACAGAAATATCTCCCACTGGTAGATGGCCAAAATTGATGATGACACTTAACAATAAGACTAGGTATGTAGCTCATTATTGGACAGTACAGCAAGCGCTAGAGATGGGATTAAAAATTACGAAAATTAATAAAGTACTGCAATTTTCACAATCCTGTTGGTTAAAATCTTATATAGATAACAACACAAGAAGAAGAACTGCAGCAACATCCAATTTTCAAAAAGATTTCTTTAAATTAATGAACAATGCGATATTCGGTAAAACATTAGAAAACAAAAGAAATCACAAAGACTTAAGATTGGTTGTTGATCCAACAAAATTACAGAAATTGGTGCAAAAACCAAACTTTGCATCTTCTATAATTATTAATGAAAACCTTGTAGCCGTTTCTATGAATAAAATTTCAATTAAGATGGATCGACCCATATATGTTGGAATGTCCATTTTAGACATATCAAAAACTCACATGTATGATTTTCATTATAATAAAATGGTGAAATTTTATGGTAGAGAGAATATTGGAATAGCATACATGGATACCGATGCATTCATCTATTGGATTATAACCAATGATATGTATAAAGATTTACGCACATTTGTTTATAAAAATGACTTTGATTTTTCTGACTACCCACAACATCACCCCAATTACGACAATGGAATAAACAAGAAGGTTTTAGGAAAATTCAAAGATGAAACAAATGGTGCACCTATGGAAGAAATTGTGGCATTAATGTCCAAACTGTACTCTTTTCAATTGTACATTAGTGAAAAAGAAGAACATCAAGTTGTAAAGAAGGCAAAAGGTATAAAAACATCATATTTAAAGAAGAATGTACAGTTTGAACATTTTAAAAGATGTTTATTTGAAAGCATGGAAACAACTGCAACTTTTAATACAATAAGAAGCTTTAATCATCAAGTCTACAGTGTCAAGCAAACTAAGTGGGGACTCAGCTACAAGGATGACAAGAGACATATCCGGGAAGACAATATACACACTCTACCTTTTGGACATTATTCTTTAACTCCTATCGACCAATAAAACCTATTCTTCGTCCTTTCACCTGTTTCCTTTTCCTTTCCGTAAAAAAAGGGAGCATGGCAAGTTCAATGCCATGTTCCCTCTTTTTTACACAAATATAATATGGCCTTGACCCATATTTGTTAATAATATAAAAGGTGATAAGCCATTTTGAGGATTAGTATTTTCTCAAGCGGTGTACAAACAACATCTGAAGATGGAAGGATTAAAGGATAAAATTGTAAACGAACTTCATAAGCCGGCAAGAAGAAAGTTTCCAAGAAGAAATACAATTATTAAAGGAAGGAACGATCTTTACCAAGCCGATCTCATAGAGATGATACCGCATAGTAAATTAAATAAGGGATTTAAATATATATTGGCAATTATAGATTGTTTTAGTAAGCTTGCTGACGCTATACCACTCAAGGATAAGACTGGGAAAAGTGTAACAAAAGCTATGGAAGCAGCTATAAAGAAAAATAAATTTGTCATAAAACATTTACAAACTGATGATGGAAAAGAATATTTTAACAAAGAATTTACAGCATTAATGAAAAAATATAACATAAATCATTATTCTACAAATTCGGAAGTAAAAGCTTCCATAATTGAACGATTCAATAGAACATTAAAAGGAGCAATGTATAAAACATTTTCTAAACGAGGATCGTACGTGTGGTACGATATATTACCGAAACTTATAAAAGAATACAATAACAAGTTTCATCGCACTATCGGTATGAAACCTATTGAAGTAAATATCAATAATGCTAAGCTTGTTTTGGAGCGTATTAAGAAAAATACTTCTCCTAAAATTGAAAAATTAAGACCTAAAAAGTTTAAAATTAACGACAAAGTACGTATAAGTAAATATAAAGGAGTTTTTAGTAAAAGATATTTACCAAATTGGACTAACGAAATATTTACAATCTACAAAGTGCAGCCGACAATACCAGAAACCTACATTTTAAAGGATAACAAAGGTGAACTACTTCAAGGCGGATTCTATGGTCATGAATTATTAAAATCGACAGTAGGTGATGTATATCTTGTTGAAAAAATTTTACAAAGAAAAAAGGATAAAGTTAAAGTCCGTTGGTTGGGATTTGATAGGAGTGAAGATTCTTGGATTCCTACAAAAGACTTGGTGTAATACTTTAATAACTCATTATGTGTTTAACCTTTAAACAAGATGGATATTGTACAGCAAAAAGAACGATTTAATATTAATAATATAGATGAATTGACAGTGGATAATAACAATTTAAACCATGGTAAACATGGTGAATTACTACCAAACTCTATAAGATGTTTAATAACTGGCCCTTCTAATTGTGGAAAAACAAATGTTGTTTTTAACCTTATAACTAATCCAAAAGGGCTACGTTTTAATAACATATACATTTTCTCAAAATCTTTGCAACAACCTAAATACCAGTTGTTAGATAAGGTATTAGCAAGTGTGCCAGAAGTAAATTTCTACAAGTTTAATGCTAGTGAAACTATTATGCAACCAAGTGAAGCTAAACCATTTTCTATATTTATATTTGACGATGTGTCATGTGAGAATCATGATACAATAAGAAGTTATTTCGCAATGGGGAGACATCATAATATTGACAGTATTTACATTGGTCAAACCTATAGTAAAATTCCAAAACAACTTATAAGAGATAATGCAAATTTGTTGATAATATTCAAGCAGGATGAAACAAATTTGAAACATATATATAACGATCATGTGAATGCCGACATGACATTTGATAAATTTAAAGAGATGTGCGGCAAAGCATGGGCTGAAAAGTATGGATTTCTTGTTATTATGAAAGATGAAGCTATAAAAGATGGAAGGTATCGAATAGGGTTAGATAAATTTGTATTAATCTATTAAATGAATAGCGGTGTGTCTAGTAATGAATGAGACTTCATAGTGTAAACATGGTAAATCAAGAAAAACTATTGAAAGAAATAAAATCACTCAGTGATTCTATTAGGATTAAAAACCGTGCATTAAGGATGGGTATAAGCGAAAGAGAAGAATTTTTAGAGACTACATTTAAACCTATTACAGAACCTTTAAAACAAATATCAGAAACCATTAGTAAACCTCGTTACGAAGGAGATGTTTTACTACCAGTTTCTAAACAAGAAGTACAAGCATTAAAAAAGGAAGACAATGATGATTCATATACAAGCGCTAGTGACCAAGAAGAAACAAAAGAAGAAGAACCTATTGTTGAAAAGGAAGAAGAACAGCCAATACCTGAAGCAGAACAATCTATTCCAAATTTAACACAATTGAGTAGCGATATATTACAACACGGACCTCTGGGAAGAAAATATATATTGAAAATGCTACATGATATAAAATCAAACCCTAATTTAAGTAAATCACACGTATACGGAGCAAGAATTGATGGGAATGAATTGAAAATAGGTGATTCAAAACTTAAAATAACTGAAGACGATTATATCATTATTGGTGAGCATAAATATAAGGGAACAAAAGGATTATATGAATTAATTTTTAAAAACATACCATTGAGATATTCGACCAAAGATTTAAATACTTTTAAGGAAATTTTACAAAATACTAATGCACATAAAAGGAATTACTCAAAGGATGCAATAATTAATCGTTCACGCGCAACAAAATATAACATTGTTATAAAAAAGTTGTTTCCCCCACGAAAACTACCAACATTACGTACCGCACCAGCAGTAAAACAACCGCTAAAAAGAAAATCTTTATCACTTATGGATTTATCACTTCTTGAACAACATAGTAAAAAGATTAAAGGAGATACTTCAACATCTGGCAAAGGACTAATGAAAAATCTGTACAATACCAATGTAATTTATTACAAAGACATTAATAAATTAGTTGACAGAATGAGACTATTACATGAAGCTATGGAAGCTGGTCATACAGGTTTAAATAATGAATGGGTAGCTCTAGTTGATGAACTCAGAAGTCGAGGTGTCGTCGTATAATTGTCCGCAGATATAAAAGAATGGCAAGCATATAATGTATCATTTTTAACATGAGCGTCGACAAGTTTGGACGGTACTCCGCGTTAGGAGTGCAAGTTGGAGAAGACAGAAAAAGAAGTGGACTGCCGCAAACACCTGAAGGTGACTATAACATAAGTAATAAACGTTTAAAACTAGTTAAAGATCCAGAAGAAGATACTGATGGAGCAAATTTAAAGACGGTAAAAGAAGCTACTTCAACATCATTAAAATTACTTAAGGATACTTACGATGTTAAATCACATAGAATAATTAATGTTGGTAAACCAACTGACAGTTCTGATGCAATTACTAAAGAGTATTTATCATCTGAACTTTCAAACACTTTAAAATTGCAGTGGGGTAACAATTTAAAAGATGGACAAACATATGATGCTGGAAATCATAGGATAACCAATGTGGCAAATCCAAAAAATGATAAAGATTCAGTTAATAAAGAATATTTACATTCTATAATACCGGAAAAGACTCAACGAGGATTTTCTTTTTATAAGTTTATTATAAATGACATTGGATACCCAAAGGAAGACGGTGATGCTGTAAACCTGAAATACATCAAGGACAACTGTATTTTACAAGATGCTGATGAAATAGATTGTCATGGAAAAGCATTGTCAAATGTAAAATTTGGTTCTCAACCAAAAGACGCTGTTACTATGGAACAATTATCTAAAGAATTAAAAAAGGAAACATCAAATTTTGTAAAACATGAAGATGCTGTGCTAAGGCGAGGAAATACATTTATACATGGAAATGAAAAATTTGATTTAATGCAAGGAAGTAATGATAAATGGGATGCGGGAGGTAAAAGAATAACAAATGGAAGATTTGGTCAAAAAAGTTCGGATGTACCTTTAATGGCACAAACATTAATTGCGGGCGGTCCTTTATTAGGCACATATGAAGGTCATAATAGAAGAATAAAAAATATAATGCCTGGTTATGAAGAAAATGATTGTGTTACAGTGAAACAAACAATAACTTGGGATAAACGCAATGGAACCAAATTTGATGCTAAAATGAAGAAAATAATTAATATTTCACCAGGTGAAGATTTTAATGATGCTGCTACTATTGGACAAGTTATAACAACATCAAAAAATGATTCAACCGCTTACACGTGTAATGATAAACGTATTATGCAGTTACACGATCCTCAACATCCGAAAGATGCTGTAACTTTAGATTGTTTAATAAGAATAGTGGGCAATTTACTTATTGATACCCACAATCATATAGCTAGTACAACAAGTCATGTAATAATTCAACCCGATGAACGAGAAGCTTGGATTAAAAATAGAATCATAAATCAGTATATAATTAATTTGAATAATTAATTATTTAAATATAAAAATTGTGCATAAGTTATTCATTTATATAAAGCATCTCGTTGAGTAAACACACCGGTTATATATAAAACAACATAATGAAGATCGCACCGCTCAGTCGTCGTCAAGTCAGCGGCAAGAAAGGACTTGGTATAACATCAGCTGCGTTATCCCTTCTCAAACGAATTCCTGTTGGTGCTGTTGTAAATCGGGCAATAGACGCTCTACCATACGAATTTCATCTGCCAGGAGGTTATCAATATTGCGGACCCGGAACTAAATTGGCAAAACGTTTAGCAAGAGGGGATCCAGGAATTAATAAATTGGATCAAGCTTGCAAAGAACACGATATAGCGTATTCCAAGTTTGCTGATTCAACAAATAGATCAATAGCAGATAGAGTGCTAGCGGAAAAAGCTTGGCAAAGAGTTAAATCAAGTGACGCAAGTATTGCAGAAAAAGCAGCCGCTTGGGCAGTAACTACAGCTATGAAGGCGAAAACAAAATTTGGTGGCGGAAAACGTCGAAGAGGAAGACCTGCAAAGAAAAGAGCTCCTAAAAGAGGTGGAAACATTAAAAAGAGACGTCGTAGAACTCGTAAAACAAAGACAAAGAAGACTTCCGTTTGGTCAATGGTAAAAAACGGAGCAGGTCTATACCTAAGACCGTACCGTGTGTACTAAATAAGAAAAATCAATTGATAATTCCAAATAAAGCCTTAACAAATCATCAATTATCAAATTATGTAAAATGTTTGAAGATACCATTTTTTAGGGGAGTTTTTATGAAAGACGCATTACCAAAAAACATATGGAAAAATGAAACTGGAATAGTAAATTTAGATTCCTCCTATGGTCCAGGAACTCATTGGGTATGCTATAAAAAACTCGGACAAAGCGTTTATTATTTTGACAGTTTTGGCAATCTACCACCACCTAAAGAACTTCAACACTATTTTAAAAACTCTAAGAATATATTTTACAATTATAAAAGAGAACAACCTAACAATACAGAAATATGCGGACATTTATGTTTGGAGTTTTTAGCAAAAAGTGTCAGTCAGCTTTAAGATGTCATCGTACACAGTGTCACTGAGCGGAAATTCATCTACATTAAAAAGTACTCTTTTCCCAGCATTGCGTCTATCTAAAGATAGATTATGGGAAGCGGCATTATTAGATTTCACTACGTACAATTCGATTCCCAACATTACAGAGGGTAAAAACAATTTACTACATTATTATGAAAGTAAAGATGAAAAAGGAAATTATTCAGAATTAAAAATAATAACCTTGTCTACGGGAGCATATGAAATAGATGATATAAACCAGCTATTACAGAAGCAGCTAGGAGAAGAAAATATCTGTATAAAAGGAAACAACAATACTTTAAAAGCGGAAATTACCTCAAAATATTATATAGATTTAAGTTTAGAAAATTCAATCGGTAGTTTACTCGGATTTTCAGATAAGAAAAGAAAAATCTTAGATCCCGGAACTACTCATACCGGTGATACCACAGTAACAATATTAAAGGTTAATAGTATTGATATAACATGCAATATTATACACGGATCGTATAGAGATGGGGTAAACCAACATATTTTACATACATTTTATCCAACAGTTGCTCCTGGTTTTAAAATAGTTGAGAAGCCACAAAACCTTATATACCTACCATTAAACACCAGTTTTATTTCAGACATCGTACTGAACATATCAGATCAGGACGGTAATAGTGTTGACTTTAGAAAAGAAACAATTACAATACGGTTACACATAAAAGCGGTAACTTAAGTATAACATGGGATTAACATTTAAACCACAACGGAAAAGCCGGGAGCTCAGTAGCTCTTCAACATTGGACGAGTTAACACCGGACAACATACATTTCCTACAAAAAATTGGGTTAAAACTAAATTACGATGGACATTCTGGATATATCTCAAGGACCGACGTTCGACGAAACCCTATGGGAGAAGGAATATCACACACACAACCCTTACACTTCATCAAAATTAAACAATAATGATGAAATAAGGATTCCCATTCAACAACAAGATATTTACACATTACCCTGTGAGAGTTATTTATATATTGAGGGACAAGTATTAAAATTGGATGGAAAAACCGGTTCATCTGTTCCTTTTATAAATAACCCAATGGCATATCTTTTTGACGAAATAAGATATGAAATATCAGGAGTGACAGTTGATTCAACAAAAAAGGTTGGTATAACAACAACACTAAAAGGATTAACATCATTAACACCCCATGAAAAGAATTCAATAGTCACCGCCGGATGGGTTACCCCCGATAAAGACAGCATAACACCAAATTCCAATGGTCATTTTGATTTTCACATACCTTTACGATTGCTTTTGGGATTCGCTGAAGATTACAAGAGAATAATAATAAATGTCAAACAAGAATTGGTATTACTCAGATCTTCAACTAACAAGGACTTGATATTAGCAGCAAGTGGCACTGAAGAAAGTAAACTAGAATGGCAGCTACAATTAAATAAAATCGTGTGGAGAGTACCTCATGTAAGATTAGCCGATGAACATAGAATCGTATTGTTAAGAAAGTTAAAATCTGACCGTGATATTGTAATGCCTTTTAGAAGTTGGGAATTCCATGAATACCCCATATTACCTCAAACAGAACGACAAACATGGACTGTTAAAACATCTACTTATTTAGAACGAGCAAGGTACATAATACTAGGTTTTCAAACCAATCGAAAAGATGTTATAACCGCACACGCAGGTCAATTTGACCATTGCAATATAAAGAATTGCAAAGTGTTTCTAAACTCTCAATTCTTTCCTTATGACAATTTAAATGTCATGTTTAGCAAAAAGCGTTATTCCATCTTATATGATATGTATGCAAGATTTCAATCGTCATATTATGGAAAAACTAATACACCACTGTTATCACCTGAACAGTATTATTCAAAAGCCCCAATAATCGTTATCGATTGCTCAAAGCAAAATGAATCAGTAAAATCGTCAAGTGTGGATATAAAAATTGAAATGGAATTTGAAGATAAAATACCAGAAGGTACTTCGGCATATTGTCTCATTTTACATGACAAAATAGTAACGTACACTCCACTAACTGGAATAGTTAAAAATGTGTTATAAAAAACGGTTTTTAGGTGGGGGCGATTGTTATAAAAGGAGGAAAACGAAGTAGAAATTTCATTATTTGTTTGACCATCCTATGGGAAACATCGTTAGCAAGATGAGTTCACTTAATGCAAATACTAACGAAGAAGAAACTACACCGCTTATAGCCGACAACAGTTCCGATATAGAAAAACAAATTGAACAAGAAATGGATGAGTTCCTCAAGTTTAAACATAAGAAAAGAGAAGAGGAAGTTGAAAAAGGAATTAAAAAAAGAAAAGTCGATGACATTATTTCCACCAATATTTTAACAGAGGTATTTCTTAGAATCTACTATCCCATCTCATCATGTATGACAAAAAGCGTATCTGCCGGAGTAATAAAATCATTGGAGTATTCACCAACTATTATTTTGAATCATGGATCTAAAATGGTGTTTTTCTCTGAAATTTCCTGGGAATCGTTTATGAAGCATATACATCTTTTAGAATGTTATTTAAGTAACAATACATATGGAAGAAGAACGAAATTAAGTTTGCTAGAATCAAATATTGAAATCGATATAGTAAAACATCGGGGAGGACAAATTGTTCGTTTTAGAGATTTAACTAAACATGACATAAAAATACACCTTACAAAAGATGAATTCTACACCCTCAGCTGTGCTACAGGTCCTATCACAAGATATCTAAAACAACTAATATTTTCAAGCGCAATCATAAAAGAATATTTAACCGATACATTGGATAGACAACCATATGTACCAATCCTATACGGTCCCGTAGATACTTCCATTTTCAATAGAATACCTCACGAAGTTGATATGTGGAGACAGTTGCACAACTATCAGACTAACTTCGGTATAGATGAAGAAGCACAAGAAATGAATGAAGAAGCATCTTGCAGCAACCAACCCGCAGTATAAAAAGACGCCCTCCATAATTTTACAAACAGTCCCATACCGACCTTTGTCATGAATAAACAAGTTTCATTTTCAAACCAATACCAAATAATGGAGGTAAAACGAGGTATAATTGAATTTCAAGCGTTTCGCGGTAACGACGGACATTTTATCATTAAAGAGTTAGTTATTCTAGACATGAACACATCTGTCGTTTATCACTATTTATTCCAACCTCCTATACCGTTCAACAGATTAACTACTAAAGCAAGAGTGACAAACAAATGGTTGATGAAACATTTTCACAACCTGAGATGGGATGAAGGTTTTATCCACTACAGTATGGTGCCGCACATTATGAATCATTACTGTAAGGAATTTAAAATTATCTACACAAAGGGATTGGAGAAAACCGCTTGGATACAAGCATTTACAAACCATGAAGTGATAAATGTGCAAGTGGATAGAGATTTTCAGTGTCACTTTGCCAACATTTGTATCTCTACCAAAAACTTTAAACATCGGCAGTCCCAATGCGCTTTAAAGAACGCTTATCGTTTGAATGCATATCTACAACAGAATGGTGGGGGGTGGGAAGGATATAAAAGCGACAACGCAACCATGACCCAGCATGAGTATTACTCTAGCCTCCGAACAGTCAACACCTCCCACACAGATTCGCAAGACTAAGAATAATATTAACAATAAATAAGAAGAAGAAAAAGTAAAGATGACGTCACAAACATTTTTACAATCTCTTGTCGATCAATTTAACAAACATTCAAAATCTACCGTCTTACCGACTAAAAGATGTTCAGAATTAAAAGAAGAAAAACATTATGTTATCCACACCATTAAGAAGATGGAAACTAGTGTTGGGGACGCCATCAACGTTACACTGAGTGAAGCGCCCTACACGCCCGGTGATGAACCAAAATTTCAAACATTTCTTCCTAAGCGCTTCGTGCACCTCCTGCAAAACGAAGATCTACGCCTTATCCACCCCGGCTCTCTGTACTTGGCATCCCACGGTCCAAGCGGAAGCAATTCAACGGAACTTACACTTCACGTCATGCCTACTGCCAACAACTAATTTATTTTTTGTAATACTTTTGTACACCTTTGTGAATTATTTTAAAAATAAATAAAGATGAAAAAATAAAAAAAATAAAAAGCAATATATCACTATGTGTCTTTGCACATGGTGATATATTGCTTTTTAAAAAAATAATTTTAGATGACCTTGACCTAGTTACAAAAACTATATAAATGGAGTAATTTTCAAGGGGATTTCCTCAGTCTACAATTGACTTCCGTGCTGTACACATCTCCCTTGGTTGTCCAATTATTTAAACAACAACATGTCTCTCAAAATCAAATGCGCATCATACGATACCTCCACCATCACAACTTTTGAACAACTCGACAATTTTACTAATGAATTGCGAGTACTTCTTGCAGGCGGTTATCACTTAAATGCCGATGTTTACGTTACAAATAAGAAGATGTTTTCAAAACAAAACTACTGCGATGATGAAGTGTACTTTTCTACACAAACGGCAACAACATCTAGCCCTTCTACTCAAAATAATGTTAAATTCCACAAATACTACTAATGTTGAATTACAATAACAATACTCCATCAACTTGAGGCTTCGCTATAAAAAGGCTATTCAACCCAGACTAAATCATCATTTGCTTTTTGACAACCGCAGCGATAACAACTACAACTACTATGCTGTACCGAATGATGATTGAATTTAATGGTAAAATATTTGGAAAGGACTATCAAACGGTAGAAGAGATGAGCTCCGATCTTGATGTATTAACTAAAGAAGGCTTCCAACCAAAGTTAATTCTAAAATTTCCAGAAGTACATCCACTATCCACTGAAGATCTCGTCGCAATGGCTAGAGCAAAAAAACAAGAACATGAAGTAAATATTAAAAAAGAGAAAGAAGAAAAAAAAGACGAACCTATATCTTAAGTGTGCAACTTTTTAATATTTGTACCCCATTCTTTTTTAAAACTCCATTTGGTTGACCTTGAAATTACCCCCACCACTTTTTTCTTTTAATAAAACTCTCTATTCTATACTATACACCTTCATTTCCCAACTCCACTTAGAACCGTCAACATGGAAAAGAAAAAAGAAGACTACAAACCACGCTACTGTTGTGAACAAAAATGTACCGATATAGGAAGATGGATGGTAGACGGATTAGCTTGTAGAAAATGTGAATTCTTCGGATCCTGTTACTGCAAATGCAAAACAAAACAACTACCACCACCAGAATTGCAAACCTTCAAAATTTATAAATCAAGATACTTCCACACTTGCTGTCCCCAGAGATGTTTCAAATTTCACCCAGAAAGACTTTTTAATTGCCGAAAGTGTGATGCATATTATAAAGACGACTTTTGTACATGCATCAAACATTTGTGCAAATATAGATCAGATTGGTCTTCTGATCCTATTCAAGCTTCAGATGTATAGCTGTAGTCACTGACTGCAGCTTTTTTTTAAAATTTCATTTGGTTGACCTTGAGATTTACAATATATATTCTACATACCCTTTAACATGCTTCTCATTTACACTACATTGCTTGGACTAACACCAACATGGGTGACAGATTCATTTCTTTTGAACATTTAATTACCGAAAGAGATGAGATGGAAACTCTATTTCACAACTTACTCACACTTATGGATAGGTATCCTTTGAAATGGATCAACATCAAAGTAAAATATGTGGATCCTACCAGAATATTTTCATCATCATCATCATCATCTTCCAACAGTGCAGGGGAAGAAGAAGAACCAACTTATGGTATTACAATTATTGAATTAAACAGCGAGGAACAAGACAATCAAATTCAAATTATAAATAAACTTAGTATTTAGTTTACAAAAGTGATTGGTATTTCTATTCTATATTAATGCTATTATTATTTTATTTCTATACACTTCCCACAACCTACCCGAACGGCGTTTCGCGGCGAACTGCGGTAACCGAAGTTCTCTCGCTTCTCGTTTTGGATTACCCCCACTTCTTTTCTTCCCCCCACCACTATTCCCCGTTTCCATATAAGCGACCGCCTTACCGTCGCTCACCATTTGTTTGCCTACCGCCGAACGATGAGCCAGCCTCGATTAGCAAAAAATACTACTACTTTTGCAGTAACATCGCAACAAGATTTACAGGATATTTTTCAAACTTTAACCGATGTTGTAAACACACCAAACAACACGGTTACTATTACTGTTGAAATTACCTACAATTGTCCAGAGTGTGAAAGGATGGAAAGCGATAATGTTGAAGAATTAGAAATGCCAAACAACAGTCCTTCATCCGCCCACGATTCGACACCAGATGATGAAAGCTAGTCCTACACAAATATTCTTTTTCAATTCCCCACCACTTTACATTAAATATATATATCCTCCCCTTATTTGCTCTCCTCATTCCATCGCCTACTTTTACACCATCTACACCGCTCCTCTCTAACCTGTACACAAACATGATGGACGGCTTTTCAATCACATCACAATTGGAAGACGATAAATTAAAACTCGAAATTAACAGAATACAATTGGAAGCACAGAATCAGGAAGAAATGATCCGGCTGTTAAAGCTCTTCAAATGCGTACTGTGGTTGGTATGCCTCTATCTGCTCATCGCCATCACCATCGGCATTTACCAGACCATCACCGCCAAACATCGCTTCGACACCACTTCAAATAAAACTTCTACTTGGCTTTCCTAAAATAAATTATTAATTCCCACAGCCCCGCACCCCCCCCCCCCCATCCCCTCCCGCCCGCCCCACTCGTCCCCACACTCCCCACCTTTTTTAAAACCCCCTCCGAATGACCTTGACACACTTACCAACCCCTCCCCAAACCCCCCAAAAAACCCCCAAATCAACAACACACACCTGCCAGTTACAACCGCTGACCTTGACCTGCGCCAGAACCGGCAAATCCCTTCTACTTTTGACGATTTACATCAGGGCTTGAGGGTAAGGCTGGTAGCTTCCGAGCAAGGTTTGAGTCATTTTCTTCTGAGGTGCAATCATTTGTTTCTGAAGACTGACAATTACTGATGTCCTGGTTCCCCAAATTTACATTAGTAAAAGGTTTCGGGTTTGATTGAAGACGAATATCTGATGTGTTAGGCTGTATTTCAGGAGCAGTGGGGATACTTGAAGCTTTAATCGCCTTAGTTGGAGATGCAGATTCATCAAATTTTGTTTTAATGTCTTTGTTTAGAGGTTCAGAGCAATTATAGTATTTGCTATTAGAATAGACTGGACTACCTGAATGTAGCGTCCTTAGTTGGTTCTGATGTCTCCTTACCTTTCCTCTTTCAGTGTCTATAGTGTACATCATCCTTCCCAAATATCCAGTAACAATGCCCTTAATCCACCGTTTTGTCCCACTGAAAAATTTAGCCAAAACTCTGTCACCAGCCTGGAATTTTCTGTGTTGTTCGACATCATTATCAACCATAGAAGAATGAGGTGGTTCCAAAAATGCGAGTAAAGTTTTTGGTTGACGGCCATGTAGAAGTTCTGCTGGAGACTTACCTTTGTTAGGATTTGGTGTTGTGCGATAAGTGAACAAAATAGTATTCAGGGCGTAAAGTTTATTTTTCTTATCTAACCAGGATTTCTTCATTGCTTCCTTAAAAGTTCTCACAAAACGTTCTGCTTCTCCATTTGAAGAAGGATGAAATGGAGCAGTTGTCAAATGGGATATTCCTGTTTTAGCACAGAAATCCTTAAATGTGGCAGAAGTAAATTGTGCTCCATTATCGGAAACAAGAATATCAGGTGGTCCTTCTAGTAAAAAGATTTGGCGTAGTGCATTAATTGTTGATTCTGATGTAGTAGTATTCATCTTTATCACAAAAGGGAATTTTGAAAACGCATCGACAATAATCAACCACATACTGTTCAAAAACGGCCCTGCAAAATCAATGTGCACTCTTTCCCAAGGTTTACATGGAGCAGGCCAGCTTTTAAATTCTTGTTTGGGATTGGACTGACATTCTTGACAATGATCACAAGATTTGGAGAGAGTCTCTATGTCCTGATCTATGTGAAACCACCAACAGTGGCGTCTTGCCATCTGCTTCATACGAACAATCCCCCAGTGACCAGTATGTAGCAGCCGAAGAACAGACGATTGAAGAGCTGATGGAACCACAACACGAGGATATTCACATTGAAGCAGTAGCACTCCAGAATGCACTGTAAGAGTATTCCTACGATCGAAATATGGTTTCAACTGATTGCTTGGAGATGATTCAGGCCATCCTTGAGTTACATACACCAGAACATCTCGAAGAATCGGATCTTTTTGGGTTTCATGAACTACTTGTTTGTAGCTAATTGGGAAACTAGTAACACTACCCTCCATATCTTCAGTAATCCAATTGCAGCACTCTTCTGAGCTGTCAAAAGCTTTATCTGGGCCACATGGCAGGCGGGATAAGGCATTTCTTGTGTTTTTCTGTTGCACGGTAACGGATTGAGAAATTGTAGCTCATTAAAGTGATTGCCCATCTTTGAAGCCTTGACAACGTGTAAACAGGTAACTGTTTGTCAGGATGAAAAAGAGACACAAGAGGTTTATGGTCTGTGATAAGTTCGAACGATCTTCCATACAAATACTGGTGGAACTTTTTAACGCCAAAATAATTGACAGAGCCTCCTTTTCAATCTGACTGTAACCCTTCTCCGCATCATTAAGAGTCTTAGAGGCGAATGCTATAGGGCGCTCTGAACCATCGGGATATCTCAATGAAAGAACAGCACCAACACCATAAGAAGAAGCATCTGTTGCTAAAATTGCTGGAAACTCGCTGTTGTAGGGAACAAGGCTTGTAGCATTTATTAGAGATTCCTTTAGTTTTTTAAATGCAGTCTCTTCTTCTTCGCCCCATTTAAATAAGGCGTCCTTTTTCCGAAGTTTGTTTAAGGGAGCAGCTACAGAGGCAAAGTTAGGAATGAATCTATGATAGTATGTCATTTTTCCAAGAAATGTAAGAAGTTCAGACAGATTCTTTGGTCGTGGCAAGGATTTAAGAGCTACAACTTTGCTCTCAGATGGAAGAACACCTTTCTCAGATAGCGTATTGCCTAGGTACTCAATTTCTTCTTGGAAAAATTCACATTTCTTTAGATTACATCGAAGCCCATTTTCTTCAAGCCGACTAAACAATAGGCCTAGGTTCTGTAGATGCTCAGTTGTAGTTCTCCCAGTTACAATTATGTCATCTAGATAGTTTACACAACCTGGAATTCGAGATATAGTTTGTTCTAGGAATGACTGAAATATGGCCGGAGCACTTGAGACTCCAAAAGGCAACCGTTGATATTGGAATAGGCCAAAAGGTGTGTTGATAACAGCCAACTTTTTAGCTTCTTCGTCAAGCTCCAACTGTAAATACGCATCTGAAAGGTCCACTTTTGAGAATCTTTTTCCACCTTTTAGTTTACAAAGAAGCTCTTCAAAACGGGGTATAGGGTACCGCTCTACATCAATCTGAGTGTTAATAGTAACCTTAAAATCACCGCACAAACGAACCCTACCATCTGGCTTTGAAACTACAACTACCGGTGCTCCCCATTGACTAAATTTAAGTGGTTTAATTATTCCTAAATTGAGAAGTCTATCAATTTCTGTCTTCACAGCTTCGTGTTGAGCGAAAGGAATGGGTCTGTGTGACGACTTTCTCGATGAAGAAAATAATTTAATAAAATGAAATTTTCTTTTCGGAGAGCAGTCGCTGCAGACTCTCACCTCACGGATTCACCCAAGTCGCTAGCTGGGTTTACTCCAGGGTTCACAGAATTAATAAATTTTGAATGGTACAGATTTTTAATAAAACTTATAAAATCCAAAGGGTTTCACAGGTGTGGGCTCAGTACCGGTAGTATCAAATAGCGTTACTGTACCCTCATCATCGCTCACACCTGATATGAATGCCAATTAATAATTTTGAAATTTAAATTTAACTTAATGTTGGCTGGGTGGGTTTAGAGCCAACCCGTTCCCCACACCGACAAACACCCACACACCCGGTCCACGCTCTGGTACCGACAGGTCGCTGCGTGCCTGCACGGACTTGCAGATGACGGCCTCGTGGCGGGTTTGACAACGGTTCGACCAACAATAAAAAAAGGAAAAATCAGCCAACCCCACTCTGGAGGTTTCAAAACTAATCTAATACGGATAATAAATTTTACTCTAGCTACGGTAATAATTATAATTTCCTAGCACCAAATATATTTCCGGCACCCCACACGACAAAGCCGCTGGAGTTCAACTAAAATGTGCAAATAAAACGTAAAACTAAAACTAAACCGCAATCAACTCGGATTGCTAAAATATAAAAATGGAAATAAAATCACTCAGAACTAACTTTTTCCCTAAATAACCGTGTTGGCTACTTACACAGAGAGCTGTAGTAATCCGTAGCACACACTAAACCGGGAATCACTAAAACGTTCCGAACGCTATAAAACCGCAGGACAGAATGAAAATCCTGCTTTCCGCTCCATCCCCGAACCCTTCCCTCTTTGGAGGGGCGTTGGAGGGGTAACAGCTGATCGGCAGTCCACAGCTGATCGAAGGGGTTTTGCTAAAGCTGCGACGTCATAGCGGCAGTCGAGCCTTCACCTATTGTGCGAGGTTATGTTACTGTTTGTCAACACGTTATGCCGGCTATCCCGACACTTAAAAAGTATAGTTTTCGCCTTGACACTTCACCGCTGATAATAAACAGTTTTCGTACATAACCGGGCGTGACTTCAGATAGTGTGAGTTAATGTGAGTTTACGTGAATTGGTGTTCTCAATAGGTTTGGACTCGATGCCGGCGATGACTCACAGGTTAGTCTAAAATGAAGGAGGATGTTTACCCAGCAGTAAGCTAACTGCCTATTACCAATTACCACCTCTACCCTACTAATAAAATCAACCAAGGCTCAGACCCAACTCAAGTAGAACATAGGCTTAACCTAGATTCTGACCGCTAGGCCTAGGCACTTGGTTTATTACTAGTAGGCTAGGCTAACAGAGGTTTTGCACCCCCCCTCCATTTTAGGTCGTTACACCCCCTCCTCACTTCGGGTGACAAAAAAAACAATAAAAAAAAGACCAGCACCTCGGGCCAAGAATAAAACACGGATGGGTGCAAGCGGTTTATTACCCAACCACAAGCAGAACCAAGTTTAGATAAGGAACCGTCCTCTATACATCCTGAGGTTCTCTCTCAGGAGCTCCGGACGGATACGGATGCGGGTTCCATCCGTCAGGCGGATCCTCCACTTCCGATTCCTCCTCTGCCGCCGGTTCAGAGGGGTTTCCGATGCGACCAACCGGTTCACCACCTCCTCCGGGAATCCAAAGTCCAAAGACTCCTGTAGTTGGCGGCTCTCCTTAGCTGAAAGGGTTGCGACCACCCCTGCAAAAGGCCTGGTTCGACCACCCTGCCCTAGGGGCATAATCACCCTTTCGTCCACTTGGACCAAGCCCAACTCCCGGAGACAACGCATACCGAGGATCAGGTCATTCGCTAGGCAAGGTATGTAATAAGCGTCCCAGGAGTAGGTTGTACCACCCACTGTACCCGAAAGCTCATACATAAACCCGGCCTCTTTGGTGGATCCATCGGCCATCTTCATGGTTGCCTCCACCTGACAAGGTTTGACACCCTGAGCCGACAAGACATCCACCACACGAGACCCGATCAAGTTCACGCTGGCTCCTGTGTCTACTAGGGCTTGGAAGGTTTTGCCAAGCACCTCCACCTCCACCAAGGGTCTTTCATCACCCTCAGGTTCCCCAGACACAGCGCCAGTGAAGTTCTTACTCGAGCCATTTGAACCCTTCGCCTGCGGTTGAGTTTCTTCGGACGCTTCCGGACTCAGTCGACCTCCCTGGCTCTGAGTTAGGCTGGCGTTTCCCGCCCGACACCCGCACCGGGAACTGGTGACTCCCTCCCGTTTGCAGTAATAGCATCTTCTTCTTTTGGGTTCAGGGCATTGTCGAAAACCATGACCGCGGCGATCGCAGTTGAAGCAAGTCCAATTCCCGCTTACCGCAGCGTTGTCTTGCTGGTTGGTACGCGGCTGACCACCGGGTTCAACCTGGCCACCCGTGGCTACTTGTCTACCACCCGTTTGAGCCTTAGCCTTCCCGCCGTTCCGGTTTCCACCTTGAACGCGAGTGACCACAGCGACTGGTTGATCACCTGAGCCGGTCACCCCGCTGTGAGGCTCCTTAACGGGTTCTACAGCGGCATGGTTCCAAAGCCGGTCCTGTTTACGCTTGTGGTCGTAGGCGGTCTCCGGTACTAATGCCAAGTTGGGTGGGGGAGGAGGACGGAACGTACTTAGATCACGGAGGTAGGCCTCATAATCCTCTGCTAGGCGAGTCAATTCAGGGATTGTGGCGAAACTACTGCGCCGTACCATGAGTTTGTACTCCGGCCGCATGTTTGTGTAAACGAGATTCAACTTCCTTTGCTGCGAATAATCACCACTACGCCTCATCAGGGTTGTGATAGCGGTTAGGTAGTTGCGGAAAGGTTCCTTTTCACCCTGTGTCCGCTTCCGAATCTCGTCTTCCAGATAGCGCTGGTATCCGGGTGGGAAGAACTGGGTTTCAAAGTCAACCCTGAAGTCCTCGAACCCGACCCAGGAACCTTTCATATTGCGATACCAGAGGAGGGCCTCCCCTTGTAACAGTTCCGGAATGGCTCTCAAGACATCCTCTGATGACAAGGAGTAGGTTTCAATCAGCTCCTCTAGTCGTTCTATGAAAGAGACGGGATCTTTTCTCCCATCGAACCGTAGGTTCCACTTCCGAACTGCGGTGCAGATCGAAGCGAAGCCGTTCCTGCCCCCACTAGTTAGGCCGTACTCAGGCCTGCGGTCACAGAAGGTTGATGATGCACCCAAGAACTCATCAAGCCTTGGGTTAAGGTATCCACCTCTCTGTGCCACCCCTTCGCTGGGGATGGGGTTCGCTGGGCCTGTGGATTGACCCTGCCCGATTGGCCAGGTCTGGTCGTCTGCTGGGTGGCACTGGCTAAGAGGCACGGGGTGTTGCCACCCCCCCTCTGGGGCAGACTGAGGCCTAAATTCAGTAGTCACCCTCTCGGGTATGAGAAGGTTGTCTTTCCTACTGTAGGGCAGCTGGGTTACGGACCCCGAGGCCACCGGACGTTGCTGTCCCAGGTTCGTCCTAACACCTCCTATGTTGGGTCCCCAATCGCCCGCGATGGTGTTCGATGGGTGGACTATAGGAGGTTCGGTCCGCGCAGCCACTGGGAACGTCCTCGCAAAGCCTTCGCTGAAGGTCACTCGCGTACCCACAGGGTCCCACGGAGTCAGTTGGTTTTCACCCACTGTCCGCTCGGCTGGCTTGCGTGAGGTCTTGAGCACCTCCGCCAGAGTTCGACGAACTGTCCCCGCATCGGCCCCCGGCGCCAAACCAAGCATTTCCCGAATGCTAGTCAACTCATCCTCCACCATCGCTGTCCGCACCTCCCGGTCACTCGAGGTAAGTGTTGCAGGATTTGAGTCACCCCCACTTTGGCTCACCTGAGGAACGTTCGTCACTCCCCGGTTCTCAGTCGTTACCCAAGTTGGGGGTTGGGTCCCGAATGTGGACTGCGCTTGGGTGAGGTAGGGCCATGGGCTCTGTGGGTCACGCCAGAACTGGCAAAATCTTTTCCGCAAGTCCTCTACCCTGCCGTTGGTGTCCAATCCGAACCGTTCCATCTCCTTGACTAGATCCTCTCTTCGCAACTCATGGATCCAGCCCACCCTTGGGTCATCGTATGGGGACCTCAAGCGTTCACCCACCGTGGTAGGCGGGTTGGTCAAAGATGAGGTCGTCCTAGTCTGACCTTGGAAGAGGTCTAACGGCCTAGAAGTTACGGTGAACACACCAGCACATGTGGTCACCGTAGTTTGGTCAACGGATAGTTGATCCTCCGTTGCTGAGGTTGTTGGTGTGCCGGTCATGGTTCGGAAACTAATTCACACTAAATATTAACCTCCGTAACAAAATTCTACACCTAGGACCAAAAAAATACAACACACACACTAAAATTACTTAATGTGTTTTCTAATGGCCAGAAAAAAATTAGATGTAGGCCTAATACTCACCTACTGGTACCAACGATACGGCTGTTTCAAACAACAAACTCGTTATATAGTAGGTTTCAGTCCCACAACCAAATATTAAAATTTGATCGTTAATTATAATGCTAAATTTAATTAACACTGTCCAATTTGTTCGGGCGCCATTTACTGTGACGACTTTCTCGATGAAGAAAATAATTTAATAAAATGAAATTTTCTTTTCGGAGAGCAGTCGCTGCAGACTCTCACCTCACGGATTCACCCAAGTCGCTAGCTGGGTTTACTCCAGGGTTCACAAAATTAATAAATTTTGAATGGTACAGATTTTTAATAAAACTTATAAAATCCAAAGGGTTTCACAGGTGTGGGCTCAGTACCGGTAGTATCAAATAGCGTTACTGTACCCTCATCATCGCTCACACCTGATATGAATGCCAATTAATAATTTTGAAATTTAAATTTAACTTAATGTTGGCTGGGTGGGTTTAGAGCCAACCCGTTCCCCACACCGACAAACACCCACACACCCGGTCCACGCTCTGGTACCGACAGGTCGCTGCGTGCCTGCACGGACTTGCAGATGACGGCCTCGTGGCGGGTTTGACAACGGTTCGACCAACAATAAAAAAAGGAAAAATCAGCCAACCCCACTCTGGAGGTTTCAAAACTAATCTAATACGGATAATAAATTTTACTCTAGCTACGGTAATAATTATAATTTCCTAGCACCAAATATATTTCCGGCACCCCACACGACAAAGCCGCTGGAGTTCAACTAAAATGTGCAAATAAAACGTAAAACTAAAACTAAACCGCAATCAACTCGGATTGCTAAAATATAAAAATGGAAATAAAATCACTCAGAACTAACTTTTTCCCTAAATAACCGTGTTGGCTACTTACACAGAGAGCTGTAGTAATCCGTAGCACACACTAAACCGGGAATCACTAAAACGTTCCGAACGCTATAAAACCGCAGGACAGAATGAAAATCCTGCTTTCCGCTCCATCCCCGAACCCTTCCCTCTTTGGAGGGGCGTTGGAGGGGTAACAGCTGATCGGCAGTCCACAGCTGATCGAAGGGGTTTTGCTAAAGCTGCGACGTCATAGCGGCAGTCGAGCCTTCACCTATTGTGCGAGGTTATGTTACTGTTTGTCAACACGTTATGCCGGCTATCCCGACACTTAAAAAGTATAGTTTTCGCCTTGACACTTCACCGCTGACAATAAACAGTTTTCGTACATAACCAGGCGTGACTTCAGATAGTGTGAGTTAATGTGAGTTTACGTGAATTGGTGTTCTCAATAGGTTTGGACTCGATGCCGGCGATGACTCACAGGTTAGTCTAAAATGAAGGAGGATGTTTACCCAGCAGTAACCTAACTGCCTATTACCAATTACCACCTCTACCCTACTAATAAAATCAACCAAGGCTCAGACCCAACTCAAGTAGAACATAGGCTTAACCTAGATTCTGACCGCTAGGCCTAGGCACTTGGTTTATTACTAGTAGGCTAGGCTAACAGAGGTTTTGCACCCCCCCTCCATTTTAGGTCGTTACATCTGGGCTTAAAGAATCGTGGTCTAGCCCCTGGTTTCAGATGAAAGGAAGCTTTAAAAGTCTTGCACGTTCCTAGGCCAGGTTCGAAAATAGATGCATACTTCTGGGTAATCTCTTTAACTTTATTTTTTGTCTCTTGATCAAAGTCAGGTTTTGCAGATAGCATATTGACAGCTTCAGAGAAAGGAGTTGATATTGTAATACCAAAAGCATGAAACCATGGTGTTCCAAAAATATTGTCACCCTTAGAGGAATTAGTCACAAGCAATCTTAACTGTTTGGAATTATTATTGAGAGTTACATTAGCCATAAACCAACCTTTTAGAGGGACATGTATACCACCATATGCTTTAAGATATGAACTTGGAGGGTGCAAACGTGGTTTGCCTAACTGCGCATATGTTTCTGGTCCAATCATTGAACACGTTGCACCTGAATCAAGGGTCATCTTAATTGGTTTACCATTAATAACTAAGTCTATGTAATATCGTGAGTCTGTTTCTGTAATAGGATGTGAGAGAGAATGAACTTCTTCGATCAAGTTCACGGCTTTGTTGGTTTGAGAACAAAAAATTGTAGAAATGTGTCCAAGTTTACCACAATTATTGCAAGTTGCTTTGTAAAAGCGACAGTTTCGTCTTTGATGAGTAAGGAAACAAGAGGGACAAGACTTGCGAAAATTTGGAACCTCTCCAGAAAAGGTAGAATCCCCTTTTAAGTTACCGGAAGGCTTACCAGTTTTGTTTGGCTTACCAGAACTGTAGCCTTGTGAAGATGAACCACATGAACAACCTGATGGTGATCTAGAACCTCGTCCGCGAGATGTGTTCATTTGCAAAACACTGGCTTCAGGGATGTTTTCAGAGTTAGTAATTATTTGTTTCGCAGCTTGGGTAGTTTCAAATGTCATAGCGATTTTCAGAACGTCACTGAGTGAAGGATTAGTCATCTGAAGGGCTTGGGTGCGAACAAAATCATGGGGTGTGTGGAGAACTATCACATCTCTGATATAATCATCTACCAAGGATTGATTACAACCAGATTTTGTACAATTTAAATTACACGTGCGGGCAACCCCCCTAAGTTCTGTTACCCATTCAGAATATGATTGTCCTGGTTTCATTACTGTTTTCAGAAATTTGTACCTTGATGCCAGAACGTGAACTTTAGATGCAAAGTAAACATTAAGTTGTTCAACAATGTCTTTGTAAGATTTACCTCCTACATCATTACAACCAAAAAGTTTTTGTAATAGGGAAAAAATCTCTGAACCTACCCAAGAAAGGAAAAATGCACGTTTTTACCATCATCCTCAACACTGTACGCATTGAAATGCTGTTTCAGACGTAAATAATATGATTCCCAGTTTTCATTGGATGAGTAAGCTTGAAAAGGTGGAACTAGCTGCAATAGTGGCTCATTATTCTTACTTTGATGGTCACCATTACTCTGCTTTTCACACAAAAGTGTTTCAATGATCTTATTTTGATTATTTAAACACTGTTTCAAATATTCCAAAAGTTCTTGATCCATTTTCTCGTCGCCAATATAAAATCTTAGAAATAAAGATAAAGAGTGTGTAACATTGATTTAATTAAACTAAAAACAAACAACAAGATAAACAATAACAAAAACATCTTAGAACAACTGACAGCTATTTAACTAAATTATCAGCTGTTGATATAATCTTAAATCCATATACATAGCAGAAGGCTGACTACGGTCTTATTGTAATTTATTACATTTTTAACTTTTTTGAAATTTTGCTTTTAATTGAAAAATTATTTCAATTAAAAGGAATTGACACAATAGTAAAATTTAATTAATATCAATAGACATGGCAAAATAATAATGAATAATAATCAATGGCAAAATAAGATATGTGTTAAACTATTGGTATACAACAAATTAATGAAAAACATTGATAAGAAACTGAATACACCAGCAAATAAAACTATTTTGTATGCGTTGTACGTTGCTTTCAAATCTCAAATACAGCATGCCTCAAATTAACCCAATTTAGGAAATTACAATGAAAAATATAGACAAGAGTTATAGGTGAGAATTTATATCAAACTTTATTCCATGCCTAAAATACTATGCTAAAATATTAAACTAAATATCGGTCTTATTTTGACGGAACAAATTCCAGAGTATCACAAGTGGCTTTGCAAGAAAATGCTCTACTGATGGAGATGACAAGAGCACTTCACATTTCAGGAATCCTAGATAGACCTAAAAGATTACGTAGTACTATAGAAAGCTGCTTTTACATGCTGACGTTATTTAAGTAGATTGACACTTAAGGTCTTACCAGTCACTTCAAGTAAATCTTTGTCATAAGTATTAAATTTTAAAAGATGTGTTTCGTGCTTCTCTGTAATAAAAACAACCCTTGAAAGTATTCAAAAGGCAAAAGCCGTATTTTATTTGTTTTTATTGAGTAAACTAGTTTACTTTTTGCTCGGAATCGAGCAATGAAATTTTGGACTATACAATGTAATCACTAAAAATTTGATATTGGTTATAAATCAATTAAATCAATTATACCAGATCAATTAAATATGGTGATCATCAGTAAAACCCTCTAAGACTATATACAGTCATCTATTAACAATCTACAGCTCTGCATTAACAAAAGCTTAAAACGCTTAAACCAATCCAAATGTTAATTTAATTGGAAAATGTTAAATTTAAATAGTAGTTTGCGTCTTTAATTCAAGTCAGATTACCATAGTTTTTTTCGCGGAACCTACTAAAGACCAAGATTCAATGACGCTAAAGACTTGAAAATCGGGAACAAATTTTCGAAGGAGTTCCATTCACAAAAAACCTTTAGTTTATTTCTATAACACATAGATTATAAATTTTATTGTTTGGAAAACTTTTGTTATACTAAGCTATTAGGTGAAAGTAATAGTGGACACTATAAGAATCTTAGGTTACATAAAAAACATGTTCAGCGTAAAGTGTAATCGTTAAGAATGTTACAAAAACCCCATGTCAAGATTACAACATAGTTTGGCTAAAACAAGTCGGGTGAATCTAATATGATTTAGTTTGGGAGGAAATTACAGTATGTGTCTTGAGTATTGCAAATATCAAATCAATTTTAATCTGTGTTTCCTACTTTATAAAACTTATTCTTATCAGGGAAAAAGTGCAGATAATCTGTCAAAACAACAATGTTATGAGCCATTAATAATTTCCAGTAGCTGCTTCAGTGTGTGATCGACCATATAACTAGCGGGTGGGTTGGTTGCATTTGAGTGCTTGAGGGTCTCATAATCCCTCGGATGCTACAACATGCCGGACGACGTATTACAGGTTTAGGTACACGATTTATGGTGTTAAGCTCCTGATGTATTACTGCTTACAGTCATACATGCATTATCAAGGTGAACTGGGGCAAAGCTCTTAATGTTAGTGAGAAAATTTAACTTTCTGGCCATTATCCAATAAATTTAAATAAATGATTTTTTATATATGTTTTGTACATGGTAGCTCGTTTGTAAAATGGTACTACACTTGTTAGTGGGTTGATTTAAATGTGTGCATCAAAAAGAATTAATTGTACTATTTTATACTCTTATAATATAGAAAAAAACTATTCAAATAATTACCCTTTTTACATAATTAAAAATTAACAAATAGAATCTTGCTTCACTTCCCAGACAGACAAAACAGTATTTGAATAATTTTTTATCACACAGCTTAAAAAAAAAAAAAAAAAAAAACATTTTGTCCTTTGCATTCTAAACCAGCTTTACGAGAAGATTATGCTAACAAACGTTTATCAAATGAAGCCTCAAAGAAATAAAACCTATGAAGCATTATTTATTTTGATAAATTTGACATCACAAAACTTTCGAAGATATTAACTCTACCTTAGAATGTCTAGTGTATACAACCAACGTGTGTTTATACTGCAACAACACACGAGAGGTCGGACCCACAACATTGTTCACTCTCGCTTGTGTACTCTGTCTAACAGTAACAATGGTACATAACTGCACAATGCTGCGTACTGTGAATATCATACGTGCTCTGGTAACTCAGGAGCGATTAACTACTACACATACAATCTTTAAAATAATTTTGAGGGTGAGGCAGGAAGATGCATTACGCCCACAAGGGGAAGCCTGCAGTGTGAGACTCTCCTAAAAAACGGGTATAACCACTAAAAAACCTCCTCCACTTTTTAGGAATCTAGCCTGGAATTGTTTGTCACATTACATCATGCTTGGCCTAAATTAGTCTAAGCCCATTGGGCTCACTCCTTGACAAGCCGTACGGTTAGGGGATATGAGCCACACAGCGGTCAAAGTCAGTTTTTTCCTAAGGAGTATGCCCCTGACGCAATGTGACATACAATCCCAGCAGCCCTCATCCTCCAAGACCTTTTGGCAGACCGAGTCCACCGAAAGTGCACCAAACATTTGTGAGGCCCTTCCCAACGGGGACAGCGGAAGAAGGTGTGCTCCGCATAGTCGGGAACGGCCGGGCAATAAATACAGCCCGGTGAACCGGTCTTTTCCATCCAATTAGGTATGGTAGTAGTCCACCTCACCATGCCGCCGTACCACCCATGGTTGGACCTGCTTGATAAGTCGCGCAGTCCATCGTCCTCAGGTGTCGTGCTCCCAGGTGTGTTGCCACTGCTGGAAGATTCGGCAGCGCCCTTCTGTTCTTGCTGTGTCCTTGCTTATCTCGCCTGGTCTCTGATAAATCGCCTTCCTCTCTCCTGCCAAGAGCTTGACAGGGATGACTCAGGCGACCACCAGGACGGCAGGGTTGGACACTCTCCGGTAGGCGGAACAAAACATAGACCGCAAGCAGGTAAAACCTTTTTTAAAAACATACTCCAGTAGATGTAAAAATAACATTTTTCTTTAGTAAGTAATTTCAACAGGATATATTTTAAAAGAAGTATTTTTAATAATTAAGTCGGTTATTTGAATAATGTTGTTTTCTAACTACCCTGATATTTAAATACTACTTCTGCAACCAATAAAAACGCAACGAACTCAAATGAACATACATATCAAACATTAAATTAATAAATAATTTACTCTTATGTTATTTTTATCTTTAACTACTATTTTTGTGAAACCATTCCAATCAAAGGCTAAATCTGGAAAAGTAATCTTATAAATTTAAAATTGTATTCTCTCCTTTGATATTATCTCATCGCAATAAGATTGACATGAGGCAGAAAGATATTGTGGTAAAGTGCACGTATTAAAAACTCTAGCATAAAATGTAGTCGAAATAATGTAACTGTAACAGTACAGTCTTTGATATATTAATTAAATCACGTTACCTTTACCCACGTTCAGTGTATCTTTTAGTGTCGTTAAATAGGTCAACTATAAAAATAAGATGTCGAGAATAAACTAATATGTAATTCATTTGTATCTTTCAAGTCAATGTTAATTTATGAATGTAAAGCTAGATTTTACTCAGTTATTATTTGTTTTACTTTCATCTTATTAACAATAAATCTTTAATTCTTTACTTAATTAGTTTTGTTAACCTAAATGAAACAATATAATAAATAAAATATGAAATAAAATAGTTCATAAAATAATTTACAGTATTTTAGGTAAACGTGGTTAAATTAGTACAGTAGTAGTTTTTAGGAAAGGAGAAATACTGCGTTTTATGCACAGGTGACCAAAATGTATTGTAACAATAGTATAATAAAATCCAGTGGCCCAAACAAAAAAATCTTCTCTTTCACTTCTATGTAGTATTTCATAAAAACATATAAAATGAAAAGATTATTATCTAACAATCGTGTAATAAATTTAATAATTACTATCAAAATTCTGGGTCTCTATGAAACGTACCAGCGAATCAGAAGACTTCATTAAACTCAGCGAGTTTAATTTGAAATTTTTTACTTGAATCCATCACTAAAACTAATTTACTGACATTTCGTTTCATTGACATTAAATTTATGAAAACGTCATAAAAGCTATTAAACGACACAAAACCACAAAGCCTGCCGTTAAATTGGTAATTTCCAAACCTCAATCATTGGATCGCTAACATCATAAATTGGATTTTATACTAATGTAGCAAATGACGACAGTTTAAAGTGTGATTGTAACAACTTTCCATTAAAATTTTTTAAAGAATTTCATATTAAAAATAATTTTTACGGTAAACAATTTTGGTTTTTCGACCATGTTTTTCGATAATTTATTTAAAATTATTATAAAATAAACTAGACAGTCCTATATTTTATACTGACGTTAGTAAATTCATTATATTTTTCTTCATTATGATTGAAAATGAAAATTGCAAATAATTTTTAATGGTGAAAGAAAAACTTGTTTATTTTACAGACAAACTAATTGTTTCCAATAATTTTAACAAATCTTGTTTTAGCAAAATAGATGAATTCTCTTCATAACATTAAATAATGCTTCTTTTTTACCTATACGTTTAAAGTGTTAGCACTTATTAAAAAAAATATATTTAGTTATTATTGAGATTATGACTACGATATTATTAAAAGATGTATTAATTTGACAAAGATTTCCTATTAATTATCTAATAATAAAATGCGTTTATCGTTTTAAATTTAATATAATGATTTTTTTAAGTCAGAAAATTAAATTTTATTAAACTTAAAAAAAACCTGATGTGGTTTCATTTTGGTATCATTTTAAAACTTGAAGTTGTTTATAGAAAGTGATTGTAAGTTTTATAGTGGAGCTTTATAAAAAGTTAGGTTATTATCTATATAACCTAATATAACATAATATAATATAATGAATAGGAAGAAAAATACAATACTCACACAGGGAACCAGCCTGTAGGGTGGGACACCCTTAAAAACTTGTATACACAGTAACAAACTTCCTCTACTCTTTAGGAATATAGCCTGGAATTGTTTGTCACATTACATAAAGCCTAAACTAGCCTAAGCCCACTGAGCTCACTCCTTGACCAGCCACACGATCAGGGAGTCTGAGCCGGTCCAGATCAGTATTTTTTCTAAAGAGGGCGCCTCCGACGCACTTTTGGCAGAACGAGGCCACATAAAATGTACCAAAAATTTGTGTCTCCTCCAGGCTGTTTCCTTCCCAACGGGGACAATGGAAGAAGGTGTGCTCCGCATCGTAGGAACGCCCGGGCAATAAATGCAGTCCGGTGAACCGATCCTGCCCATCGGGTTCAAGTACAACCGAAATTAGCTGTGACCTGAGTTGATAGTTGTAACATTAAATTTACTTTTAATAATAATGGAAATATTCTTTTTTAATATAAGTTGAATATTGCAATTTCAAAGAATGATAAAGTAAAATATTTTATGTGACTAATTAAATCTCTTTTTAAATACGTTTTCAGTTTTCATTGCACAACTTTACAGTTAATTTACAGGAAACATTTTTAAAGTCTAATAAATTCTTTATTAACACACAGAGAGGTACTCTGCCGTCTATTTACCGCTTTTCAATCAACATTATAATTCTAACAAAGAATTTCTTACTTAAATGAAAAAGAAGAGTTTTTTTTATCAAAAACATGTTAATTTTTTTTGTTATAGAGTACTAATAGAGCAAAAAATAAATCCAACTTCAAAAATATAATTATGAATAAATGATAAACATGTACTCATTTCTTTTGTCAATATCCTATCAGAATACTTTAAAATTGCTGGATTACGAAAATAAGTTTACTTTCACTAATGAAGTCTAAAGTAGCTCTGAAAACTTTTTATTATCAATTAATATTTATCATGTAACTAGACAATTTGATACGAGGGCAAGGACAAATTTGAATAATCACTAAGATTCCTAATATAGTTTATATTTTTCAAGCAAACCATGTTACATGGTATTCTGTTTATAGAGCCTGAAAATACTGCTTACTTTTCTATAACACTAATATATTGTCCCCTATTTGCTTATTTTCATTTCACAAAAAAAAGTAACCAACTTAATATCCAATTAAATGACTAGATGTGTATTCTAAGCATTAAATGGTAATCTTCTGTGCAACTGCAGTTTTCATTGATTATCTCTGGTTGATATATCAATCAGAGGTAATCGATGAAAAATCTAGTTATTCTCAAATATGTGTTGAGCTCACCACCATCTAGATTAAATACAAAGGTGTTTCAATCGAATAAGTTAGAAAAATAATTATATCAAATGATTTTTCATCACGACGCAATTATTAATAAATGTGGAAATTTTAAAGGAGGATTATTTTTGTAAATTCTTCGCCATTGGACAAAGTAAACAAAGCTGGAATTCAAAATTTAATTTGTTTTAAACCCAGCTGATTGTTGCTGTACGGAAAAGTTTGTTTACCTTGGACGGAAAGTAATGTTTACAAACATTACTTTCCGTACAGATCAGTAAAATCAGCTGACGGTGACAGTTTGGGAAATGACTACTTTCCAAGGTCTCAGTGTACGGCAAGTTGTCACTTTCTTATACGGAGTGATGAAAATGATTTTTTTATTTAAAGATTAGTTTATTTATTTTTAGAGTGGTTGTAGTTTTAATAAAGGAACTCATTTACCTTCACAGCGAAGTTAAAAATAAATCCAAAATGATAAAACAGTCTAAAAATGAAATGATGTATTTAGATAGTTCAAATTTTGTTATAAAGGATAAAAAGAGAACGTTTCAGAGTATCGACGGAGGGCGGATCGCATGGGACCACCTCGGTCGCGCAGTCCTCTGGAGTGTTTAAACGATTTGTTTATTGTGCTCAGTCAACAAGAATACCTTTTCTTGTTAAATTAACCTTTATAACAAATTGAATTGTAAGATATGTTTTACAATACTAATAGTGGAGTGTAAATTTTTAATGTGTCCTTCTATTTAATTTACGCCATTTCACAGACTTGTTTGTTTAGACATTACCACCACGCAAGATGTCATTTGAATACAACAAATAAACATATGTTGTTTTAATTTGATACGAAGTTTATTATCAAAAATAAAATCTAGTGATGTGTTTTGAAAAGTGTATTTTTACATTGACAAATTGCACATCTTATTTGATTTATAAATGATTTATATTGTAAGGTACTTATACATCATTGTTGTTAAAAAAAAAAAATAAAAATATATACGCAATCGAAAACTCTTATTTTGTGGCTTATTTTATGGGACCACATTTTTTTGTAAAATATGAACTGATGTACCTTGCTTGAACTTGTTAGACTTATTGAACGAAAGTTATTTTGAAAAACAGTTGTTACTGAAAATCGCTGGATAAATAAGGACATTTTTATTTATTTATTTTTTATTTATTATTTGTTTATTTATTGTTTTATTTAATTATTATTTATTATTTATTTAACATATAAAAAGTACCAAAGCATGAAGTAAAAATTTAGAATTTTCAGTAAAACCACAAAAAAATTAATAAAGTCACTTATAATGATGTAATTTAGGTTTAAAAGTATATTAGATTGCTTAGTTAATTTTGTCTATATGTTCTAAAGCCACATGTTTATTGTTTTTCAAATACAATAAAAGAAATATAATTAAAATAAACTTCAAAATGTTCATGTAATAATAATAACCCACTTATACATTTCAATGTTTAAACCAATTTGGAATTATGTATATCATTGAAGGACCAATAAAGCTCAACATTTCTTTAATAAAGAAAGAACATTCTCTTATCCTTCAATATCAATTCCCTAATTATATTATTATTTTGTAATAATAAAGTGTTGAATAATATGTATAATAAATTTGGATAAACAGTAAAACTGAGGATTAATATTCTCTCATAATGATATAATGGTATTTTATTCAGACTTATTAATTATTTGTATTGGAGCTAAATCATTTACTATCTGTTATTAAATTGTTCATCTTGGATGTAACTCTATCATTACTTTAAATTTCTGATAAGATGTAACTGTTTTGCTATTGATGAAATCACCTATGATATAGAAGCAACGTAGAAAAACTTGGTTGCAGCTCAACGGTGTAGAGGGAAGTTACGTACCGGTACGTGTTAGAACTGCAGATAAAGGCGCTCAAGTGAACGTAACACATTACTTATAACGTACATTGCATACATAATGGGGGAATAGCAAACATTAGTGATCAATAGTTTAAAACACATGTTCTATCCAAATTATTATCTCTATGACAACATGCTTGTTATTGTTTTGATGCTTTTATAATATAATGATTTTGAATGTAAAATAAATGTAAGTTGATAATAATAATTGTTAATTTTATTGAACATGGTGCAGTCTTAAATAAAAGGAACATTGTTTAGAAAGTATAATTAAGTATGGAAAGTGGACTGGTGAAACTACCACCTAATCTAGACTTACAAAGTCCTAATGTGAGTAATGAGTGGAAATTCTGGAAAACTTCTTTTGAAGACTATTTGGTAGCAACAGGTCATGAACAATCTATAGATAGAGTAAAATTATCACTATTGAGAAATATGATGGGATCTGAAGCAGCCAAAATAGTTTCTACACTTCCATTGTCAGAAGAAAATAGAAAAAGTTATGATAGAGTTATTGAAGCAATTGACCACTTAGTGAGTCCAAGAGTTAATGTTGTCTTTGAAAGATTTCTATTCAATCAGAGGGTACAAAGTGATGGCGAACCTTTCGAACAATTTTTCACAGATTGTCGTAGGCTAATACAGAATTGTGACTATTCCGTGGAAAATTCAACAGAAACGCTGGAAAATCAAATTTTGAGAGACAAAATATAACATGGGATCTGTGATAAAAAGGTTCAAGAATCACTTTTGCGACTAGATGACCTTACACTTAATAAAGCTACAAAATTTTGCCGTACTAGTGAACAGAGTAGGATTCAAGTGGAACAACTTAGTAAAAGCTGTAAGGTTGATGCATTAAAACAAAAATCTCATACTTCAAGTAAGTTTAAAAATAATACTCTTAGTAACAAGGCTCAAAATAAGTCTCCGCTTGAGGAAGAGAATACTCAGAGTAAGTATAAATCTAAGTTCCCCGTTGAAGATGAATTTTATTGTCGTAGGTGTCAAAGTCGACATGGGCCAAGGCAATGTCCAGCGTACGGTAAAAAATGTAGCAAATGTAAGAGATTTAATCATTTTGCTGTAAGCTGTAGATCACGTAGACCAGTTACATATGTAGAGAGTAAATCTGTTGACGAATTATCTGATTCTGGAGAGTCAAAAGCTAGTTGTATGCCTGTTAGTTGCCGAGTTGATAAAACTGAGAGTAAACGGTATGAGTACAATCTTAAGGTAGAAAGTATCAATAAGTCTGAATGGTTTGAAAATATAAAGATTGGAAATACTTTTGTCAAATGTAAGTTGGATTCTGGTGCCGATGTAAGTGTGATGCCTTTAAATGTATTTAACCAAGTCAATGTTGACAAGAAACTGATTCCCACTCCTGTTAACATTCTATTAGAAAGTTTTGATAAGACTACTATTAAGCCCATTGGGATAATTAATTTGCCTTGTGAGTGTAATAATATAAAGTCTTCACAAGATTTCATGATTGTGAAGGAAGGCTCCATGCTTTTAGGATTACCAGGGTGCCTAGCTTTTAAATTGATCAAAAGAATTCATGAAGTTGCAAGTAACAACAGAGAAAAAGATAGGTTTGTTAAAAATAATTCTGATGTCTTTGAAGGTTATGGTAAGTTTCCTATTGAAGGTAACATACCAACTAAGATTGGTTGTGAAAATATTTTGTGGCCACCATCCAAAATTCCCAATTGTTTGATTGACCCTTTAGAGAAAGAACTGGACAGATTAGTTCAAAGAAAAGCTATCATAAAAGTAGATCAAGTAGATTCTAGAGCATGTATAAATAAAATAGTTATTGTTGAACAGCCTAATAAGAAAATACGCCTTTGCCTTGATCCATCAGATTTAAACAAGTTCATAGTTAGGAAACCCAAGCTAATGCCTACTTTAGAAGAAATTTCCACCAAATTAGCAGGAAAAAAAATATTATTCTGTATTTGACTTGTCTGAAGGCTTTCACCACATTCCACTGAATGAAGAATCGTCATTGAAATGCTGTTTTGCCACACCATTAGGAGTGTACCGCTATCTTGTTCTTCCCTTTGGATTGAGCAATGCGCCAGAATTATTTCAAGAGGAAGTTGAAAGGTACTTTGGAGGTATTGAAAACATATTAATTTGGTTTGACGACATCTGTGTATTTGGGAACACCGAGGAGGAACACGACAACTCTGTGAAGAAATTAGTCAATCGTGCAAGGGAGATTGGTGCTGTTTTTAATCCTGATAAACTGCAATACAAACAAAGGCAGGTCAAATATGTCGGACAAATATTTGACCAGGATGGCATGAAAATAGATCCGGGTAGAATTGAAGCGCTAAAAAAATTAGCTTCACCTACAAACAAAGAGGAGTTGCAAAAAATCATCGGCTCCTCTAACTATGTACGAAAATATGTCCCTGAAATGCCTGAACTTTTGTCCCCTCTTTGTAAGCTATTAAAAAAAAATGTTGAATGGTATTGGTCATCGCGTCATGAAGAATTGTTCAATACTTTGAAAATGAGAATTACAGAAGCTCCTGCTCTAACACCCTTTGATTCTAGTAAAAAAATAGTTCTCCAATGTGACAGTTCAAAAAACAGCTTAGGATGTTGTTTATTCCAAGATCATGACAATGTACTTAAGTTAGTCGCCTGCGCATCTCGCACTATGAATGATTGTGAATTGAACTACAGTCAAACAGAAAAAGAAATGCTATCAATTTATTTTGGAACTAAAAAATTTCACCAGTTCATATATGGCGTCCCTATTGAGATTCAAACTGACCACCGCCCCCTAACTGCAATCATGAAGAAACATGTAAGTAAAATAGGCTCTGTGAGGCTTCAACGATTACGACTCAAACTAATGAAATATGATATAAATCTTATATTTGTGCCTGGAAAGTTACTTCATTTTGCAGATATGTTATCTAGGAACAGTTTGAAGACTACTGATCATGATGAAGAAATGCTAGAAATGGTACACACAGTTTCCAGACATTTGCCAATGTCAAACAGGAGAAAGATGGAATTTCAAAATGAGACAAACAAAGATCCAACTCTATCACAAATAGTAGACTATGTGAGAAACGGATGGCCAGATGATTCTAAATTAAAAAATGATAGTGTGCTTAAAACTTACGGTAAACTAAAAGAAGACCTATATATAGAAGCTGGAATTTTGTTCTATGGAAGTAAAATAGTCGTACCCTCAAAAAGACCTTCTGTTCTTTTCAAACTTCATAAAGGGCACATGGGAGCAAACAAGATGCTTATAGAAGCTAGAAATTTATATTATTGGCCAAAATTAAGCACCGACATTAGTGATTGGATTAAACAATGCCGAATTTGTGAGAAGCATGCTCCACATGATTTCAAAGAGTCACTATTGTCACACACAATTCCAAACCGATGGTTCAGTAAAATAGGAACGGACATACTAGAATTTCAAGGAAAAAACTATCTAGTACTAATAGATTATTTTTCCCATTGGATTGAAATAAAACCAATTCGTGACAAAACTTCAGGTCAAGTTGTTAACGCTTTTCAAGATATTTTTTGCAGATTTGGCTATCCAGATGAATTGGTAGCTGATCATGTACCATTCTCTTCACATGAAAGTCGAAAATATTTTGAATCAAAAGATATATCTTTGTGTAATAGCACACCACATTATCCCCGAAGTAATGGCATGGCTGAAAAGGCCGTTGGAATCAGTAAGAACTTATTGAAGAAAAGTGCTGAAGATCGTTCTGACTACAGAGAAGCTCTTCTTCATTACAATAACTCTCCGCTTACTGGCATTGGAGTTTCTCCATCTCAAATATTAAACAGCAGAAGATGTAGAACGACTCTACCTGTTTCAGAGCAAGCCTTGAAACCAGAAATTCAAGATGTGTATAAACAGTTGGTTCTTCAACAAAAAATAACAGAAGCAAGACATGACTCTCGAGCACGCAAGAAAGAAGAAGTTTATGAAGAAGGTGACAAAATTGTGTTTAGAACAGTTAATGATAAGTACTGGCATAAAGCTACGGTCGTGCGTAAAGGGAAAGAGCCAAGATCATATTGGGTTGTAAGAGATGGATCTAATACGCCTCTTCGACGAAACTCAAGTCAAATGAAAAAGTCATTTACAAGATCTAGATTCGATGATATTGAACGAGATTGGGAATTGATAATGCTAACAGAAAGCTTGAATAGCGAAAGCAAACATTCTAGATCGGATCACATTAATACAAGAGGAGTTCAAGAAGAAGTTCAACAGAGTCAACCCTCAAAAATTCAACCCATAGAGAAAACCTATGGCCCGACCGTACCAAGAAGTTGTCGGAAAATAAAACCCCCTGACAGACTGAATCTTTAGGGGGAAGATGATCAATAGTTTAAAACACATGTTCTATCCAAATTATTATCTCTATGACAACATGCTTGTTATTGTTTTGATGCTTTTATAATATAATGATTTTGAATGTAAAATAAATGTAAGTTGATAATAATAATTGTTAATTTTATTGAACAATTAGAATGCCCCTGAGTATCTTATACAAGTATGTTGTTCTATGACTAGCTGACGAGCATTATTTGGGTCAACTTTTTCGTTCACTTCATTATAATATTTGTTGTGTGTTTGAAGTGCTATTGAAAGTGATCCAAAATATAACTGAATAATAAAACAAATGACTTTTACCACCCATGCTAGGTAGAACTAGAAAAATATTCTAGTTATACAGCTATAAATCTGTACCTTTAAAACAAGTTATAAGCGTTTCTGTTTGGCATTGATGAAGTAATCCTAGTAAAATGTGAATGCTCGTGGTTTTACATCTGAGATTTATGTTTAGTGTGACTTCAACAAATAATATTTTTTATTTCACAGAAGAAAACTCTTTTTTAATGCAAAGTCCATTAATTACAACTGTTACGCATTACGCATACGCATTAAGATGTTAGTAAGGAATTCAGACCACAGCCTTGGTTATTTAATTACAAATGCTTTTCGCTTTTCCAGACGAAAACAAAAACCCCTAAATTTGAAACCCCTTTTATTTTATAATGATAAAAATAGTATTAAACAATATTTTTTTTAGAAAACGAACCGTCTAAAACTCCTCTTTTTACTTATTATGCGTTGGCTATGACTGATAAAAAAAAGTTTGTACCACACTTTCCCACTAACTAGTGAATAAGGTAGCTAATATTATTTAGCCTTTTGTAAAAAACATACAAATTGATGATCCATATTTCCATATTTTTTTATACCTTTTTTTCATTTCCCATTAATTTTGTTTAAGAGTCATCTTCACCCCTGGGCCAGTAGCCCGTTGTTGCGCAGTCCGCAATGTTAACTATACGGCTTTTAATGCAAAACATGGTATTTGACTCCCATGTTTCGGGCGCCGTTTTTCAACAGATTTTATTTAAACTTGGTAAGTGTATAGTTGAATAGTTATATTAGGTCTCTCATATATCGAAATTTCGGACATTTTACGAACTTTTTCAATATTTCTAAGGAAAATCGAGTTACTTTGCGACGTCACAGAGAGTAAAAGTTGTTAAATTTTCAAAACTTTGAGGTATGAGGGACCTAATATAACTATTCAAATAAACACTTACGAAGTTTAAATACATCGGTTGAAAAACGGCCGTATGGTTAACATTGCCGACTGCACAACATGGGCTACTGGCACAGGGGTGAACATGACTCTTAATTTATACTTTAAAATCAACAAATAAAATTAAATAAACTTATCATGCGTAAGAGTAACTAAAAAAAGTAGTCCTTACAACTTTCAAATAGCAAGTGGCCATCTACTTTCTTTTGCCGTTTATATGATGTTGGTGAGTGACGATACAGCCATTGTAGATTGTTATTAATCATGTAGGCCCTACGCAACATACAGCATTATTTAACACTTCCTCTATCGACATTATCTGCTGTTCTCTGCCTCTCGTTCATAACTGTTCGCTCTACACCTGGACATTCAACCTACGTACCGGCCAGGGTATTTTACACGTTCCTTGTCTCTGGTTTCACTACCACTTCAGAAGTTCTTGTTTAAATAATAACGACTGTAAAACATCTTAAAGTTGCTCTTTATGTCTCTTTAAAATGTTTTTAAAATGTCGAGAATTGATGTTATAACAAATAGAATGTGTTGTCTAATCAGTAAGTAATCTAAGACAAACAAAAGTATTTTAATTTGTTTCCAATTAATAATTTGACAAACCAGAAAAAAAAAATCACGCCAATTGTACAGCACCGTTAAGAGTTTTGTGTATAAATGTAATTACTTTGGTGTAAAATATGACTTTTAGTAAAATAAAATGAAACAAAAGTCAGAGGTGAACGATACTTCTATCATACTATCGTTAAAAGTGGCATCATATAGTTAGTAATGTTATAGAACTGCTGCAGAAAATTTGAAACATATTTGATTACTTTGAGTGTCTGTAAATATATGTAAGAATTTATTCATTCTTGGAACAGTGGTAAGGTTTATGAATAAAATGCACTGCAATTATTCATAACTATCATTTTAAACATATTTTCGTAAAATACGTTCATGTATATTTTATATATACTTGATTTATTAGAGTAAAAACAGAATATGAATATTTTACTAGTTTAAAAAAAAAGTTTTAACAATATTATGGCCATTCGATAAATCAATTTTTGTAAGAATTATTCCTAAATGAATTGAAATAGAAACAGTATTTACAAAATTCAAACGAATTTTCAGTATGGTTTCAAAATTGTCATTGTCTGAAAAAAAATTATAAAAAAAACAAAATAAAATAAAATAAATAAAAATAAAAATTGTTTGTATTGGTTACTTCGAACGATTAACAAGTCGTTTCGGGGAAAAATTCAAGAAGATTTATTGCATCCAATCCAGTAAATTACACAAAAAGTCAAAAGGGTATCCAAAAGTATTAAATATAATACTTAGCTACAAAAAATATTTATATACAACTGTAGTACTCCTTTTAGCACTAAGTAAAGTGATTTGCCTTATGATTGGCCTGATAAACAAACCTTAAAAGGAGCATTTATTTAGAAAATTGAACGGTCAACGTGATATTCTGTAACCTATCAAAGCTACAAGGTTAACTTCCGAAACGGAAATTGCTCTTGCTGGTTTGTTCAACAAACTAAATAACAGCTATGATTTGTAATTGATTTAATATTTACAATTCCAAACTCCTGAGCCATTTTGCGAATAAACAAATGTCGAGAAAATATATGGAACTTAACTATTTACTTTTTATTTGACTGAATCTAAAACTCTTTTCATCGTCGTAAATAAATATTGATAAAACAATATTTGAAACTTTGTTGATTAAGAATATTACCCTTCAATAAATCAGCGATATTAAATCAGTTTATATTAAATTTGTTAATTGAAAAGGTATGTATTATTCGTTGAAGAGAGTAAAATTATTTGAGTAAATAAAAAAATGAAATCTATTTTCAAACATGGAAAAAATAACAATTTCACAAAATTTTTATAAAAATTACAGTTAAAAAAATCTTTAAAACATGGTAAAAATAGGATAGGGTGGTTTAAAAAGGAATCAATTAATGAAATAGCTTGTTAATTATCTAACTGAGACCTCACCCCAATGAAAACCAGCTCTATACAAAACTTTAATGGAAATCTATTACTTGATTAAATGTGAGGTATTTGTGTAAGTTAATAAATTAAATAAAACCATACAAGTTGTTTTTAACCTGAACATCTTGTGTCATAGTTATCATCAAAAATACTCTATCTTCCAATGTTAATTAATCACGACTGCCTAATATTTATCATATAAGTCTTTTTTTCGGTTTACAGTCTCTTCCACTCTACTTAAGTTTATTTATACAGGGTGTCCCTGAACTCTCTACCAACTTTCTCAGGTATTATTCCTGGGCCATAGACAAAGTCAAAATATCATATTCAAAATTTCGAAAACTCAAAAGTTACTCGTATAGACGCCATTTTGTTTTTTACACAAAATAATTTTTATTTCCGTAATGGATCATTGTATTTAGTTAATACTTGGCATGAACCTTCATCATAGCAATACCCATTTTCAAGAAAAAAATTATTTTTTTCTAATGTGTATTTTCAAAATAGCGGCCATTTTTAACTTTTAAACTAAAATATCTCAAAACCAGTAAATTTTATAAAAATTTTACTAGACACAAAAAAAGTTGACAAATTTAATTATCTAACCAATGGTACCATTTTTGTAAAGATCTGACAACAAATAATGGAGTTATTGAGATTTTTCTTCATAAAAAAATTAATTTTGCATTGTAATTAATGCAAATTAAAGTAATTTTAATTGAAAAATCTCAATAACTCCGTTATTTATTGTCAGATCCTTACAAACTTGGTACCATTGGTTAGATAATTAAATTTGTCAACTTTTTTGTGTCTAGTAAAATTTTTATAAAATTTACCGGTTTTGAGATATTTTAGTTTAAAATTTTAAAATGGCCGCCATTATGAAAATACACATTAGAAAAAAATAAATTTTTTCTTGAAAATGGGTATTGCTATGATGAAGGTTCATGCCAAATATTAACTTAATACAATGATCCATTACGGAAATAAAAATTATTTTGTGTAAAAAACAAAATGGCGGCTATACGACTAACTTTTGAGTTTTCAAAATTTTGAATATGATATTTTGACTTGTCTATGGCCCAGGAATAATACCTGAAAAAGTTGGTAGAGAATTCAGGGACACCCTGTATATATTAAATAAATATATTTAATATTTATGATAGTCTATAACATGCATTTCATACAATTAGTAAAAAATGTATTAGATTTTTCAGGTAGGAGATTTAACGACCCTGTTTTAGCAGTCTCTGCAAGATCGTTAGGGTGATTAGTCACAAAAGTCACTACCTTAATTGTTAATTTTGTGTACTTACACACAGTCTCACCTAAAGATGATTGTTTTAGGTTATGTTTATGTAGATTCTATCGAAAACGAAAACAATAAAAATGGCTCAGATGTTTATGTATATCGAATGTTGCCAACTTAATTGCTGATTAAACAACATTTCCTTGCTGGCCAATGCAGACTGTTCTGTATTATGATGTTTAAACACTGCATGGAGTTCCCAAAGTAAATCTAGCTTGCGTAAAGGAAATCTATCGTTCGCTAAGAAAAATTAATACGGAAATCATCTGAATTGTGAAGCGTATCAAGTGCGTAAACAACTGCTTTCTCGAACAGATGTAGCAAAACATATTTCTATATATTTTAGAAGAAAATTATGGAATACAAAAGGCTAGAAATTAAACAAAAGCTGTGGTAAGAAATAGTGAAATGAAATAATGATTTATTCCTTCATTTTAAAATACACAACAGTACAATTTCTTTCCTCATGATTTTTTTTAGGATGGTTTCCAGTATATGGCTTACGGAAAATTTACTTTTAGTCAACAGAAAATAACATGGATTAAAGTGAAACATTCCATAATGTTGATAACGTTATTCAAGCTTTACGTAAAACCCCCTGCGAACTTTATCAATGTTGCTACAAACAGTATTGAAACCCGTTTATCTGTAATTTTGATATCAACTAAGCCCCCCCCCCTTGTCACCTCCTTATAACTACGTTTATTAAACAAAGAAATTTACTAAGTAAGTAGGATTTCTAGAGAAAATGTTTCTCATGAAGTGTAAGCTTTGTAACATTTAACTCATCTTTATAAACACAATCTGGATATTACTTAAATAAATGAATGACTGTCAACTTTTGTTCCAGGACAGAATTTAACTAATTGGTTGAACCATTTATGACATTATTGCAAGTATACTAGTAGGTTTAGATTTAAATGTTAATATTACCTATCTATCAAAAGAAATACATTTTATAATTTTAAATAGCTCTAACTATATTATTGTTGTTACAATACTATCTTGTGGTTAGCATCAGTATAGTGTTCATCGTGAAAGTAATGATCAATTATATTTGATCAAACGCTGATATATATATTTTACATTTTCGTGGTAATAGAAGAAGGCTATTTCAGGACTGCACGAGTAGGTTGAACATGTAAACTATGCTGTTTAAGTGAAACGAAAAGATTATCTTAGAATCATTTGACGTGGTTAGCACGAGGAAGAATAATTTAACGGTTAAAGCAAATTTAAATTTGATTTTTGTCGTAAGTTTTGTCGTTTTGCTTAACATTAATCTTTAAGAATCTAATTAAAAATATGGCTTTATTTACTACAAAGACATTTAGAATTAGCTTACCATAGTTGAAATTTTTTTGAATCACTCGACTTGGCAAACATAGTATATTTTTTAGGTAATACTTATTACAAGTTTACTTAAACAGAAACCATAATTTTACAAAATACAAAAACATTATTCTACGAATTACTTTGGATGTAACTTATTGTGGTTGTATCTGTAATTATTTATATAAATAAATAAATTCCTAAACAAATTGTTAAATAATGATTAACTGTATTTATGAGTATTTTCTAATCTTTTTTCAACATATGCTTATTAATTGTAGATGTTTTTCCTCAAGGGTAAAGACTTTCTTGAAGGTGAAGTAAATTTATTTTCTAGCATAATTTTTTCTAAGTTTCATTAATACGTTTCACAGTTTCCTGACTTTTTTGCAAGGCATTAGTCATTTTTAAATTATGTTGTTCTTTGAATATAATGTTTCAATCTGTTCCGATGAGTGTTGCTTTCGTAATGGATCTATTTAAATCAAATGTATGTCCAAGGTTATCCATCAATTATTGTAACCGCTAAGTGGTGAAAGTTTGGATAACCGAAACCTATCAAACTCAATACACCAATATTGTTGTTTATGAACAGTTTGATTTTATCAACCCGATCAAAACAGTTTGCAGTTGATACATCCAGTGATCAGTGAGCTCAGAGGGAAACACGTCCTTATTTGTTATGTAACACCAATAGATACCATCACTGACTATAAATTATTTTATATAACTCTAAAATATAAATACAATTTTTTTATACAATAAAACACACCATATGCTTGTTGAGAAATTTTTGCTTTTTCATCAGGCTCGGGGATTCCAAAATAAAACGAAATATATTTTTAACAATATAACTAATTATGATTTACAATATGTGGTTAAGTATCGTGTGAAAAAGTTATCGTTATTTTTAATGAGGAATAACAAAACAAAAACCATATAAAAGTATAATTTGAAAAATTCTTGCAATATTTAAATATGTTAAACATAAACTAACATATTACCTCAATATTCTTATAACACAGAACTGTATACAAGAGTGCATTAAATCAAAGAAGTACACCTCTTGTAAAATATATCATTATTACTCGTAATAAAACAACTTTGATGTGATCGCTGTCAAGTTACTACATTACTTTTTCCTGAGTTCAATTTATCATGTCTTATTAAAAAGGTCTACTGTGAAATTGAAGTGGAATAGATATATAAATTATACCAAATACACTTACATCAGTCTAGTTGTAATAAAAACATATATTCATCAATTTGTAAATTTTTTATTCCTTAAAGACGTCTTAAAAGTATTTTAAATACTTATGATGACAATCTAAGTTGTATTCGCTATACATACTTTATATAAGCCGACGATATAAAACCATGTTTTCAATGATTTATTATATTAATTTAGAAGCTCTAAACATTACTGAAATGTATAAACAATTTTGTGCATCGATAAAAACACATTTAATAAACACAAGTGGAATATTATTTATAATTTATCTCTTTAAAATAAAAAGTAAACCACTACTTTAAGATAATTTTAATCATAAACACGAAACCCAAAACTAAACCCTAAAAAGCGTATATTTTTGCCTTTGTTTACTGAATATTCTATATTTTATATTTTACGATGATTCATTCTGAACATTGTGATAGGTGGAATTTTTTCCATTAAACAAATGTTGAAATTTTTTATGCGAGTGAAAACTTTTGGGAGCAACTCTGTATATTTACTAAAGTTGGGCGGTTTTACTTTGAAATAATATAATTTTAAGGAAGTTTATTTCTATGAACTATATTTTCACCAGAAAATGAAATGTCACTATAGAAAAGCAATATTAAAATGCAGTACATTAATAATTTCAAGCCCCTTCGCCTGAATGCTGGACTTAATAAATGGGATCATTATCGTTGAATTATAACGCTTCATTTAGTTAAACTTAATTAAATTAAACGTTATATTTATTAAAGTGAACAGTGGACTGGAATATGAATTGGAATTAAATATATTGTATTTAATGTAATGGATAAATAATGCTCTGTTAAAATATTTATGAGCACAAGTTAATTCTCTATATTGCAAATTATTTTTTGTCATTCAAGAAATATGGCAGTAGAATATAGACTACAATATAAGAGGTTTTATTAAACTATTAATTCAAGGACTTAATATAGGATGTATATACATAATCAAAATTATGTTCACCGTATGATATTTTGATGTTATCACTCTAAAAAGGGGATATTTAAAAGTAAAAAGAAATAAATGAGACATGCGGTTGGTTTCATTTTAAAACTTCAACCTCTTCAGGAAAAATGATTATTTTACTCTCAAAACGTTTTACAAAGATAACACTAATAAATAATTTTTATTAAGGTTGTTATTACAATTGTAATAAGAAACACAAATCAATCTAGTTTCTTAGATGTCTGGTTTAAAAATAATTTAAATTTATTTCAAATTTATTATTCCATTAAAATACTATTGTTTTTGAACGTTTTCTATGCATCCAGTAGACTTAGTGTTTCTTGATAAATTCTCTAGATAAACTCTTTTTTTTTGTGGGGGGAGTTTGAATTTGTTAACAACATTTTGAGATGGATACATTTAAGCTTATCTTAGAATCATTTGACGTTGTTAACACGAGAAATAATAATGCAACGGTTCAGTCAAAGTTTCAATGTTCTAAGTTTTGTCTTTTACTGAAAAGGAACGTTTAAGAATCGAACTAAAATATTACTTTCATTAGAACAAAGTCTCCGAATTGGACAACTATTGTTAAAAATTTTGAGAATTGTTTGACTTGGTGAACATTGTATATATGATTTAAATACTTATATTTCCTAAAACAACAATTTTATAAAAAATAAAAATATTTACGTCAAAAATTTCTGTGTTAGGCCTATATGATATTTTTTTATTGGTTGTACTTACAATTATTTAAATCAAATTGCATAATTAATTTTTATATAAAAATGAAATAAATGATTAACTGTATTTTAACAAGTATTATGTCAAAGGTTATTCATCAGTTATTGTAACCGCTGAGCGGTGATAGTTTTGATCATAGAAACCCCTCAAACTCGATACGCTAATATTTTTGTTTATGAACAGTATGGTTGGAACAACTGATCAAACAAAACAGATTGCAATAGATACATCCAGTGATCAGTGAGCCCAGAGGGGAAACACGTCCTTTATTATTATATATACCTATTATATATACCTATAAATATTATATATTATTATTATATATTATATATTATATATTTATTATTATAGTAGTGGGGAATGGGGGCTTTTGGGCCAGTTCAAGGTCACCCGAGCGATGACGTCATCGATGACGTCATCGAGGTCAATGACCTCATTGATGACGTCATCGATTGCATCATCGATGACGTCATCACCAATGACGTCACTTCCTTGACGTCACACCCATGACGTCACAAAAATGACGTGCTGATGACGTCATCACCCCTTACGTCACCAAGATGACGTCATCGATGTCACAAAGGTCAAGGTCACGCTGAAACCTAAAATTTTTTGGCACTTTTGCTGTTTCTCGCACTACGCTCCGAGTTTCAGTCACAGTTACCATGACCTTGACAACTTGGAGCGAATTTGCGATGAGAAACAGCAAAAGTGCTGAGGAAACTTGAAGTTTGCAACGTGACTCTGCCTAAACCATCATGTGACACCGCTCGGGTGACCTTGAACTGACCCAGAAGCCCCCATTCGACCATTACTGCAACCGCGATGCGTACCCTACGACAGACACCGAGCGACTGACTATCCAGCCCCGCGCACTCTAGGTATATGGGAAGTGGTGGGGGAAATTGCGATGACCTCGGGAAACTTGAAAATGTCAAGCCGGGTAGCACCGTTTCGGTGCTACCTTAAAGTTACATGCTAAAGTGTGATGACCTTGAGTAAAAACATAGAAATACTACAAGTCGATATTGCCCCAGAGTTAAAGTGTGATGACCTTGAGTCAAAACATAGAAATACTACAAGTTGATACCATCCCAGAGTTTAAGTGAGATGACCTTGAGTCAAAACACAGAAATAATACAAGTTGATGCAGTCCCAGAGTTAAAGTGTGATGACCTTGAAGTTGTAGCAGTGTGGTGACTTTGAACTACCCCAAATTGTCAGGAATTGGAGTAGCAACCGCGATGTGCACCCTACGACGGACACCGAGCGACTGACTGTCCAGCCCTGCGCACTCTAGGTATATGGGAAATGGTGGGGGAAATCTCAAGGTCATCCAAATTGGGTTTTAAAAAAATAAGAAACTCTAAACCTCATGCTCCTCTTCTTCCCTTTCCACCTCATTTGTAGTATATATGGTTGACGATGGTAAATTTGACAAATACTCCAGTGATTGTTGATCGTCTTGCTGCAGTATAACTTCAGACCAATCATAATCTAAAGTGACCTTGAGCTTTATTCCCGGGTTGTCGAGGAGAATAGACTTCATCCAATCGCAGATGGTTTCTAAATAATGCACGTTGTCGATTGTCAATTTCCAATTCGTATTGGGTACATCTTCGGTGGAAGACATGGCATTGCAAGCAGGTGTGTCCGCCATGGTTGTTGGAGGAGGAATGATGCTTGGTGCAGCGAGCAATGGTGGTATTACAGAGTAGTGGGGGAAATTTCAAGGTCATCCAAATGGAGTTTTTTAAAAAAAGGAAACTTTTTCTATTTACTTATAACATAACCACTTAAAACTAAAAGGATTGGGATCAACAGTACGTTTAATCACCATATTCGTTATATTCTTCCTGTTTCTCAGTTTTCACCTCCGCCCGGATAGTACCTCCACTCTTTAGCTCCTTTTCGGCTTCTTCTAGTTGCTGGGTAATCGCCATCTGACATTGAAGTTCAAAATCATCACGCGGCACAGATCCGCAAATATCCATCTGAGCCAACCAGAGCTGCCTGAGGTTCTTTTCCTTTTCCTCGACAGCTTCGACGGCTGCATGTAATTCCTTTTCTGTAATAGAGGAGTCCCACAATTGTTGATCATCGGTTTTGTTGACAACCTCCTTTTCAGACTCCTTGTACAAATTGTTCAGCTCCTGCTGAGTCTTAATGGTTACCTCCTCGTAACTAGCACAACTTACATTGAGAGACATCTTGATGTTGTACGGTTGACCGTTGGAGTTGAAATGAGGCTGAGGCACAGCGCTTGGGGGTACTATGAAAAAGTGGTGGGGGAAGTTTCAAGGTCATCCAAATTGTGTTTTAAAAAATCCTATCTTGTTACTGAGCACATATGTCAGTAACAAGATAGGTGTTTTTTTCTCTTTTACATCTTTAATATAACAAATAAATAAACATATTCTACAATGGTAAGAAGAAGGAAGACAACTGCTAGTCAGCTGAAATAATCCAAAGTCTGGCTCGCTTCAGTCTTCATGGACGCCGGTGATGAAGTCGCTGGAGAAGAGTAATGTTCAGACTCTTCTTTTGGGTGTCGGAGATTGCGTATATTGCAAGCGTAGACTTGCACATTTATACGGTAGCCTCGCGCCACCATCAGCTGCAACTCCTTGTACAAGTCGTTCAGCTCCTGCTGAGTCTTAATGGTTACCTCCTCATAACTAGCACAACTTACATTGAGAGACATCTTGATGTTGTACGGTTGACCGTCGGAGTTGAAATGAAGCTGAGGCACAGCGCTTGGGGGTACTATAAAAAGTGGTGGGGGTGTTTGCATCGAAGCAGGTTTAACCTTTAGCTTGGTGGTGGGGGTAACTGTGAAATGCAAAGGTCAAAGGTCAAGGTCACCCGCGAAGTTTAAAAAAAATGCAACATATCAATATGTGACAAACTTCACATATTGATATGTTGCATTTTTTGTCTTTTATGGTTTATTTATTTATAAAACATTACAATAACATATGTACAACAGTAAAATTAAAATCTAACACTGCTGCTTGTCGGCGATGTGGATGGTCAACTCGGTGGAATTGCTACCCGTGCAACCGTGGGAAACCAGGTAGAGACAGCCGGGTTGGATGGAGCGCAGATCCTCGTTCTGGAGGAGATGGACGAACCGTTTCGGCAGGTAGACTTGGAACTTGGGCTCATCCCCCGGAGTGAACGGTGCCTCGCTAAGACTGCAGCAAATGGCCTCTCCAACTGAAGTCTCCATCTTCTTCATGGCGTGGATAATGTAGTGCTTCTCGTCTTTAAGTTCGGAACACTTCTTGACGGGTAGTATGGTAGATTTGGAGTGAGCATTGAACTGCTCAACCAAAGTTTGCAGGAACTGGTGAGATGCCATGGTTGAGTTAAAGATTGTCTTCTTCTTCGTCTTCTTGCTGGGAGATGTTGTCGTCTCGGAATCTCGAGTAATACTCATGCCAGGTCCCGGTCTGCTCCTCACTTATATAACCCCCGTCACCCCCACCACTCCCCACTTCCCCACTTTGAAGGTAAGATGCGAGTTTATAGGCGTTTTTTAAAGCGCAATGTCTATCTTTTTCATGTTCTGGACTTTTAGTACAAATACAAACATTTTCCATCGTATACTTGTAGTTTGTATCCAAGTCCACATCATTAACCGGAACATGAGTAAATTCTTCGATCCATCTCTTCTTTTCCAGTCCTTTTGTATAAATATTGGTAAACCTGTTTGAAAACTGATGCATGATGTTATATAAGTCCGTGTAACTTGCAAAACCATCATACCAATCGATATGATGGAAATATTTTGAAATCCACCTGTTGGTAGTAGCGGCTTTGCTAGTTAATGATGAATAAGAACATGGTGGTTTGAACAAAAATGTATATGGAACACTTGTATTGATATCGAAAAACACAAGTTCTTTTATGATAAATCTATCATCATTACCCCGAAACGCTTGGAACTCAATTATACCAGGTTTGGACTTTACTTGTTCTTCTTCCTTGTCCATTGCGAAGATCACCCGTCTGCTCATGACGAAGTCCAAAGGTCAACTGATTTCCACACCACGGTAGGTACGACTTTTATACCTGGCCGTACAGTTGTTGGCGCGTTGGTGTATATTTAACGTGGGCACCGTCCCCGGTAGGCCTAACCCCACAAAGTGTTTGATATTGTTTTAAAAACCAACCATTGTCATCTAAGTTTCCATCTTTACATTCTCCTTGTTTTCATTTTCATCACTAACACTTGATTCTTCTCCTCCTTCTTCCTCTTCTTCCTGTTTTACTGATTTCTTATGTAGTTGAGCGTATTTTTCCAACTGTCTCCACATTTGTACTTCATGAGGAACCCTATTAAATATAGAAGTATCCACAGGTCCGTACAATATAGGTGCGTCCGGTTGTTTGTCCAAAGTGTCTTCCAAATAATCTTTAATAATAGAACTTGAAAACACTAGTTGTCTCAAGTATCTTGTTATTGGTTCAGTTGCACAGGTTAGAATAAAAAACTCTTCTCGATTAAGTTGAATCTTGTTATCATGTCTTGTTGTGTCTCTAAACCGCAATTGATGGTCACCACGATTCTTTATAATATCAATTTCCACATTTGAATCCAAAAGTCCTACTCTTGTCTTTCTTCCATACATGTTACTAGTTAAATAGCATTCTAGCAGATGCAAGTGCTTCATAAAAGATTCCCAAGCACTATCGGTGAACAAAATCATTTTGGGTCCATGAGTCAAAATTACAGTAGGTGAATAATCCGTCGATTTCATAACACCGATTAAAACACTTTTGTCCAAACTGGATGAGATTGGATAAAATATTCGCAAGAATACCTCACTCAATATGTTAGGAGAAATATTATCTTCAGTATCCCTTTTCTTCTTCTGTGCATTCTTTCTTCTTTTACCTTTTTCCTCAACATTATTACTGCCGTGGAGTTGTCCGCAAGCGTTGTGTTCATCTCCCTCCGGTTGACCTTGAAGATCTAAAAAGTCGGATATCTCCTTCTCAATATCTACTACATTTTCTTGTGTACCACTAGGAGAAGCCATATTGAATAAGATGCTACCCATACAAGAACAGGCAACAAACTGATGAGGAGCGACCTGAACACTCTGCTTTTATACTCGCGGAATGCATTGGAATGTAACAAAACCGGTTTTTTACAATACATTTTTAACAATTCCAGTTAAAGGTGTGTATGTTACGATTTTATCATGTAGAATTAAACAGTATGCAGTTGTATTAGCCGATATAGGCGCGTTGAATTCCATTTCTATTTTTATATCTACACTTGATGATTTTACCGATTCATTTTGTTTAGAACAATCGATTACAACTATAGGGTAACCATCTAAGTATTTTTCTGGTGATAGTAAAGGTGCATTCGTTTTACCATAATATGAACTTTGGAATCTTGCATACATATCGTACAATATGCTGTACTTTTTATTAGCGAATGACACATTTAAATTATCGTATGGAAAAAATTGTGAATTTAAATAAACTTTAATATTTTTCAAGTTGCAATGATCAAATTGGCCTGCATGTTTGGTGATGGTGTCTCTTCTGCCTGTTTGTAAACCAAATATAATATACCTGGCTCGTTCCACATAATTAGATGTTTTAACTGTCCAAGTGTGTCGATCCGTAGTTGGCAAGCTGGGATGTTCATGAAATTCCCAACTTCTAAAAGGAATTACAATATCACGATCAGCCTTTAACTTTCTTAATAGTAGCATTCTATGCTCGTCAGCTAATTTTACATGTGGAACTCTCCATACAATTTTGTCTAATGTTAATTTCCATTCTAAAGTTGCATCTGTTGTACCGTCTGGAGCTTTAATAATATCTTTATCGTTTGAAGATCTCAACAAAACTAATTCTTGTTTAACGTTTAATATTATTTTCCTATAATCTTCAGCAAAACCAAGCAACAAACGTAACGGAATATGAAAATCAAAATTTCCATTTGTATCTGGAGTGATTGTGTCTTTTGCAGGTAAAACCCATCCTGCAGGTTGTATTAAATTGGTTTCATTAGGTGATATAGATGTTAATCCCTTTAAAGTTGTTGCAATACCTACTTTTTTAGTAGAATCAACTGTTACACCTGATATTTCATATCTAATTTCATCAAACAGGAAAGCCATGGGATTATTTATAAATGGAACTGTTGTACCAGTAGTAGTACCGTCCTTTTTAGTAACTTTTCCTTCAATATACAAGTAACTTTCACATGGTAGTGTGTAAATGTCTTGATTTTGTATGGGAATACGAATTTCATCGTTATTGTTTAATTTTGATGAAGTGTAAGGGTTGTGGGTGTGATATTCTTTTTCCCATAGGGTTTCGTCGAATGTTGGACCCTGAGCTATATCCAGTATATCCATTTTCGGTTACTTTTAATCCAATTCTCTCTAAGAAACGAATGTTCTCGCGTGTTAACTCCTCCACAGCTGAAGAGCTACTAATGCGGATTCCCGTAGGTTGTTCGCTTTTAAATGTTAAACCCATGGTTTTGTATTAAAGTGTTGATTTTAAATGTAATCTAACCGTAATAGGCTCTTCTCGGAAATCTATCAAGTTACCGTCTTGATCCAATACGTTCAACACGATGTCTGAAATGAAAGTGGTGTTCAAAGGTAGATATACCAGGTTTTGCGGCTTTTCAACAATTTTAAATCCAGGTGGTACACTGGGGTAAAAAGTATGTATTATATGAGTATTTGCTCCATCTCTGTAAGCTCCTTGTATAATATTACAAGTTATGTCTATACTATTGACTTTTAATATTGTTACAGTTTGTTTACCGGAATGTGTTTTATTTGGTTCTAAAATCGCTCCATCTTTGGGAAATCCTAATAAATCACCAATTGAGTCTGACTTACTGAAATCTATATAATATTTTGAAGTAAGCTCAGCTTTCATTGTATTGTTATTACCTTTTAGCGTTATATTGTCTTTTCCCATTTTATTTTGCAAAAATTCATTAATATGATCAATTTCATAAGAACCTGTGGGTAGAGTGCAAACTTCCAAGTCTGTAAACTTCCCACTGGCATCTTTTCCTTTATAATAATGTAATAAGTTATTTTTACCTTCCGTAACATTGGGAATAGAGTTGTAAGTTGTAAAATCCAACAGTGCTGCCTCCCAAAATCTTCCTTTTTGCAAGCGTAACGCTGGAAAAAGGATACTTCGTAAAGTGGACGATTTTCCTGTTAATGATACCGTATAGGAAGACATCTCAATAGTGACTGATACTTTTAGCTAGGAATTCCAAACATAAATGGCCGCATATTGAAGTATTATCAGGTTGTTCTCTTTTATAGTTGTAATATATGTTTTTAGCAGATTTAAAGTAATGTTCAAGTTCTTTAGGTGGTGGCAAATTTCCAAAACTATCAAAATAATATACATTACTATTTAGTTTCTTATAACACACCCAATGGGTGCCGGACCCTTCAGTATTATCCAAATTTACGATTCCAGTCTCATTTTTCCATATTTTCTTTGGTAAACTGTCTTTCATAAATACTCCGCGGAAAAATGGTATTTTTAAACAGGAAATATATTTAAATAATTCAACATTAGTCAACGCTTTATGTGGTATAACCAATTGATTTCTTTTATTTAATATGCACGATACGGTCTTAGGTATAGACCAGCCCCGTTTTTTACCATTGACCATATTGTCGGTTTTTTATTATTTTTCCTCGGAGAACGTCTTTTTAGTCTAATATTACCACCATGTTTTCTCTTGGTTGATCCTTTTTTATTCTTACCCCTCCTTTTTCCACCTCCTACCGCTGTTTTAGCCTTCATACCTGCTGTTACCGCTAAAGCTGCTGCTTTTTCCGCAATACTAGCGTCACTAGACTTTACTCGTTGCCAAGCTATATTCGCTAGCTTTTTATCAGCGATTGACCTATTTTTTGAATCGGTAAACGTGGAATATGCGATATCGTGTTCTTTACAAGCCTGATCTAACTTATTTATGCCTGGATCACCTCTTTCCAGTCGTTTTTTCAATTTAGTTCCTGGTCCGCAATACTGATAACCTCCCGGTATGTGAAATTCGTATGGTAAAGCGTCTATTGCTCTGTTTACGATAGATCCTACTGGAATACGAGTTAAAGCTTTACTTAACAGAGAAACCGCTGTGGACGTGATACCGCCTCCTTTCCGTATAGTGTCTCGATATGGACTGGTGTAATGAAACGCCATGATTGTCTTTTATATTCGAAAAGCGTAACCCATGTGTTACCTCTATGACAGGTTGCACATAAATGATGTAATATATGGTTTTATTTAATTAAATATCAAAATCACCCCAATCTGATGATCTAAACTTTTGTGTGTTATGATTAAAAAAATATTTATAAAGAATTTCTTGTTTAATCCATGTATTTCTCATTTTTTCGTCAATAGGTTTATGTTGTCCTGCTGCAATATAATTATGCATATCAAATAATAAATTACCTATTACTTTAACAAGAAAATTAACAGTTACAGCGTTATTGGCATAATCAGGGTCTGCAACATTTGTTAATCGTTTGTTATCACAATTCCACCATTTTTTTCCAGTTGGCTCTAATTGTATTATCTGTTCATAAGTAACAGCATCACCAGGCTTTTCACCAATACCTAAATTTGTCAATAACTTTCCTTTACCATCCCAAACATAATTGTTTTCTTCAAGCAAAGTAAACTTTTTATTTCCTTGTACAAATACATCTCCTTGACGTGTTACTACTTGGTTTTGTTTCACAAAACCGGAGGTTTCTTGTTTTAAAGTTTCCTTCATTTGACCCACCGTTGCACCATCTGATGGTGCAAAACCATCTTTTACATTCGCTAAACAATTACCAAGACAGTCAATAACTCCTACATCACGTGTAATACAATGATCTTTGATGTATTTTAAATTTACAGCATCATTTTCATTTTTTGGATAACCTATATCGTTAATAACAAATTTATAAAAAGAAAACCCATCTTTTGTCTTTTCAGGTATTATAGAATGTAAATAGCGTCTATTTATGCTGTCTTTTTCATCTACAGGGTCTGCTACGTTAGATATACGTCGATTTTCAGCATTATACGTTTTTCCATCGAATTTTAACGTATTTTTCAATTCCGATGATAAATAACCTCTGTTTATTGCATCAGCGTTTTGATTTGGCTTACCGACGTTGGAAATTCTATGATTACCCGCATTATATGTGTTTTTGTCTAGTTTCAGTGTTGGTAATATCTCTTTTTTTAATACTTTTAAATTTATTGCATCATTTTCATCTGTGGGATCATTAATGTTTTTTAACCGTTTATTACTAATATCATAATCTCCATCAGGTGTTTGTGGTAAGCCAGCACCTCTTTTTAAAGTATTAAAGTAATATAATCCATCCGAGGAATATCGTCCGAACTTGTCAACACTCATGGTGCAACTGAATAACATTCTAGAGTGTAACCCATTTTTATAATATTAGTCTCGATTTCTAACCCGTATCAGTTTTTATACAAATTCTTAGTCTTTATCAGTTACATTTTCATCGCTCCCGGGACATTTAAAATATTTAAAATTTCCACTAACTAATGCTCCGTCTGATTCATTTCGAAACACATGATTTTTATGAATAAATTGTTCACCAGACAATTTTCTAAATCCGCTAAATGAATTTGGATCTGCAATTAATATATTTTGATAATCATTTACATCCATTAATTTAAATCTTTGCTTATTATAAATAAACTCTTTATTTGCACTGTCATATTGTAATGTTTGTCCTACAGTTGCAGCATCATTTGGATCTCTTCCATTATGCAAGTATTTTATTACTTTATTTTTACATGTAAAAAATCTAAAAGAATGATCTGGATCTAGATGTACGGTTTGTAATAAAGCAGCTGCATCATGTTTTTCATAACCCCATCCCATATTTGATAACCCTTTACCCATGCAATCCCAAGCATTATTTTTGTATGTTAATAAATTAAATTTTTCATTACCTTGAACAAATTCATCCCCTTGCTTTGATACTACTTGATCTTGTTTTACAAAAGAGGTTGTTTCTTGTTTTAAGGTTTCCATCATTTGACCCACTGTTGCACCATCTGATGGTGCCGAACCATCTTTAACATTCGCTAAACAATTACCTAGACAATCAATAACTCCTACATCACGTGTAATACAATGATCTTTTATATATTTTAAATTTACAGCATCATTTTCATTTTTCGGATAACCTATATCGTTAATAACAAATTTATAAAAAGAAAAACCATCTTTTGTCTTTTCAGGTATTAATGAATGTAAATAGCGTCTATTTACGCTGTCTTTTGCATCTTTAGGATCATCTACGTTGGATATACGTTTATTTTCAGCAGTATACGTTTTTCCATTGAATTTTAGCGTATTTTTTAATTCTGATGATAAATAACCTTTGTTTATTGCATCAGCGTTTTGATTTGGCTTACCAACATTGACAATTCTATGATTACCTGCGTCATATGTGTTTTTCTGTAGTCTTAATGTTGGTGATGGTGATATATTTTCTTTTAATACTTTTAAATTTATTGCATCGTTTTCATCTGTGGGATCTTTTATGTTTTTTAACCTTTTATTAGTTATATCATAATCTCCATCAGGTGTTTGTGGTAAACCAGCACCTCTTTTAAATTATTTGCGTAATATAACCCATCCGAGGAGTAACGTCCGAACTTGTCGACACTCATGGTGCAACTGAATAGTAATCTAGGGAGTAACGCATTTTTATGAGATTACCCACGGTTTCGGAGTTCATCCACTAAAGCCACCCATTCGTTTTCCAATCCAGTATGACCCGCTTCTTTAGCTTCATGTATTAGTTTCATTCTATCCACCAATTTATTGATATTATTGTAATAAATCACATTTGTGTTATATAGTTTCTTCATTAAACCTGTACCTGTAACAGATTTGTTTCTTTTTCTTGGTTCTGGAGCACTTATATCCAAAGTGGATGACACAAACCTTCGTTTTACAGGTTTTCTTGGCATTATCGGCATTGGTTGTCTTCTCGTTGTTGGTATTAACTTGGATACAAATACTCTATATTTTAAAGACCTAGATCTAAAAACTGGCTGGTCAGCTAAATACTTCCTCCTGTATGCATTGGTGTGTTCCAAAATCTGTTTATATGCTTCCATATCTTCTTCTTTAACTAACAATTCTAAAGGCTTTTTTTCAAATAATAATTCAAATAATCCTCTTGTGCCCTTATATCTTTGATTACCAACAATAATATTATCATCTTCATCAATGTTTACCGGGCTATTACCAACCATTAAACCTTCTTCTGTTAATCTTACTCCATAACTATGGTAGTTTTTATTAGGATTTATTCCAGCTAACATTTTTATCATGTATTTCCTTCCTAAAGGTCCTTTGTTATGAATGTTTTCACCCAACAAGCTTATGTTTGACGGACCTTCCCTTGCTTCTTCTTCTTTTTCCTCTTCACTAGCAGTTGATACATCTTCATGTCCTCTTTAGCTTTTACTTCATATAATTCTCTTATACCACTATAGTCTGGTGATTCTAGCTCTCTTTCAGGTTCTTCACCGGTAAAACCACTATATGTAGAGGATTCCAGGTCTTCATCACTAAAATCTTCTGATTTTATATTTTCTCTTTCAAACTTTGTAATAGGTGCAATTGCATCTCCTTCCAAAACGGGTTTAGCAAATTTTTTGTTTAATTGTTTCAAGGGTTCAGTAATAGGTTTAAAAGTAGATTCAAGAAATTTCTCCCTTTCGCTAATACCTAATTTTAATGCTCTGTTTTTATCCGAATAGAATCACTAAGTGATTTTATTTCCTTATTAACTTTTCTTGGTTAACCATGTTTGTAGCAAGACGTGTTGTACAACAATGAATGTTTTACATCATGATCAGTGTATTAGTATAAATTTATCAAATCCTATCCTGTATCGACCATTGTTTAGCGGTTGTTCCTTTATAATTGTTAAAAACCCATACTTTTCAGCCCAAGCCTTTCCACACAACTCTTTAAATCGTTCGAATGGCATATCCGCACTTACATGGTCATAATATATGTGTTTTAGGTTGGTTTCATCCTGTTTAAATACAATTAACATGTTTGCATTGTCTCTTATGAGCTGTTTCGGTATTTTGCTGTAAGTTTGACCAATATAAATGCTATCTATGTTGTTATGTCGACCCATGGCGAAGTAATTCCTTATTGTATTTGATTTTCACAAGATACATCGTCAAATATGAATACTGAGAATGGTTTAGCCTCTTGCGGTTGCATGACACTCTCGCTCGCGTTAAATTTAAAATATTTAACTTCAGGTACATTATTGAGTATTTGTTCCAATAACTGATATTTCGGTTGTTGTAGTGACTTTGAAAATACATATAAATTATTAAAACGTAAGCCTTTAGGGTTTGTAATCAAATTGAATACTACATTTGTTTTTCCACAATTGGAAGGACCGGTAACCAGACAACGCACCGTGTTTGGTAACAAAACACCGTGTTTCCCAGTATTGAATTGAGAACCATCCACTGTGAGTTCATCTATATTATTAATAGTAAAATTGTCTTTTTGCGGTATTATCTCCATCCTTTGTAATGGTTCAACCCAAAATGATGCTCTATCATTATATTAGATCCTTTTTAGGTATCCAAGAATCTTCCGTCTTATTAAATCCTAACCATCTTACTTTAACCTTATCTTTTTTGCGTTGCAACACCTTTTCTACTAGATATACATCACCTACTGTTGATTTTAACATTTCATGTCCATAAAAACCTCCTTCAAGCAATTGTCCTTTATTATCTTTTAAAATGTAAGTTTCTGGTACTGTAGGTTGCACCTTAAATACGGTAAATACCTCATTTGTCCAGTTCGGAAGATATCTTTTACTGAATACACCTTTGTATTTGCTTATTCGCACTTTATCACCAACATTAAACCTTTTAGGCTTTAGTTTTTCAACTTTTGGTTTAGTATTCATTTTTATACGTTTTAATACAAGTTTTTCATTTTTATTAGTCACCTGGCTTGGTTTCATACCGATAGTTCTATGAAACTTGTTATTGTAATCGCTTATAAGTTTTGGTAACACATCAATCCATACGTGTGATCCTCTGTTGGAAAACATCTTATACATCGCACCTTTTAAAGTTCTGTTAAATCTTTCAATTATTGATGCTTTTACCTCTGAATTGGTTGAGTAATGGTTAATGTTGTGTTTTTTCATTAAATTTGCAAATTCCTTATTAAAATATTCTTTTCCATCATCAGTTTGTAAATGTTTTATAGTATGTTTGTCTCTTTGTATAGCTGTTTCCATTGCTTTTGTAACACTTTTGCCACTTTTATCTTTTAGTGGTAAAGCATCTGCCATTTTTGAAAAACAATTAATAATAGTCAATATGTATTTAAATCCTCTATTTTGTTTACTATAAGGAATCATTTCGATTAAATCCGCTTGATATAAATCATTTATTCCTTTTATCACTGTATTTCTTCGTGGAAACTTTCTTCTTGCAGGTTTATGAAGCTCGTTGACAATTTCTTGCTTCAAGTTCTTCATATTGCAGGTTTGAATGTTTCATGTATCACATGTATAATAACAATGAATGTTGTCTTAAATATTAACATCATTTATATAGGTCAAGGTCATCCAAACTTGTGTAAAAAAATGGGGAACACGGCGTTTGACTTGCCGTGTTCCCCATTTTTTTACGGAAGGAGAAAGGAATAAGGTCGAAGTTGTAGAGGGGCGAAGAATAGGTTACTAGTCGATAGGGTTTAGAGAGTAGTGTCCAAAAGGAAGAGTGTGAATTTTATCCGGCATAATATGCCTTTTATCATCTCGAGCTGACAGTGCTCTTTTAACTTCAGTGACACTGTAGACCTCATGTTTAAAGCTTCTGATAGTGTTGAACGTTGCAGACATTGTAGAATCTTCAAACAAGCAGGTCTTGTAATGGTCAAATGTCACACGTTTCTTCAAGTACGATGTTTTGACTCCTTTAGCTTTCTTCACTGTCGGTATGTCGTTTTCCATATACATCTTGAAGGAATATAATTTGGACATCAGCGCAACTATTTCCTCCAAAGGTATTCCATTTGCTTCATCTTTAAATTTTCCAATTACTTTTTTATTCTTTTCATTGTAATTCGGATGGTTCTTCGGATAGTCAGAGAAGTCAAAGTCGTCTTTGTATGGGAAACTCCTTAGATCTTCATACATGTCCAAAGTCTTTATCCAGTAGATAAACGCGTCGGTATCCATGTATGCAACTCCAATGTTGTCTCTTCCATAGTGTTTAACCATTTTGTTGTAATGGAAATCATACATCAGAGTTTTACTTATATCCAAAATCGACATTCCAATGTATAACGGACGATCCATCACTATTGTTGTTTTATTCATACTGACAGCAACTAGATTTTCGTTTATAATCATTGATGTTCCGAAATTTGGTTTTTGCACTAATTTTTCCAATTTCCTAGGATCACTTACTAATTTTACAATTTTGTGTTTTCTCTTGTTCTCCAAGGTCTTCCCAAAGATGGCGTTGTTCATTAATTTGTAGAAGTCCTTTTCAAATGCTGTTGTCGCTGCAGCTCTTCTTGTAGTGTTGGAATCGATATATGGTTTCAACCAACAAGACTGGGTGAATTCAATTGCTCTGTGAATTTTCACTATACGTAGGCCCAATTCAAGTGCTTGTTGAACTACCCAGTAGTGTGCCACATATCGACTCTTATTCTCCAAGGTCATCATCAGCTTGGGCCATCTTCCTGTCAGTGAAACTTCAGTCTTGGCTAGGAGAGGTAGGTCGTAATGATGGTCGTGAAGGTGTTCCGGATATTCAAAATCACAGTCCAAAATATAGCCTGTTTGGCCATCTTTTGGAATCCGTGATATGTCACCAATGGTGGTCGGGTCAATCCACTTGAAGTCTGCGTAGGGAAGTGGATTTGACATCGCCCAACCATAGAGGTTGTTCGCATCAAAATATCCAAGGTATAGTGATGGTTGTTGCTCGTCGAAGTTGGGGATATACTTGTTGTTGGCCTTAACATGTCTTGTCACAGCTTGAGTCAAACCACCTCGTACACCTGATTCGATCATGAGGACCATATCGATGTCTGTGAGAAGCTCCAATCGGCAGTTAGTTGACTTGAGCATAGCTTGCCATGCTAATCCAGGGGATGTATACGAGTGTAAAGGATCCAATCCGTATGCTGAGAAACAGGTGTTCCGAAATTCTTCCATCACATCGCACAGCAGAGTTACATCCAATTTTATATAAAAATCAGAATATTCCCCTAAAGTTTGAATTTTTAGTTGGTTCCAAACATTACACGCATGATTGTAGTCTTCAACGGAGATTTCACTTTCATTTAATTTGCTATTGAAGGCTTCAATCGGTGGTAGACTGGTTTCTTCAAACTTTTCTGTGGAAGTTATATAATCATAGGGGAAAACTCCTTTTCGTAATACTAAGTCCAATTTATCTTCAGGTACAATTTTGCTGGTTTCTTTTAGATCTTCTCTTCTTAGGTTCTCAGACAATTTGCTCAAACTAGATGACATAAATCTATAAGAGTCTACGAAGCGAAGTTTAATTTTACCAACTGTTTTTGAAAAACTGATGTACTTCTCCAATGTTTCAGCTAATACTTCGATTTTTCCATCATCTCGTCCTAACTCTGGGATAATGAAGTGGGAGTCATAGCCGCTAAGATTGTGTAACACGACAGGAATAAATTGAGGCAGTTTGTAATTTATATTGCATGAATTACAAGCAGGTCCTCTGTATAACCCTGTGAGGTGATCATGATCTCTTACTTTTTGATTTTCTTCACTGAAGCTCTTCTTGCATAGATAACATCTTGTTGCCGAAATGTATTCTTCTTGTTGATTTTGGTTCAAAGGTTTCATGGGTAAAACATTACCGTATAAGCGTTCCGCCTTTTCAGCAATGTTATACAACTGGTCTACAAAATACTTAGCAGCTCCTTCCCCACGGTAGAGTATCGGAGTGGATGTTAAGCCGTAGTCTTGCAATTGTTCTTCAGGTAAAGTAGATTTCACCAATAAGCAAAAACTGTTAGGTTGATGCAATTGATATTTGGTTCTTCTAGTTACTTCACCATCCGAAAGTTCCTGCGGCAGTAACGTGGATTCAAAGTCAGCGTAGATAACTAGTGGAATCCGGTATTGGTGAACTGTTTTATTGAACTGGACAAATGCTCTAGATGGTGGTGGCAGACTAATCTTCACTTCATAGTTGTCATTACAAAGCCGCTGGTGTTCCGACAACCACTCCGATCCTCCACGTCTCAAGTCTTTATTTGTGAAACAAAAGCATCTCTTACACACTGTTACTCTAATTTTCTTTTTAGTCACTTGTCGTCCAACCAAAGTTTCAAAGTTCTTGATGTAAACATAATGTGATATTTCACCTTTGGTCAATAGCAGCAAATCTGTATGATTTTGACGTTCAGTCTTTGTAACTCGTAACGGGTATACGTTATTTGATTCGTCTAAACCAAACACATTAACTGAAACTCCTGGGTTTTTTCTTTCAAATTTAGCAACATCATTAAGACTAACAGGATACGACATACCTTGGAAGTTATAGCGGTGTTGAACAGCTTCGTATGCTATGCTAGGTCTACAGGAATGGTCTTCCACATATTTTGCTAACATTGCATACCGGAAACATTCATTATCCTCATTTTTCACATTGATACATGATCTTGTATCTCGGATCACCTTTGGTAGAGGGATAAAGCTGCTTCCTCTCATACCATATCCATGCTTGTGAACCCTTACATCCATACCTTCAATTGATGATAGCGTCCAGCCGGATCCTCTTCCTTCATGTTCTTGAAGTTTCACTAGCAGTTCAACCAAACATTCTTCTAAAATTTCGTTGATATCAGATGTGGTTGTAAGGGTTCGGTTTTTAGCAATGAATGCTCTCGGTGAATTTTCACCATCGGTATTAGTAAACATAGCCTCCAACACCAATCCAAATTTAATAAAGTTCAATCTTGCCAATTCTTCCGTCAATGTTTTTACAACTAGTTTTTTAGCTTGAGTTATAAAATTTTCCAATTCTAATTGCACATTATTAATTTTGAAATGAATTACAACTGGTCCTGGCAAGGCTGTAGTGCGCAGTTGTCTTATATCTTCCATATCCTCTTCTTGGGTACGCAGTTGTCTTACATCTTCCACTTCTTCCGTATCTTCTTCTTCCATTTTCTCTTCTTGAATAAATCCTCCAGCTGTAGATGGTCCAGCTCCGGCAAATTGAATAACACTTGGTCTTCTTCTTTGCATTAACTGTAAATAGCTAGCCCAGTCCTTCTGCTTATGGGGTTTTTCCAAAAACCGATCAATCGCATCCAAGTCTTCTTCACTTACTACAATCTCTTCTTTTCTGTCCTCTTCACGATGCAATTCTCGGTGTAACTGTAGATAGCTATCACAGTCGTCCATTTGCTTCTGGCAGTTTTCCAGTAACCGATCAAACGCATCCAAGTCTTCTTCACTTACAACAATCTCTTCTTTTCTGTTCTCTTCATGATGCAATTCTCGGTGTAAAACAAAGATATCTTCATCTTGGAAAAACTCACCACAAATATCGCAAAGAGCCATTTTTTTACAGTTTGGCTTTGAGTGTGCACTCGGTGAATGTCCACGCAATAATGAGCAGCGCGCTTAACCGGGTCCCTTTATACCCGAGGTTGAAGGGTGGGGGAAGGTGACGTCATATACATCCAGTTTATCAATCATGTAGCAGATTTGGCTTTTAAACACCCATTTTCAATTTATTCTTCAACAGGTTTGATAAAACCAATATAATCTTTGGTCTAAATCCACTACTTTGTACAAATTTTTTTGTTTGGGCACTTCTCGTCCGGAGCAAAAAACTTTTTGGTCAAGGTCAAAATTTTTTCTCAAAAAAAAGTTCTGGGGGAAGGGGGGGGGGGGTCATTACTGTATTTAGGTCAAGGTCACGAAAAAACTTTAAAAAATTAAGCCCCACCTGGGGCACTTGGGTTGTCATCGCTGTAGCCTCCGAAGAGACCCAACTATGACAACAGGGCAACATCCAATGTCGTGTACCCTTCGCCACGCGAGACTTGTAAACATTTACTGCATTGTCTTTTCAAATAGCTAACAGAGATTCATTTACATAATTTTGAGTTTCCAGGAGGAAACAAACTGAGGACACCCTAATGGCTTACGTCCTCGGTCCGAGTGCAGAGGCCGCCGCAACCTTTTGCATGCCAGCGTACAAACGGACATGCTCCCAAATGCCATCCGCAACCTTTTGCATGCCTGGCAGGAGCCTACCGATAATTAAAATAGGCTTTACACGAGGGCCTACTCCCGTAACCTATCTTTAATATTTTAAATTTAGCAATGCATTCAATTTTTACAAGTCTTTGTGGGTCAAGGCCACACGGACATTAAAAAATTTCGGCCCCCGTACATCCATGGCGAACCACGAATGTTCGGGGGCCTTGGGGACAAAAAAACACAAATAGCTAACAAAGTTTCATTTACATAATTTTGAGTTTCCGGAAGGGAAACTAACTGAGGACACCCTAGTGGCTTACGTCCTCGGTCCGAGTGCAGAGGTCATCGGCTCATTACCCCCATATAGGCGTACAAACGGACCAACTCCTATTTCTCAGCCGCATTGAAGCATGCATGAGAGTTCTCAGCCGCATTGAAGCATGCATGAGAGGAGCCTAACAATTATACAAAAGTAACTTTACACGGGGGGCCTACTCCCGTTCCCTGTCTTTACGATTTACTTTGAGCATTGCAAAAGCTCAAGGGGGAAATGCTACAACAAGCGTATACACTTTAGAAAAATATAACACACTTACAACACACAATTGAGCTCAACGTAGTCAATGCTGGAACAAGCACATACACATTAAACACATATGACAAACAAGACACAAAGGATAAAAGACACACACAGGAGACATAGGGTACAAGTAAAACACTCTAATATAGAACAATTCGCAATACCCAAACGCAAGCGCAATATCTTACAACTAATACAAGTCTTAAAGTTAGAGTAGACTTCGCTAAACACTGAAGGCGCCATTCAATGTTTAGTGATGCCTATGGCGGTCCGTCCCGATCGTTCACGTTCAACGCGCGGGAGCGGACTGCGAGCCGGCTCTGGCTGGGCCCCCTTATATCCCCACCGGGGCTGCCACGCCCAGGATATCAGGGGGTGGGGGAGGGGGTGGGGGTGGGGGTGGGGGTGGGGGTGGGGGTGGGGGTGGGGGTGGGGGTGGGGGTGGGGGTGGGGGTGGGGGTGGGGGGGGGGGTGTGGGGGTGGGGGTGGGGGGGGGGGTCACTTCTCGTCCGGAGCAAAAAACTTTTTGGTCAAGGTCAAAAATTTTTCCGAAAAAAAAGTTCGGGGGGGGGGGGGCTCGCACTTTTTGTCGGGGGGGTGGGGGGGGGGGTGGGGGGGGGGTGGGGGGGGGGTCACTTCTCGTCCGGAGCAAAAAACTTTTTGGTCAAGGTCAAAAATTTTTCCGAAAAAAAAGTTGGGGGGGGGGGGGTGGGGGTGGGGGTGGGGGTGGGGGTGGGGGTGGGGGTGGGGTGGGGGGGTGGGGGGGGGGGGGGTCACTTCTCGTCCGGAGCAAAAAACTTTTTGGTCAAGGTCAAAAATTTTTCCGAAAAAAAAGTTCGGGGGGGGGGGGGGGGGGGCTCGCACTTTTTGTCGGGGGGGGGGGGGTGGGGGTGGGGGTGGGGGTGGGGGGGGGTGGGGGGGGGTGGGGGTGGGGGGGGGGGTCGAGGTAAGTTAAGTGGGTCAAGGTCACCCGCAACACTTGTACTCTAAGTGTCGGCTATACCCCCACCACAACTGGGTCCCTAGGCTGCACAACACCGCTTCGCCAGTATGTCTCCGGCTTCCATGCGGTGCGTCTCGCTGTTCTCTAGCTCTCTATATGTAAGTAATTTTACAAGTTCTGAATGTAGGTCACTACACTTTAACTCTGGGATGGTATCAACTTGTAGTATTTCTATGTTTTGACTCAAGGTCATCACACTTTAACTCTGGGGCAATATCGACTTGTAGTACTTCAGTATTTTAGCTCAAGGTCACCACACTTTAACTCTGAGACTGCATCAACTTGTATTATTTCTGTGTTTTGACTCAAGGTCATCACACTTTAACTCTGGGACGGTATCAACTTGTAGTATTTCTATGTTTTAACTCAAGGTCATCACACTTTAGCATGTAACTTTAAGGTAGCACCGAAACGGTGCTACCCGGCTTGACATTTTCAAGTTTCCCAAGGTCATCACAATTTCCCCCACCACTTCCCATATACCTAGAGTGCGCGGGGCCGGACAGTCAGTCGCTCGGTGTCTGTCGTAGGGTGCGCATCGCGGTTGCAGTAATGGTCGAATGGGGGCTTCTGGGCCAGTTCGAGGTCACCCGAGCGGTGTCACATGACGGTTTAGGCAGAGTAACGTTGCAAACTTCAAATTTCCTCGGCACTTTTGCTGTTTCTCATCGAAAATTCGCTCCAAGTCGTCAAGGTCATGGTACCTGTGACTGAAACTCGGAGCGTAGTGCGAGAAACAGCAAAAGTGCCGAAAAATTTTAGGTTTCAGCGTGACCTTGACCTTTTGTGACATCGATGACGTCATCTTGGTGACGTAAGGGGTGATGACGTCATTAGCACGTCATTTCTGTGACGTCATGGGTGTGACGTCATGGATGTGACGTCATTGGTGATGACGTCATCGATGATGCAATCGATGACGTCATCGATGGGGTCATTGACCTCGATGACGTCATCGATGACGTCATCGCTCGGGTGACCTTGAACTGGCCCAAAAGCCCCCATTCCCCACTACTAATTAGGTACCAACATTGGTTATAAATAATTATTTCCTGTAACTGGAAATTATAATAAAGTTATGCTTGTATTAAAGTAACCATATATTATTAGAAATTGCTATCCTTTCTTTACGTACTTAAGAGATTAAAAATGTCACGAAATATATTTTAAAAATGGTTTGAATTCACAATTCTATCTTGGTTTTAAGTATCGTGACGTAAACTAATAATTTTATTTTGCATAGGTGGTACGGAAATTTAAATTATAAGAAATACAATATAAAAATTTATTTTAACAAAAGAATATATTCTGCACTTTACACTAACATATTATACAAACATTGACATAATAAAGTACTGCGTCATACCAGAGTGCACTCAATCATACATCGCTTGCAAAATATATGATCAAAAGAATCAAACGTGGCAGGATTGAGATTAATGTAGTCGCTGATAAGTTATTTTCTCCTCGGATATATTTCAATATTAATTTTAAATAGGTCAACCAATTAATAAAGTGCGGGAAAGGTTTTTAAAATAATGTAAAATACACATAGATCAGTCTAGTTGGAATGAATATTTATTTTAAAATACGTAACTTCTTTCCAGGTAGTTATTTGATAAATTAATTTGCTATTCATTTTAAACATGTTCTATACAAATATTTATTCCTTTACTTCGTTGTTTGAATTCAAAAGGTTGGTAAATTTTAAGTATTTTAAATATATTTATAGGGTTATTTACATCGTACAAAATCATTTATATTATGAAGTACATAGCTTCACTGGCGAGTGTTATTAAAAATCTTTAGGATGCATTTTATAATAATATATACTCATTTACCTTGTCTTGAAGCCTTTTCGTTCTTGCATATTTTTCAATGTACAAAAACAATTATTTTTCTTGTAACTGGGCAAAATAAATAGCTTGATATTCAAAACAAACAAACAATAGCATACAATAAGCTCCAGTGGGATATTAACAGTTTGTATACAATTTATTTTTATACAGTATTATGATTTATGGGTGGCAGTTAGAAATAATGTATAAGAAATAATATATTTTGCATCTGTTTTTATTCTTGAATTATATTTTTCTCCGTAAATTTGCTGAAATAAAATGACAAGAGCAGTGTCAAACAGCAAGGTAATCTAACAGCAATAAAACCTTTTTCATAATCCCTTAGTGATCCTTTTCATCCAGATGTTGGAGATAAATAAATGACATCATTATCGATGAATTATAAAGCTTCATTTGGTTTCAACGACATTATATTAACGCAATATATGTTTATGTTAAATGGGTAAAACTCAACTCAGCTCAAACAAAAATTGTATTTTTATTTAAAAGAGAAATAAAACTTTCATTTTAAAATTATAAAAGGCAATTAAATTGGTTATTGTGTCATCTCACGTTTACCAACTCGGTTAAATTTTCTTAGTAAAACTTTTCAGTTATAATTTGAAATTTGATTTCATCATGAAAAAATTGTATACTGGTTATTTTTAAGTCTTTGTTATTGGTTTGGAGAAAGATTAGTAAAAAAAGGTTTCTCAGTGCTAAAAGAAAACTAATGAATTTTAAAAAATAATTATTTTTGCAAAGTTATAATTGTCATATAATTTATATTAATATATTGAGAATTTAGTTACGATAGGATAAAAAATTAACTGTTTATTTATATGCCTTGTTTTGTTCTCTCAAGAAGTGGATTGAATCTTGGATTAAGTTCATTCAATTTAAATAGCTTAATTGTTAATTTATTGTGATGTTAAATTAATTCGAACCATTAATACGTTGTGAATGCTAATTAAATCTTGATTTCCACTAATAACGTATAGTTAACTTATATTTAATTGTTAACTTATAGTTCACAATGAAAAATAAATGTAGGTTACTTTACAACTTAGTTATTCCAAAGCAAGGATATTTTAAAACATTTCAAGTGAAGACAAGAAATGAGGTTCTCTAAAACTTGTAAGACACGTGCGGTTGGTTTCATTTTAAAACTTCAGCTTCTTCGGGAAGAATGATTATTTTACTCTCAAAACTTTTTACCGAGTCTAAAGAGAGTTGTTTGACTTAAAGCAGAATCATTTAAAGATTAGTTTTATCATGCCAATAAAAAAACATCATTATTACATTTTCTATTCTCTAAGCTACTTTTTTATTATATCTAGTAAGTATTTTTATAAACTAATCGTTAAATCAAAATTAATGGCCTTAGACAGTGGGTTTCAATCTTTCGCAATAACGTCTAGATGATTTCATGAGATTTTTTCAAAATCTGAATTTAATTTACTATTAGTATTAAGCCTTGCATGAATACTTTGAGTGAACTAAATTACCAATGAGATTGCAAAGTAAAAAGTATATTAAAAAAGATCATGCAATTAAGAAAATCCTTTTTGTAATACTTTTCCCTGATGTGTTGTAAGTCACGTAAAGGCAGTATCGTTGTTGGGGCACGGCCTTGTTAGGGGAACAGTTTCCACGTGACTTTACCGTAGATAACAACAGTGATAAGCGGCGGGAGGTGACTGTACCTACCAAGTGACTTTACTGTAGATAACAACAGTGATAAGTGGCGGGAGGTGACTGTACCTACCAAGTGACTTTACCGTAGATAACAACAGTGATAAGCGGTGGGAGGTGACTGTACCTACCAAGTGACTTTACTGTAGATAACAACAGTGATAAGTGGCGAAGGTGACTGTACCTACCACGTGACTATACTATAGATAAGAACAATGATAAGTGGTGGAAGGTGACTGTACATACCCCCTGACTCTACTGGAGATAAGAACAGTAATACGCGGCGGGAGGTGACTGTACCTACCACGTGACTTTACTGTAGATAACAACAGTGATAAGTGGCGGGAGGTGACTGTACCTACCACGTGACTATACTATAGATAAGAACAATGATAAGTGGTGGGAGGTGACTGTACATACCCCCTGACTCTACTGGAGATAAGAACAGTGATACGCGGCGGGAGGTGACTGTACCTACCACGTGACTTTACTGTAGATAACAACAGTGATACGCGGCGGGAGGTGACTGTACCTACCACGTGACTTTACTGTAGATAACAACAGTGATAAGTGGCGGGAGGTGACTGTACCTACCACGTGACTATACTATAGATAAGAACAATGGTAAGTGGCGGGAGGTAACTGTACCTACCACGTGACTATACTATAGATAAGAACAATGATAAGTGGCGGGAGGTGACTGTACCTACCACGTGACTTTACTGTAGATAACAACAGTGATAAGTGGCGGGAGGTGACTGTACCTACCACGTGACTATACTATAGATAAGAACAGTGATACGCGGCGGGAGGTGACTGTACCTACCACGTGACTTTACTGTAGATAACAACAGTGATAAGTGGCGGGAGGTGACTGTACCTACCACGTGACTCTACTGTAGATAAGAACAGTTATAAGTGGCGGGAGGTGACTGTACCTACCACGTGACTCTACTGTAGATAAGAACAGTGATAAGTGGTGGAAGGTGACTGTACCTACCACGTGACTCTACTGTAGATAAGAACAGTGATAAGTGGTGGAAGGTAACTGTAAATACCACGTGACTCTACTGTAGATAAGAACAGTGATAAGCGGTGGGAGGTGACTGTACCTACCACGTGACTTTACTGTAGATAACAACAGTGATAAGCGGCGGGAGGTGACTGTACCTACCACGTGACTTTACTGTAGATAACAACAGTGATAAGCGGCGGAAGGTGACTGTACCTACCACGTGACTTTACTGTAGATAACAACAGTGATAAGCGGCGGGAGGTGACTGTACCTACCACGTGACTTTACTGTAGATAACAACAGTGATAAGCGGCGGGAGGTGACTGTACCTACCACGTGACTTTACTGTAGATAACAACAGTGATAAGCGGCGGGAGGTGACTGTACCTACCACGTGACTCTACTGTAGATAAGAACAGTGATAAGCGATGGAAGGTGACTGTACCTACCACGTGACTCTACTGTAGATAACAACAGTGATAAGCGGTGAGAGGTGACTGTACCTACCACGTGACTCTACTGTAGATAAGAACAGTGATAAGTGGTGGAAGGTGACTGTACCTACCACGTGACTCTACTGTAGATAAGAACAGTGATAAGTGGTGGAAGGTAACTGTAAATACCACGTGACTCTACTGTAGATAAGAACAGTGATAAGCGGTGGGAGGTGACTGTACCTACCACGTGACTTTACTGTAGATAACAACAGTGATAAGCGGCGGGAGGTGACTGTACCTACCACGTGACTTTACTGTAGATAACAACAGTGATAAGCGGCGGAAGGTGACTGTACCTACCACGTGACTTTACTGTAGATAACAACAGTGATAAGCGGCGGGAGGTGACTGTACCTACCACGTGACTTTACTGTAGATAACAACAGTGATAAGCGGCGGGAGGTGACTGTACCTACCACGTGACTTTACTGTAGATAACAACAGTGATAAGCGGCGGGAGGTGACTGTACCTACCACGTGACTCTACTGTAGATAAGAACAGTGATAAGCGATGGAAGGTGACTGTACCTACCACGTGACTCTACTGTAGATAACAACAGTGATAAGCGGTGAGAGGTGACTGTACCTACCACGTGACTCTACTGTAGATAAGAACAGTGATAAGTGGCGGGAGGTGACTGTACCTACCACGTGACTCTACTGTAGATAAGAACAGTGATAAGTGGTGGAAGGTGACTGTACCTACCACGTGACTCTACTGTAGATAAGAACAGTGATAAGTGGTGGAAGGTGACTGTACCTACCACGTGACTCTACTGTAGATAAGAACAGTGATAAGTGGTGGAAGGTAACTGTACCTACCACGTGACTCTACTGTAGATAAGAACAGTGATAAGCGGTGGGAGGTGACTGTACCTACCACGTGACTCTACTGTAGATAAGAACAGTGATAAGTGGTGGAAGGTAACTGTACCTACCACGTGACTCGACTGTAGATAAGAACAGTGATAAGCGGTGGGAGGTGACTGTACCTACCACGTGACTTTACTGTAGATAACAACAGTGATAAGCGGCGGGAGGTGACTGTACCTACCACGTGACTTTACTGTAGATAACAACAGTGATAAGCGGCGGAAGGTGACTGTACCTACCACGTGACTTTACTGTAGATAACAACAGTGATAAGCGGCGGGAGGTGACTGTACCTACCACGTGACTTTACTGTAGATAACAACAGTGATAAGCGGCGGGAGGTGACTGTACCTACCACGTGACTTTACTGTAGATAACAACAGTGATAAGCGGCGGGAGGTGACTGTACCTACCACGTGACTTTACTGTAGATAACAACAGTGATAAGCGGCGGGAGGTGACTGTACCTACCACGTGACTCTACTGTAGATAAGAACAGTGATAAGTGGTGGAAGGTGACTGTACCTACCACGTGACTCTACTGTAGATAACAACAGTGATAAGCCGTGGGAGGTGACTGTACCTACCACGTGACTCTACTGTAAATAAGAACAGTGATAAGCGGTGAGAGATGACTTTACCTGCTGCTGGATCGTACATCACTGTGAGGAACTTTATGTAACTCTCTCATACACCATGAGCATGTCATAGGATGTTAGAACTATTTAAATATAGGAATATGTATGAAAATTTGAATAAATTACTTCCATTAAAAATAGATTATTTTAAAGAGATTATTCTAAAGAAGATTTTTTTTTCTTGGTGACACATTAAAGTATATTTTTTTATAAAATAGACTATACCACGTTGGTTGTTAATAGAGTAGCTTTTTGGGTACAAAAATGACATTTATACCATTCTAAAAGCCTGGATGTTTTTCACAAGTTTATATATATTTTAAGCTATTTTATATTTTCATGTTTAGTTGCATTACAACTTTTTAAATAATGCATGTTTAGTATAGATTTAATGGAATTCAGAAACAAAATATAAATACAATATAAAGTTGACCAAACCGTTAGTATTTATAAAGTTATCGATCCCCAAAAAACAGTTGTAAGATTTCATAAAATTATAGTTATAATAACGGTTGATCTTTCGTCATTATCGAGTATCTTCTGTTTAATGTTAACAAGACACCTAAATATCTAAAATTATAAACTAAAACTATTCGCCCAAGGTATATTCCATTAAAACCCAAATGTATATATAAATTTGTTGAATTGTCCAATAAAATCAATTTGCAACTTCTTAACGCTTATTTAAAAAACCTTTCTAAGTACTGTACCTATAATGAATTCATATTTTTTCAAAACTTATATGAAATGGATTGTCAGAACAGTCACAGTTTTTCCGAAGAACAAAATAAGAAGAAGCGTTGAAAAAAAACAAGAAATTAGTCTACGAATTTTAGCAATTTAATGATAACACATGTTCTGATGTTATCATTTGGGGGTTGCTTGAGAAAAGGAACAAAGGAAGATCCCATAAGGATCGATCGGGGACTACCTCCCTTTAGCTAGACTCCGGGGTGTTGTTAGCGATTTGTTTAATGTGCTTTGCGTTTGAGAACACTTTTCCTTGTGGGATTAACCTACACAAAAATAAAATTTAAAGTGTATTATTAAAAAATGTTACTTAATTATATTTTTATTTGTTAACACTATACCATGCAAGTACCCAATTATTGTAATAAACACGAATACTCTTATATGCACATTAATGTTCGTAAAATTCATATTGAATAATTTTGTGATAAAAAAGTGTCTTAGCAAGACATTATGTATGTATAGTTTTTGTGATTTGCAAAGTCTACTACTCATTTTATTTTCCTAGTCTATTAATAAAAATTGTACTACACACAAAATAAACCACTGAACATTTGCAGGCATCCCATAGTTTGGCAACACTGTGCATAAGGTGTGTTGTACAACAATGATACGTGAAAGTACCTATTAGGATTTTGTAGACTTTCTAGTATAAGGGCATTGTGTTAACTTATTACTATTACCGTTGCAAAATATTAATGTATGTAGCTTATACAAAGAATTAAGTTCTTTGTGAACTTTGTATGTTTTATATTAAGATATCGTCATTAGTGTTTTTCACAGTAGTTCAAGAAATATCATTGAAAATAACATATATATTTATACAATCGTTTTGTAAATGAAATCTTGCATAAATAAGCATATTTAAATCACTCAATAAAGTGTATAGGCAATGATAAAAATAATCAGACCGATATTCTCGATTGCTTCTCCAATAACTTTCAATATCCCATCTCATGCACCTGGGCCACAGAACTTTTTCTTTGGCTTCAATATCTCTGTCCTAAAAGATCAACTTTATTATTATTTACGCATCTTAAAATTGTTATTGTTTTTAGTATGCTAATAACTGCCGGTATGCCTACACTAATATTTGTGTTTGAAATATCTATTTTTACATTGAATATTATATTGAAGTGCACATATTTTGAAGTCATAAACATAAAAAATACTTAAATCTATTTATAGTATAGCTAAAATTGCAATACTCTTAGAAATGATAATAGGAATTATTTATGAATTAACTACTAAACAGGTTCCTAAAATCTAGTTATAATTGTTATTTGTAATATTAAGAAATCAACTGGTAGCCCTACTTCTCCTTAACACAATGAACAAATGAGAGCTATAAAACTTTTGTAGTATAATGACGCAATAATAACTACCTCTTTTGCCTGAAAGAATTACGTAGATAATAAATATTAAATATCAAACGGTTACCTTGCTCTATGTCATTGTTTGTATGCTGATTAATCCATGTTCGGACATTAATATATTTTTATAAAATGTAACTACTAATAATTTTTAATATAAAAATTCCTTATATTTCTACAAAATTCTTACTTAAAAATTCTCAATTCTCACCTCTTATCTACAGTAGAGTCACGTGGAAACTGTTCCCCTAGCACGGTAAAGCCCCACCTACGACACTGCCTTTACGTTACTTACAACACACCAGGGAAAACTATTACAAAAAGGATTTTCTGAGGTTTATGTTTCCTTAACTACAAAAATTATACGAAACGAATAGAATGTATGAAAAAATAAAAAATCAATAATATTGAAAAAGTTTTACTAGTTAATGTCAGGGATATATTTTCATGTTTTATGTTTGGGTAAAGAGAAGATTACTTGGAAATACATCTAAGGATGCTTCTTCAGCTCTGAACTGTATCAGCTTAACTAGAGCTACTAACATTTCTCAAGTAGTTCTCTGATAAAGCTGCTTTGTTGACTGTTCAATATCAAATCTTCTACTTTACATAATAGTGAAGTACCAATTTTACGATTGAATATATCGTAGAAAATATCATAAATTATTCTGGGATCCGTCCGGATTTGTTAGGGTATTACAGTAAATAACATTATTATGTGATATGTCTCTGAATCACAAAAAAAACTAAACGTATTATTTTAATGTTAGGATGGGATTAATAATAAAATTTACAACATAAGTTTAAAAAACTCGGTAGTAAAATGATTTACCATCCACTTCCTATTAGTACAATATTTTATATACAGTGTGATTGAAAAGTTCTGGAATGGTAAAATATATTTTTTACAATTATAGATAAACTATAAGGCTTTGTATATCAATAATAGCTGTAAATGTCTACTTTTTGAAGTTATTATCACTCATTTTATAACTTGAGTGGGGCAGCCCACGAGGAGTCAGACCAAATTCTTAAATAGCAGAATAGGCCAAGTATGGTATCAATTAAAGGCCTCACTTAACAGAGTACAATGCCTCAAAACATCATATGAAATATCACATAATATATATGTATATATATCATGTGTTACTTGAAATATCATCATTTGTGCTTATTTATTGCAACGGCCGTAGATAAAATATAATTTTTTTTGTATTCAGTCACATAGTAGGCTAAACCATTTGTAATTTGTTTAGTATTTTTTATCAAATTTACCGTTTTGTAATTTTATTGTTTGTGATAAAAATAAAATTGAAATGTATTAGTTGGCTGAAAAGGTATGTCACTAAAAAACCACTGTCAGATATTTATTTTTATACCATTTTTAATAAAAGCAACCACTGAAACGTTTTATTGTATTGATGGAAAATGTTACTGTCTATTTAATGACATAAAAGAATTGATGAAAGGCTGTTAACAGAGCGTGACATGGAATATTCAACGTGTTGGCGTTTTCTTGGTAAATCATGCCATTTAATAAGGTTATTGTGAGAGCTATTTTATGAAAAGGTTTAGGAAGCTTTAGAGAAAGCCAATTTACATGTTAAGGTTCATATAAAAATTTAAAATATTACCTATTTTTTTACTGATTAGCAGTTAATTTTACTAACGTAATATAAACATGACGAATGTTGTCGTATACAAATATTACAGTTATTTATGTATATACACTAGTCTTTGATACTGTGTCACTGTTATGTTACTCTTAAAAAAGAATGACCAATCAATAAGTGGAAGAGATTGTTAGAGCTGTGAGAGACAGGAACAAAAAAATTGGGCCTATTTATGTACGGTGACTTACACTTCCTTCTGGTAAAATATATGATACCAAAATTAAAATTTCATTAAAAAATCTAATAAACAGTTAGTTTATAAAAATAAAAAAAGTTTTACATAGCCAGTAAATCATATTATTTGATTTGAAATTTTTAAACGAGTTCCTCACTTTTTATTTGTTTTATTTTCTCGTTATTAACAATATGTTCAATATAAATTTAATTATTTTATATAAATATGTAGTAAGGAAATCAAGGTCTTACTCATTAATTGTGTCTTATTAATTAAAAAAACTAAATTAACAATTTTGTTAGCATTTTCAATTGAAAACCTGAAAAAAGAATAGTTGCTTATTTAGAGTAACAATCACCAGAATTTTCAAGATTTATTTTAAATGGGACAATCAATCCTAAACTCTAATACGAGTAAGATATATATTTATGCATGCATGCACAAGTGTGTTTTGCAACACTATGTTTAATCTTTCAAAATAAAAATACATACATACAATTTTTATAATGAATATTACCTGCTATATACCTGAATATAGTGTTTGGTGTTTCGCTACCTCACATTGCATTCCATGTATGAAATATACAGTATCATGTACCCTCCGCCCTCGCCCCGTATCTGCAGTTCCATCACGTTTGTATATGCTTTACCTAAACCGCTGATACTCCACCAAAGTTAATAGTATGTTCCATGTTCCATGACTGAGATATATTTACCAATTCATAGTAAGGTCTCCCGTCAGAATAAAACTTACCAACATTTGAATTGAGTTTCGCCTATTCATCCTTTGTTTGTGCATGTTTTAAGGATATTAAATTTTTTTCAGATCAGATAGATTTGCCAATTTGTTTGTTGTAACCTAAAAACAAATTCAACATATATGATTTTTTTTATTTTTTAGTTTGAAACAAGGGCATGACCAACCATTCAATAACTATCAATTAAAATTTGTATTATACTTTTAATACCATTTAAATTTACTTATAGTGATCATAAAATATATTAACTGATATTTAGTTTGAATTTCCATGAAGTATCAAACACACACATATTCGTTTTAATAAAACTGAATCGTGAGAGACAAAGGAAGATCCTTTAAAATACTCTCTGCTAGTGACGGCAATTACTGTTTTATAAATCTGCTGCATAATGTCTGGAGTTATCAGGCTTACTTAGAGTCAGTAAATGTAGCCCCGAATTTTCCCAACTTTCATAATTGCTGCATCGCAAGCCAATAAATTTTAATAGAAGAAATTTGGAATTGATATTTCAAATTTAAAAGTTATCCAAAAGTAAAATAAAATATTTTAATATAATATAGTTTATAATTTGCCAAAAATTATCTCTTTGGCTTAGGCACAAAGAAATAGTAAGAAAAACTTTTATATATCTTACTTGATGGTCCAAATTATATTCTGTAACTCATCAAAGTATAGGAGCCTCAGAAGCGAATACGACTCTGGTTGGTTATTTCAACATTGCCTAGAAACAAAAAGTATTTTTAATGTGTTTACTATTAATAATTCAAATTGTTCAACCCAATACTGAATTTCAAGTAAATACATAAAAATTTGATTTTTAATTCGACTAAAACTAAATCTTTTAAACACTGAGTAAAACTATTTTCATAAAAATTCAGAAATAAATAAAAATAAAATACTACAGCTATTAGTTTATCTATCGTCCCTATTATTTCAAAGTGAAGAAAGGTATTTTCAAAAAAAGATTGGGGTGTTGATTTTTTTTATTATTATTTACATTAAATGAAAAATTTTAAAAGCCGCTATCGAACTCCTGGGAAAAGTGTTCATAGACATAAAAGTTTACCAAAGGAATGAACCGAATAAGTAATAAATATTTGATTTATTCCAATAAATATTTGGGTATTCAATTAAAATACACTCAACAATTAATATTGAGTACTAATTAGCTAATTGAGATGTAGAAGATTGAATTTTCATAACTCGTAAAGGGAAACAGAGAATGGAAATTAATTATTTTATCACGTGTGAGCTATTTGTGTGGATAAATTTGCAACCATACAAATTAAATTAAACCAATTTAAAGAAACTAAACCACGTATGTGTTTCCACATTAGTGAGTTCTCGTTATCAATTTCTTGCCGGTTGGAATTATTCTAGTAATTTGTTGTTGTTTGTGTGTGTGTGTGTGTGTGAGTTTCTCTCTGTTAATAAACATAACCTCTCATCTCTAAGCTTAACACATAACAAAATTGGAACTAAAAGGCGTTATTTTTTGTGTTCTTAGCAACTGAGAGAAGTACTTTAATACCAATAATGAACTGTACCATAATGAATACTAATAAACTCTGGACATTGGGGGCAAAACTAAAAAATAACGTCGCGTGGACATGAAATATTTTAGGTTATACATTCAAAAGGACAAAGTACTATCATTTAGTACGAAGTACTATCATTCGTATCAACATTAACAACACCCTGTAACTAAATGTTAAATTTAAACCCTTCTACATGAGCTATTCTCGACTCCATCACAAACAAGTAAGCCTATTTAGTTTTCAACGAGCTGCAATGTATCTCATAGTCAATGTATAGTTTTACTCAGTATTTAATCTTACCACCATAAATTTGTCAAACAAAATAATTATAAATTAAAATTACCGTTATAGGCAAATTTTAAGTTAAAATATGAAGCGTTTGCGGTTTTTCAAGGATACCATAATCATGACTAAATCTCTTAGTATAATAACATCACCTGTCAAAAACTATTGTTTACCTCGAGTTGTCATGTTTCAACACAAACGTGATGTAATATTTTAACATGGTTCTTTATGATTAGAGACTATTTATAGACATATTTGTGTAAAAATTGTCCGTCTTCAATATTTAAAAGCCGTAGTGAAAAACGTTAAACATGAACAAAAGTAGCGAAATCAGTGTTGGAAAATGTACAACTCTAAAAGAATCAAAAGATCCTTCCAACTTATGGACAAGCCTATCACCTTTTATTTTAATTGGGCCCACCCACCAATCTAATAGTTCAACTGAAGTGATCTATAAAGTTTATAAAACGATATAACAATTAATCAGTCAATTAATACTGCAACATGCATTTTTTCTCCTTTCATCTGGTCTTCCTATGCCAGTGAAGTTATTCTTAGGATCGGAGTAACTAAATAGTGAATAAAAGTCTCTTTAAGGCTAGCGTATTAAGTGATAGTTTGAATAACATTTCTCATTTTTCCTAAAATATTAGACTAAATTCTAGGTCTTTGGTAAAATTTCTCCAAACGAATGTTGCTTTTATTTCCTTACACCAAACAGAATAAAGGACTTAAATTGAGGTTAGTAAGGTAAAAAAAAAAAAAAAAAAAACACGCTGTTTTCTAAATCAGTTTGATATTAATTTACAAATTTAAAATGGAGGTTTGCGATCTTTTTACATTGATGGTCGTAAAATCAAGGGGACAAATTTGGCTCAATTTCAATCCCACCCGTTCTATAGAAATATATTATCCAAATACAAATTAAGTTTCACATGTGGCCTAAGGAATGTCATGACGTCGAAAATATATCAAAGAAGAGTTTTGTCTGCCTGTCTGTTTCTGACAGCAATTTTGGTGTTAAATTGGGGAAACTGACTTAATATCTGCTTGGTTTTGAAAGAGACAAATGTGACCACACATTGACTCCGCTATTGTACAGTATGTAAAACAATATGTAAAACCCCAAAACTAATTCAGGTAGTAATCTGTATAAGTTGAGAATTTATATGGTTGGCTAATTAAATTACCATTAATAATTAGTTCATCCTTAGTGTAATATATTTTCCCTTGTATCGGTATGGAATAGTTTAATGACAACAATATAAGTTTGTAGGTAGGTAGAGTAGTTTTAAATTTATTGTTAATTACTAGTAAATGCATTGTTCTTTACAACTTTAACGATGTTGTTCTTTTTTAAAGCCACTAAATAAATAAACATATATTAAAGTGTAATTTAGCTCAGTGACAATGCAATGTGATAAAAACAACCGGCGTTCAAATGAAAGTCTTACAACTTGGCACATATTTTCCCTTCGAGAGTGCTTCATCATTACAATGTGACAACTTGAATCTCTTTCATTTCATACGTGATATTAACTTGCACCTTTTGCATTGTCATTCAAAATTTATCTTCTTAATGTCGTAGAAACTTCTGATGTACAGATCTAAATGAATTTTTAATTTTTTACTATCGGGAACAACTTACAAGAATTCAAAAGTGTACCAGTAGTATCATTTTATACTAATGTAAGATTTGAAATCATTTTAATATCAATATGGAAGGACGGGTCTATAATAATAGCTGAGATAAGAAATAACTACATGTATCCTAATAATTACAATAAACAAAATACTTGCATCTACTGACTTGCATCTACAAATACTAAATAATAATACTTGCGTGATTTACTCAAAATACTTCTTTATTTTTCATTAATGGTATGGGTAATTGATTTGCAAATTAGTCAACACCCTCATAACATTTACTTTAACGCAAATTTTCTGATTTTCTGTTCACATTACGCTTAAAGAACAAACCTGTTTTTTTTTTTTTTTTTTTTTTTTTTTTTTTTTTTAGCCACGACGCATGTTTAAATGTTTATATTATGACCCAAAGACATAATATTTCTTTAAGAGTTGGTATGCTACTTTCACTTGCCTTCAAAAATCTGATATGTTATAAAAACCACGTAGAAACTACCGAAAGAGTTGGTTGAATGTCAGAGGTGTAGGGAGAGCAGTTACGTACGTGATGGAACTACAGATAACTGTGCCAGGGCGAGCGGTACATGATATTGCATACATAAGGGCAATGTGAGACAATAGATAGAAACTACCGGGATCGTTGGTTGAATGTCAGAGTTGTAGGGAGAGCAGTTACGTACGTGATGGAACTGCAGATAACTGAGCCAGGGCGAGCGGTACATGATATTGTATACATGAGGGCAATGTGAGACAACGGTTAGAAACTACCGGGAACGTTGGTTGAATGTCAGAGGTGAAGGGAGAGCAGTTACGTACGTGATGGAACTACAGATAACTGCGCCAGGACGAGTGGTACATGATATTGTATACATGAGGGCAATGTGAGACGATGGTTAGAAACTACCGGGAATGTGGTTGAGTGTCAGAGGTGTAGGCAGAGAAGTTACATACGTGATGGAACTACAGACAACTGAGCCAGGGCGAGTGGTACATGATATTGTCTACATGAGGGCAATGTGAGACAACGGTTAGAAACTACAGGGAACGTTGGTTGAATGTCAGAGGTGCAGGGAGAGCAGTTACGTACGTGATGGAACTACAGATAACTGCGCCAGTGCGACGCGTAAATGATATTGTATACATGATTGCAATGTAAGACAACATAGAAACTACCGAGGACGTTGGTTGAATGTTAGAATTGTAGGGAGAGCAGTTACGTATGTGATGGAACTACAGATAACTGCACCAGGGCGAGCGGTACATGATATTGTATACATGAGGGCAATGTGAGATAACGTAGAAACTACCGGGAAATTTGGTTTGAATGTCAGAGGTGTAGGGAGAGCAGTTACGTACGTGATGGAACTACAGATAACTGAGCCAGGGCGAGCGGTACATGATATTGTATACATGAGGGCAATGTGAGATAACGTAGAAACTACCGGGAAATTTGGTTTGAATGTCAGAGGTGTAGGGAGAGCAGTTAGGTACGTGATGTAACTACAAATAACTGCACCAGGGTGAGCGGTACATGATATTGTATACATGATGGCAATGTGAGACAACAGTAAGATACTACCAAGAACGTTGGTTGAATGTCAGAGGTGTAGGGAGAGCAGTTACGTACGTGAAGGAACTGCAGATAACTGAGCCAGGACGAGCGGTACATGATATTGTATACATGAGTTCAAGTAAGACAATGGTTAGAAACTACCGGGAACGTTGGTTGAATGTCAGAGGTGTAGGGAGAGCAGTTACGTACGTGATGGAACTACAGATAACTGCACCAGGGCGAGCGGTACATGATATTGTATACATGATGGCAATGTGACAACTGTTAGATACTACCGAGAACGTTGGTTGAATGTCAGAGGTGTAGGGAGAGCAGTTATGTACGTGATTGAACTGCAGATAACTGAGCCAGGGAGAGGGGTACATAATATTGTATACATGATGGCAATGTGAGACAACAGTTAGATACTACCGAGAACGTTGGTTGAATGTCAGAGATGTAGGGAGAGCAGTTACGCACGTGATGAAATTACAGATAATGTAACAGTCAGACAGACAGACAGGTATTTTCAAGGTTCTGAGAGTTGCATCGGCTGGCCACCGAGACAACTATATCTTGCTCTATTGTTTGGATGCGCGCGCTCCAAATATTGTCGTCAGCTTGCTTTTGTCCTCGTTTCCTGTCTGAGATAGTTTGCCGGTCTGCCGTCCCCCTCCCTCATTCCCCTCGCCGGTCAGAGAAGATTGAGCATCCATGATAGCTACTTCACGACATAACCCATCCCTTCGCTACAAGCGGATTTTGGAGGCATGGTAAGCAGTAATGATGTACAGTATTCAATTGATTTCAATTGAAATTTTTTTTCTTTTTCAAATTATTTCTCATTTTTAACATACAGTGTAATTTCATCCTCCAAATACTTTTATTGCTTTAAATACAGTTTCCATCACGTTAGAAACTTTGAAGTGTTCAGACATAACTTATTCCAGTCAGGCCCACAGTAATTGATAGCCTAATTGAAAATAGTTTAACTACTGATTGTCAATTGGAAAAATTTCAAAAGTAAGGTTACCGATGCAAATTTATTTATTGTGTGCAATTTCACTGGAAATGTAGTTAAATTAATAGTCTGAGACCACATGGTGTCTTTGCCAAATCTTTGTCAAAACCTGTAGAGTTCAATGGTTCCAGAAGGAATAAATTTTTATTCAACCACCTTTCCAAATGCAAATTGGGCTTAAAACAGAGTGACAAAAGAAGAAGCATGAAATATTTTATTCAATTCAGATATAATTTGTAATAGTAGTAAAGGAAACTTAATATTTAGTGGTTTTCCTGTTGTATAATTATTGTCAATTTCATGTTCAGTTCTGTAACTTTATGTAGGATTCATGTAGCACCGGTAATATGTAAGTATAATAGTTTATAAATATTTTTGCTGTAAAATTTTTGGAAAACAAAAGCTGATTATTTTATAAAAATAAAAAAATTAAATTTGAGTTTGGAAGTTGAAGAAATTTTGTACGGTAAACGGTAACGTTCTGATTTTCAAATAATTATTGAATTTCATTTAATAATTAAATTTTCCTCTTGGCATTTGTTTAAATTAGATTAATCAGAATTACCATGAATGTAATCTTAGTTAAGTACAGTTTAAGTGTTCTGAGTACAAATATTGGAAAAATGTCTTGCTTTAGGAACTTGAGAATTAGGGCCTATTTTGCTCAATTACCGTACAACTGTTAACTCTCTCTCTGTTGAAAAAAAAGATTATTATTTAATGTGATATTAGTTAATTTTTGGTCAGTCACTTATGAATTTATATACTGTCATGTAGCTGCTGTTTCTGACTTTTCCTTGTGATTGCCGAAATGTTAAACAATTAAATTTCATGTTGAGATTTAAGTTTGCTCAAGGCCATGTAATCTTTTAGTTATATTTCATCCGGCCTACTAATTTATATTTGTAGCCGAGAACAAAATCTATTTATATTTGGATTATACAGGGTTTTTCCTGAGGCGTGGAGATTGTGGATCGAGACTAGACACTGGCTACTGCGCAGACATCACCTATTCGAGTCTTGCGCCTAAAGGACCTGAAGTGGCAGCGGTCTACCAGCTCGTCTCTCTACCAGTACCTGACCAACCACTACCCCAGAACCCTGGGAAACTCGGAACTCGCCCTACCGATCAACGTCACCATAATGTCAGCTGAGTCTTAGGCTATAGTACTGAACCAATTGGATTCACCTTCAGTTAAGATTTAACTGGATCTTCAATTTTGACTTTGTTTATTTCGGACCTTTCAATTAGAAATTTTTTATCAGTGCATACTAGGCCTAACCAAAAATTTTGGGACTCGAACTTTAAAAACTTTAAGAATTGAATTCAATTCAACTAACGGTTTTGTACCTGCATACCGTAACATAGTGAACTTGCATGGTGAACTTCATGAACTTTGTCGGATGTGAATCGGTTGACGCTTCGTGAGGACATCGACTGATCGTCAGAACTTTGGGGTAGTTTTAAGAATTTAGGTTAAGGTTATGTGACAGGTGTTTATTTATTTATTGCTTATTTATTTATTGTATGTGTAATATGTGTTAGTTGTAAGTGGCCACTCGTTAAATTATTTTCTTTGGTAATCATTCTACTTGTTGTTTGGTACGTACCTGAAAAAAAAATATAACTTAAGAGTAACGATATCGATAGCCAAATGGGCATGTCACTCTGAGATATTAAACTAGTCTAGAAATCCTACTTTGGTTTTTGTGATCTGAATTACTTGCATTTAATATACATTTTTCTCGGAGGACGAAATTAGTTTTCTTTGTCTTCATCCTTTTAAACTTTTTTTAAATATTGTCCATCTTACTGCTTGCCAATTGCTTCCTTGTTGGCGATTGGACCGGAGATGCAGAAGAAGAACAACAAGGTGGCGCCCTCTCAACTTTAATTTTAGGCCTGCAAATTAGAAATTTAAGATTTGTTTATTTGAACCACACCCTCTCTACCAAATCATAAGGAGCTATAAGAATTAGGCTACATATATTTATGGCGCCCAACGTGGGGCCCGAACCCACGACCCTGAGATTAAGATGTTTTCATGATTTACGGAATACCTCGTTTTGTCATTTGTGACAATGGTTCGGAATTCGATGGTCAACAGATGAGAAGACTAGCAGAGAAATATAATGTTAGAATTTTGTACAATGCAAGGCGGCACCCACAAGCCAATCCTACTGAACGCACCAACAAAACAATTGGAACAATGCTAAGGTCCTATGTCAATGACAATCAACGGAAATGGGATGAAAGTATACCTCAGATTGGTTTTGCGTTAAGAACTGCTGTAAATGACACAACTGGTTTTACCCCCGCTTATCTGAATTTTGGCAGAGAACTGAGGCCTAATCATCCGGATGACCCAAAATTTGAACCTAACCTAACGTCACCAAGTCCTGAAGTTGTTGAACGGCGGGTGAAGAAACTGCAGGGTCTCGAAGACATCTTTAAGGACGTCAAATTACGACTTGAAGCGGCATACAAGGCAAATGAAAAACGATATAATTTACGTCACCGCCAATCAGAATTTGAGGAAGGAGCTAGGGTGTTGAAGAGAAACTTCGTTCAATCGGATGCTGCAAGGTTCTTCTCATCTAAACTCTCTCCCAAGTTGTTGGACCCTATGAAATCACTCGAAAAATTTCACCTACGACTTATCAGCTGAAGGATGACACTGGTCGAGACATCGGTAGATGGCACATCTCTGACTTGAGACCTTATGTAGCGAGAGAACATTAGAAAATTTAGGAAATTTTCTCCGAGGAAGGGGAGAATTTGTAACAGTCAGACAGACAGACAGGTATTTTCAAGGTTCTGAGAGTTGCATCGGCTGGCCACCGAGACAACTATATCTTGCTCTATTGTTTGGATGCGCGCGCTCCAAATATTGTCGTCAGCTTGCTTTTGTCCTCGTTTCCTGTCTGAGATAGTTTGCCGGTCTGCCGTCCCCCTCCCTCATTCCCCTCGCCGGTCAGAGAAGATTGAGCATCCATGATAGCTACTTCACGACATAACCCATCCCTTCGCTACAAGCGGATTTTGGAGGCATGGTAAGCAGTAATGATGTACAGTATTCAATTGATTTCAATTGAAATTTTTTTTCTTTTTCAAATTATTTCTCATTTTTAACATACAGTGTAATTTCATCCTCCAAATACTTTTATTGCTTTAAATACAGTTTCCATCACGTTAGAAACTTTGAAGTGTTCAGACATAACTTATTCCTGTCAGGCCCACAGTAATTGATAGCCTATTTGAAAATAGTTTAACTACTGATTGTCAATTGGAAAAATTTCAAAAGTAAGGTTACCGATGAAAATTTATTTATTGTGTGCAATTTCACTGGAAATGTAGTTAAATTAATAGTCTGAGACCACATGGTGTCTTTGCCAAATCTTTGTCAAAACCTGTAGAGTTCAATGGTTCCAGAAGGAATAAATTTTTATTCAACCACCTTTCCAAATGCAAATTGGGCTTAAAACAGAGTGACAAAAGAGGAAGCATGAAATATTTTATTCAATTCAGATATAATTTGTAATAGTAGTAAAGGAAACTTAATATTTAGTGGTTTTCCTGTTGTATAATTATTGTCAATTTCATGTTCAGTTCTGTAACTTTATGTAGGATTCATGTAGCACCGGTAATATGTAAGTATAATAGTTTATAAATATTTTTGCTGTAAAATTTTTGGAAAACAAAAGCTGATTATTTTATAAAAAAAAAAAATTAAATGTGAGTTTGGAAGTTGAAGAAATTTTGTACGGTAAACGGTAACGTCCTGATTTTCAAATAATTATTGAATTTCATTTAATAATTAAATTTTCCTCTTGGCATTTGTTTAAATTAGATTAATCAGAATTACCATGAATGTAATCTTAGTTAAGTACAGTTTAAGTGTTCTGAGTACAAATATTGGAAAAATGTCTTGCTTTAGGAACTTGAGAATTAGGGCCTATTTTGCTCAATTACCGTACAACTGTTAACTCTCTCTCTGTTGAAAAAAAAGATTATTATTTAATGTGATATTAGTTAATTTTTGGTCAGTCACTTATGAATTTATATACTGTCATGTAGCTGCTGTTTCTGACTTTTCCTTGTGATTGCCGAAATGTTAAACAATTAAATTTCATGTTGAGATTTAAGTTTGCTCAAGGCCATGTAATCTTTTAGTTATATTTCATCCGGCCTACTAATTTATATTTGTAGCCGAGAACAAAATCTATTTATATTTGGATTATACAGGGTTTTTCCTGAGGCGTGGAGATTGTGGATCGAGACTAGACACTGGCTACTGCGCAGACATCACCTATTCGAGTCTTGCGCCTAAAGGACCTGAAGTGGCAGCGGTCTACCAGCTCGTCTCTCTACCAGTACCTGACCAACCACTACCCCAGAACCCTGGGAAACTCGGAACTCGCCCTACCGATCAACGTCACCATAATGTCAGCTGAGTCTTAGGCTATAGTACTGAACCAATTGGATTCACCTTCAGTTAAGATTTAACTGGATCTTCAATTTTGACTTTGTTTATTTCGGACCTTTCAATTAGAAATTTTTTATCAGTGCATACTAGGCCTAACCAAAAATTTTGGGACTCGAACTTTAAAAACTTTAAGAATTGAATTCAATTCAACTAACGGTTTTGTACCTGCATACCGTAACATAGTGAACTTGCATGGTGAACTTCATGAACTTTGTCGGATGTGAATCGGTTGACGCTTCGTGAGGACATCGACTGATCGTCAGAACTTTGGGGTAGTTTTAAGAATTTAGGTTAAGGTTATGTGACAGGTGTTTATTTATTTATTGCTTATTTATTTATTGTATGTGTAATATGTGTTAGTTGTAAGTGGCCACTCGTTAAATTATTTTCTTTGGTAATCATTCTACTTGTTGTTTGGTACGTACCTGAAAAAAAAAATATAACTTAAGAGTAACGATATCGATAGCCAAATGGGCATGTCACTCTGAGATATTAAACTAGTCTAGAAATCCTACTTTGGTTTTTGTGATCTGAATTACTTGCATTTAATATACATTTTTCTCGGAGGACGAAATTAGTTTTCTTTGTCTTCATCCTTTTAAACTTTTTTTAAATATTGTCCATCTTACTGCTTGCCAATTGCTTCCTTGTTGGCGATTGGACCGGAGATGCAGAAGAAGAACAACAAGGTGGCGCCCTCTCAACTTTAATTTTAGGCCTGCAAATTAGAAATTTAAGATTTGTTTATTTGAACCACACCCTCTCTACCAAATCATAAGGAGCTATAAGAATTAGGCTACAATAACTGGCCCATGACGAGTGATACATGATATTGTATACATGATAGCAATGTGAGACAACGGTTAGAAACTACCGGGAACGTTGGTTAAATGTCAGAGGTGTAGGGAGAGCAGTTACGTACGTGATGGAACTACAGATAACTGCCCCGGGCGAGCGGTACATGATATTGTATACATGAGGGCAATGTGAGATAACGTAGAAACTACCGGGAAATTTGGTTTGAATGTCAGAGGTGTAGGGAGAGCAGTTAGGTACGTGATGTAACTACAAATAACTGCACCAGGGTGAGCGGTACATGATATTGTATACATGATGGCAATGTGAGACAACAGTAAGATACTACCGAGAACGTTGGTTGAATGTCAGAGGTGTAGGGAGAGCAGTTACGTACGTGAAGGAACTGTAGATAACTGAGCCAGGACGAGCGGTACATGATATTGTATACATGAGTTCAAGTAAGACAATGGTTAGAAACTACCGGGAACGTTGGTTGAATGTCAGAGGAGTAGGGAGAGCAGTTACGTACGTGATGGAACTACAGATAACTGAACCAGGACGAGCGGTACATGATATTGTATACATGAGTTCAAGTAAGACAATGGTTAGAAACTACCGGGAACGTTGGTTGAATGTCAGAGGTGTAGGGAGAGCAGTTATGTACGTGATGGAACTGCTGATAACTGAGCCAGGGCGAGCGGTACATGATATTGTATACATGAGTTCAAGTAAGACAATGGTTAGAAACTACCGGGAACGTTGGTTGAATGTCAGAGGTGTAGGGAGAGCAGTTACGTACGTGATGGAACTACAGATAACTGCGCCAAGACGAGCGGTACATGATATTGTATACATGAGGGCAAGTGAGACAATGGTTAGAAACTACCGGGAACGTTGGTTGAATGTCAGAGGCGTAGGGAGAGCAGTTACGCAAGTGATGGAACTAGAGATAACTGCACCAGTTCGAGCGATACATGATATTGTATATATGAGGGCAATGTGAGACAACAGTTAGAAACTACCGGGAACGTTGGTTGAATGTCAGAGGTGTAGGGAGAGCAGTTACGTACGTGATGGAACTACAGATAACTACTCCAGGGTGAGCGGTACATGATATTGTATACATGAGGCCAATGTGCGACAACGGTTGTTGTATAGGGGTCTCCGGGCACCACAAATAACTACAACCGATATTGTCTCTTGGATGCGGAACATGAATGGAAACAATATTTAATATTTTACAAATACTACTTGACGTTCATCCTTTATTTTTTTGTATTTCTAAGACAAATCTAACTGATATTTTTACTTGTGCTTACATGATTTTTAGCTTTGAAATCATATTTAAGTTAACGTATATATTTGCATTCATTATAATGTTTGAATATTATTTTTGTAAATGAACCTATGTATAACCAAACAAAATGTTAAATACAGTGAGTACTTTTTTCAAGAGATTTGGTTTTTATGCGCACTTCTTTAACGTATGTTAAAAAGTTATATACAGTATGGTATTTTAATTTCTATTTAATGCTTACATAATTTTAACTCCATCGAACTTCATCAATATGCAAATAATTCAAATGCCATGAGGTTCAAAATACATTCTTTTTTTATTAACACAGAAATCTTCACCTGCGTTTATAACTTGATAAATGTGCTTAAAATTCTGTAATACTTTTTACCTGGTTGATGCTATTTACATTGTTAAATGTAGTTAATAGATTCACATAACAATCCATAACTCACATTAATTCACATAACAATGTGTTTCTTTATCATCAAAATCACAAATATGTAAAAAAGGTTTACTTGTTGTAATTGTTTTCTAAGTGCATGTTATTATTGGTTATTAATTGGTTAATTCCGAGGGATGTGTTTTAGTTGATAAAATCCCCACAAGCAATAAGATAAAAATAATAAAAATTCTTAATTTATTCTTATGAGGGATAGTATTTTTTTTATTAAAAACGATAAAATTATTCCATTTTCCCTATATTCTTTCCTCGTCTTACGTATTTGAAGATATACATTAATAGAATATTTAGTACTTACAATGTAATGTACAAATTTAACTTAAAAAAAAAAAAAAAAAACAATTGTTTCTTAAGGGAATAATGTTTGCTGTTTTAAATATTGAAAATTGCTTAAGATATAATCATATTAGTTTAGCAACAAACATAAGCCTACGTAAAAATAATAAAATAATTATAATTTCATAAAATATTAAATCTTTTAATAACGCTTATTTAGGTTATTTTTTATATTTACCAGTTTTGTTATATTAAACAAACTATATGTATGTAAAAGATTAATTCTTAAAGTTAATATCTTAACAAGTACTGTGACAATAAATAGATACTATCTAATGTTCCGCTACTGGTTGGGGGGTAAAACGCTACACCAAATGTAAAGTAAAAATTAAAATTTAATAGGTTAATAGATTTTATTAATTATTTGAATTTGGCATTATATTAAAATGTAAAAGAAATTCGAAAACGAAAAGTTAACATGCAAAATAGTTAACGTGCGAATAGTTATAATGCAAACATATTGCTGCATACGTTACAATAGCTTTGTTATGAATAATAATTTCTCATAATATAACAACATTTCACATTCAGCATAGTTCATCATTCATAAAACATAAAAACCTTGCTCTATTTATTTTCCGTGGAATATGATATTAGAGATCATTTATAAAGCTAATGGTGAGGATTGATGTAACAGGTGCCATCAGTACCGAAACAACAGACAAGCCCCAAACACTAACATCATTTAGGCTTGTTTAGCATATTATTTATTTAAACAACAATTTATTAACACTAAACTGTAATTTAAACAATAAATAGGCCTAACATGGGTTAAAATAAATACATCATAAAAAATCTAAAAAATAATAATGTATGTAAACACATCACTTGACATTCGACGGTCGATATAAAAATATTACGCTGTACTAATAAAAATATAAACTAGAAAAATAACCATTATTTATTTTAGGATAGAATTGTCAACATTTCAATTAGCTACGGCCAAACAACAAACATATTTTAGTTCTAGAACAAAAAAATTTGACCTCCCAAACTAGTTATTGCTTAGGGCTACATTAGTTCTTTTTCAACAAAAATTTTTCATTTTTTACTCTTTTTATTATTTCTATTTTTTTATTTAAAAAGTTATTAGTCAAATAAAATATTGAAAAGAGGAGTATGATTCTATAAAGACGCACTCTGTAAAACTTAAGTATAATACGTAAAAACGAAAATACATTTCATTGTCAACATTCTTCATCTACTCAAAGCAACCAGAACAAAGTGTTAAAAAGTAATCTTACCAAAGCAAAGGGTCTTAAGTGTTGACAGTATTACAGCTCTAATTAGTATAAATTTCCACGTAATCACAAGCACCTAACGAATTCTGTGACACGTTCGGTGCACAAAAGATAAAGATTGACTCTTAAAAGCTACACCGTAAACATTAAACTTAACTGTGTTCATAGCAAGGCACCACGATGTTTAAGCTTCAAGTGACTCAATGGTTATGAAAGGAAAAAGCTAGACTCCTACAATCGGATATACATATTGCATTAATTCCTTAAAGTGGCATGTTTTATTACACTTATAACTTCATTTCCCTTCTTAAAATCCTGAATAGTCTTTGAGAAGTACATTAAACTAGAATTCTGCTTTCATAGACGTATATGATAAATGGCTTTATTATTTTTGCATTACTTTTACAAAGAGTACATAACAAATGCTAATGTCAGTGGCTTAGCTTAGGAGTGACTCTCAGCTTATAAGAAGGAAAATAAGGATATCAGCCTGGATTAAAACAGGGTACTTCTTTACGCATCATACTTGGTTTCATACAGTTATAGATTTTCATTGCTAAGAACGTCCCATAAAAGGGCAAACTCTCTCACTTCCTGCAAGTTTCTCAACAATAATTATGACGAGTATTTTATTGGAAAAGATTTTATTAAAATATTGTTTACGGTATAAGGTACGGTTATAAAGTATAATTAGGAACTTACGATTTTACCGAAATGGTCACGAAGATACCAAAAGCAAATTTATTTTATTCCACAAACCAAATTTAAATAAGTTTTAAGTAATTTAAAAACAAATTATATATAAATAATAAATAAATTTAAACGATTTTAGAGTAGAGTAACATACTAAATAATTATATCTTTAGTTGCACAATACTTACAAAACTACGTTTATAGCTTAATACTTCTTAATGATGCTAAAGGTAGTAGTTTAAAAACAGTTGTAGTAGTTTAAATAAACAGGTTTCATTTTATTAAAAAAAAGACTGAGACAGTACTAAATTAAAGATTAGTTAATTTTCTTGAATATTTTATAAAACTCATTACACCGTTAATATTTAGTAATAGTATATTTTGTTACTAGTCCGGAAAGTGGCCGTTATCGGTGCAAGACTTAGTCTAAGTACGAGGCGAATCCGGGTACTTGAATTCGATCAAGCGCCGCCATACACTTTCAGACGAGTTTCAAACACTACCATCCTTTCAACATATTGCCTTTAGTAAATATACAGTTTGGGTAAATATTAATAAATTTTAGTATCCCTATTACTTTGAGTTTTAATTTATCTTATATTTAGACTGTTTTTAGCTGTTTAGTAATAATAAAATTGACTTCGATTGATTTTTAAGGTATTTGAGGTTTGTTTTTTTCATTTTTTTGCTAAAAAAATCTGATTTTTGAAAATTGAACGGTGGAATACTGTAAGTAGAATAGCAGCTCTCGTGGGTTTAAATATTGGCAGTTTCTTTTTCGATTTAGTCCAGCAAATCCTTTTTTCTGGACTGTTTACCCAACATATCGGAAATCGACTTGCTTCGATCACATCTGACTGTTCCGGAAACAATGTTTATCGCGAGAGTATAATTAAAACTTTTTTAGGAGAAAATATTTTTAACGTCATTAAAATATAAATGCTTGAAGAAATTGAAAGAAATAATGAAGAAATTTAGAAAAATCATGTCTGTTACAGTTAGATTTAAATAATTATTAAAGTAATTTTGTAAGTCTTTGTTCTTAAAAATACTTAAATTTATTTTAATATTACAAATGGATAACCGAAAGGCACTCCTTTGTATACATGAAAAAGCAAAAAATATATATATGCCTTTTAGCTACTTACATATTACATAAATTCTAAAAAGCATTTACAAAAATACTTACGATTATGAATGGAAATTTTTGAGAATGAAAATACTAAAGATATTTGTGTAAATATTTGCTCTCAGTAGATAATGGAATTCTTGAGCAAGGATCGTTATGTTTTTACTTAAACTAAATAAAGCCTTATCTCACTGTTTCCTCTTGAGGGCAAATGCTGCATTAGTTTGTAGGGAGTAAGAAGGGAGGGGCTACTGAACAAGAGTTATGGTATTGCTTTAAGTTAAGTTTCTCATCTTTTGAAGGGCAGTTGAAATTGATGACCAGTTTACTGGTAAAATTCAATACTTACTTTATTAATGCATTATATGTAAATGTCCCAATTAGCCATGTAATAAAAACATCCTTCTATAAACTTTACAAACATTTTAGGAAAAACATAAAATATGGGTTAGTGCTGAATCTAAAACGATTAAAAGATTGTTTATGTGCAAATATTTTATGTTGGGCTTGTTCATAATATATTAATACTGTACTTTAATTTACTATTGGTACGGTAGATTGAATTAAAGACTAATCTTCACGGTTCTATTGAATAGAAACTGGCGGAAACATCAGTTATTGGCGCTCCAAGTTAAGCGGATACATGTCAAATCCGTAGAGCTAAACAGCACGTGTTCGCTAGCAACTGAATTATATATATTTAGTCATAAATTTTTGAAATTTCTACATGGGAATGAGACTCATGAGATTATGCAAGTCCATTAATTTTTCAAAATTAATCTTTTATAACTTTTTTTACATTTTCAATACTAATTAACTTACTTTCAATATTATTTTCGTACCTTAATCACTATCATCAGTTGATAGATAGTTGTTTTATGAATAAGAACCACGATAAATAACGTTAGAAAATAAAAAAATGAAAATTACTAATAATGTCATGTTTATTACTCAAAATCAAAAAGATGTAGCGTACAGATTTACATTTAGGTGAAATCCAGTGATTAATTTAGTTATAAAACTTTCTAAGAGATAGATGAACTGGAATTTAGTTAGCCTACACAACAAACTGCGATTCAGTAGGCCTATAACCCCTTTATTGCATGATATAATATAATATCACTAATTGGGGCTTCTTTCATATATAAATTAGTGTACCTAAAATTCAAAGTACAAAAAAGATTTTTTTGTTCAAGACGCGCTCGCTCGCTCAGCTCACACGCATTCAGTGACATACATACAAATATACCTTACTCATATTAACAAATAGGATAAACACAAACAGTTAAACTCTTTACTGTTTAGTTGATGTATTGGGAATATTAAAAGTATAAGGTGACATAATAAAAAAAACTAACTGTTATTTATAAATAATAATATTATAAAGACATAAACGATATAGATAAGATTTAAATTATGAAAGTATATTTACAATGTTACATAAAATAAATGTCTACATAAAATCAGTAGAGAATCGAATCTTTTACACGAAGGCGGTTACCTATTGTGGTTTCAGTATAAAAGTTAATATTTGATCACCATGGCGAGTGGTATTCCAGTATCGGGTTTTGAGCATTCTCTGTTGTGATCAGCAAACAATGTATGGCGCTTCCACTCTGGCCGGACGTAGCAGCGGATGTAGAAGCGGATTTCCGGTCCATTCTCGGCTAGTTTTAAAACACGATACTCTGTTCAAGTGTTCCAAATAAATCCACTAAATTTTTATGTGAAGATTCAAATCTGTAAAATGGGTTTGTAGAACACTGTAGCCTCAATGGCTTTCCTTTTTTAGAGAGAATAAAAAAAAAATCATTGAAGATTTCTTTATTTGAGGATTTTTTCTTTTTTATTACATGTAAGTGACAGAAATTAGTTATAATGAGTAAATATCAAGTTGATATCAAATGATAATACAGTATATGAACATTTTTCTAATTTCACAAAACAATAATTGGCGGGGTAGCTGAGTGGTTAGTGCTCGCCTTTGAATCCAAATGTTGCCGGTTCGATCCTGAGAAAAGTTAGTAGCTTTTTAAATGTTCGATTCCGGACCCAGTTGCCATTTGTCATTGGGCTATTAATTAATGATGCTTTCTAACAACTAGTCTATGTTAGATAGTAACAAAACTGGGGTGTGGACCGTTCCCCGTCAAAACGTTAAAAATGCCATTAGTGTAGATACACTCCAAATAAAAATAAAAATAAAATAAAATTCCATAAATTACCGAGACGTACAGTTATCCATATCTTAGACTACTAATAAACACTTAGCACCCAACAAATTGAGTGTTTATTAGCAGTCTAAGATATGGATAACTGTACGTCTTGGTAATTTATGGAATTGTTTTGTGAAATTAGAAAAATGTTCATATACTGTATTATCATTTGGTTAGCCTAGATCTTAGAATTTATTTACTAGTTATTTTTACACTTGCTGATATTTTTAATGAAAAGGCATGGTACTTGTGATTTATAATACAAAAAAGTGTACACCTTAAAAGTAACTAGAATTAAAAATAAATTAAACTAAATCAAGGTTTATTCTGAAGCACATCCACATAGTGCTTCAGAATAAACGCTGGCCAGAGATAGAATATTTCACAGCCTAATAGCCCTACAGTATTCACGTCTCGTGCGATATTCAGCCCCTTATGATGACGTCGGCCGGCGCGACGGCGGCGCGGCTAGCGGTGGTAGACGGAACTACAGCACTGGCGTCGCGCTAGAGGCAGTGTCGTATCGGACTTTGGTGGAAACGCACCCTCCCTGTGTATTTGTAGAGCTGTCTGACGGTGGTGTGTTGTTGCTTTGGTCGAGGTAAAACTTAAAGGTAATCATTAAAAATAGTTATTTCTCATTTTTTATTAATTTAATTATTTATAACTAATTTTTAACTACCAGATTGAAACTTTTGTCGTCAAAAAGAATATTTGTATACTACATTTTAGAAGATTTTTATATTAAAAAACTATGCTGTTCAAATTATTTTAGGCGGAGTTACATTACATAATTTACATGAAAATTTAGTAATTTTATACCATTAAAAACAGATTTTTGTAGTATTTGTTAGCTTGGAAATAGTTATTATACTATTTGAAGAAGTTTCTAAAAATAAAATTATTTTATTCAGTAAGAGGTCCTAATATTCTTTTGGGACCTCATTAAAAGGTTTTATGCATTGTCATAGTTAAAAAATAAATAAATATTAATAATTTCATCATTTCATTAAAAACTATAAAAAACATAAAAAACGATACGCTTAAAAAAACCGGTAAACACGTTAAATTATGTGATACATTTAATTAAATATCAAATTCAACTTTCGTTTAGAGTTCAATTTTACACAAAAGTGCAATAAGTGATATTTCAACAGTAATTTCAATTGTAAATTTTATAATTTAAAGAATGGTGTTTTATTAACATCGAAGTCAAATACAATAATCTATTCCTTTAGTTAATTTTATATAATTGGATATGCATTACTGTAAAAAAACAAACAAAAAAAACTAAAATAGTGATTGGTTTTGCAGTTTTTTTACAATCTATCCTGGTATCCAAAATGCTGATTAGTTTTAATTTTTTTAGAGGTTTTCTATAATATTTTTGACAGCGGTCATTATTACTATATTATGATTATACTTCATATATAACAGTCATTTTTCAACTTTTTGAAATTTTTCGTCATTCAACAACAAATGTTTTTTTTTTATCACCAATTAAAAAACTTATTTGTACTTTTTATGATACTTTTAGGAAGAACACAACATTTCCTATTAGAATAAGTGCACTTTGTTCCAATTAAGCCCTCTTAAAGCCTTGTAAAATATACTTGGATCAAAAATTTTGGAAAATTAAGAAAAATTGCACTATAGCCTGCTGAAGAAAATTTTTTTATGTTTCAAGCTACAAACTGTCGAATTTTCCCAAAACCTCTCTACATTCTAAGCTTCAAAATGATGTAATATAAGTGGCTAAGTGGCAGTTACTATTTACCTAAGGGGCGACAGTTGACTTCAAATATAATTATCGACCGTTTTTCCATTAAATAATTTCATTGTTGGAAATGATCATACACTCAACAGGGTGACAATTAAATCTGGAACTCATTTAATAACTTTTACACCACAACTGATAAAAAAACCAACTTCCACAAATAACGTACGTTCTTCTCCCACAACCGTCAGGATGGCCACTCTGAGGGACGGCCCAATAGGAGTCAGTCAAAAATCTTAAATGTAAGAATAGGTTGCTATGTACCTCAAATTAAAGGCCTTGTTTGACCGAGTTTAGTGCCGCAAACCGAACTTCAAATGGTTGACTTCTAGTTGGAAATGGCAGGCAATCAAACTTTCAATTAAAATCATTATACAAAACTAACCAACATCTTCAAATATATTCGACGTTAGGGTGTGGTTTGTGACATCTTTATATATTAAGGCGTTTAAAATTATGTATGATCTGGGAAAACCCAATGAAGTTTTTTTAAGAATCCATTGGATACGACCCTTGAATGAAGTTTGTCGAAGGATCCATGTTAAATTGGTATTATTTAATGAAAAACAAGTCAAAATTATGTTTAATGCCAATTCCTTCCCCTTAGCCAAAGAGGAAAGGTCACTTATAGTATATCATTTTAAAGCGTAGAATGTGGGGAAGTTTTAGTAACAATTGACAGTTTGTAGCATGAAGTATAAATAATTTTCTTCGGAAAGTTATAGTGCCTTTTTTCTCAATTTTCCAAAAACTTCTTTTCAAGTATATTTTATATGGCTTTAAGAGGACTTAATTGGGAAAACTGCATTTATTCTAAAAAAAAGTTATGTAGATTCCAATAATGTTATAAAAAAAGCCAATAAACTTAGTAAATGTTGTTAAAAACAAAACTTTGTTGAGGAATGTAAAGAAATTAAAAAATTTGTTAAAATGACTATTACTGGAAGGTGGAGCGAGATATATTTGAATAAATTGTGTGTTCTTGTTCCATTTTACATGCATAATAACCCCTTTAAAATTTTGACACTGACTACCAAACACCCTAAAAATAAAATGTCTTTATTAAAATTTATTACAGTAATTAAAAGTAAGCAACTATGATCTTTGTTTATACAAAATACTAGATGATTCTATTTCCTTGGAAAATTTTGATGTTTTTTTTAAAGAAGATACAATAAGTGCTACTAGATTTGATTTTTTCCTCAATAAGAGGAAACATAGCTTATGTACATTTCTACTACTATTTAGTATAACTATTTCTTTCAACAAACCTCATTTTACGCAATGTCTGAGGTTACGAAGGCGTATACTAACTATGAAAACATATTTTAGTCATGTGAATTGTTTCATAAATCACATTTTTACACAAATAAATTAAATGAGAGAATAAAAAATAACCTCAGCACAATAAATGAGTTTGTGAATTTAGCAAACGTACACCAATAGATGTCACCAAAACGTTCGAAGTGTTCCGGTGTGGAGGGGGGGGGGTCCATGTAGTGCACTGCAGTGGTTGCATGTCATCGTAATGGTTTCCTGAATGTGTAAACCTCATAGGTAGCATCCTGAGTGCTAAATATGATATTTTATTTCGAATTTTACTACTTTGGATTCCAAGCAAATATAAGTGATATTTTCCCCTTCAAAAGTTCAGCTGTGAGGTTTGCTTGGAACAAAATGCGGCTTCTTCAACGACATTGATGATATACCTGCCAGAGTGCATTAATACTATTAAATTGTTTAATTTACTAATGTTTTTCTTGTATTTTATGGAAATTATAACTATTAGTGATTTTTTTCTAAAAACAAACAGAAACTCCTACTACTTTTTAATTTTTAATTGCTGGGTAGCTGAGTGGTTATAGTGATCGCCTTTGATTCCAGAGATCCTGCCGGTACGATCCTGAGAAAACTTAGTGGCTTTTTAAAGGTTCGATTCTTTACCCAGTCGAGATTTGACATTGGGCTTTTAAATAATATAATATCATACAACTGGTCAAAATTAGATATAAAAAATAAATAATAAAAAAAAAAACGGGATTTGAATAGTTAGTTTACGTCTTAGTTTCCGTTAAGACGTAAAAAATACCACTGGCGTAAAATCACACGTAATGTAACTAAATAAAATTTGTTGTTAATAATCATGCAAGTCAATTTGTTCAAGTACAAATAGTAAAGTTTGTGTATTTTCTGTATTGTATTTGTGTATTGTAACTTTGTGCATTTTCCAATCTTAGTTAATGTTATGTATTTTCACAAAGAGACTTTTTCAAAAATTATTTTGTAGATGTCAAAAAGGTTCCTTCCAACTGAGTGCCACTTGGATCAACTATTCATTTTACAAAATAATTAAAAATTTATACTTTCATAGCAGTGAATAAAATTTCTAATATTATTATACCTCCTAAAAGATTTTCGTTATCTCTTACCGAGAAATATACTTGGAAAGCAATAAAAGAAAATGAGGGAAGTAATTTTTAGGAGAGATATCAATTCAGAGAAGAGAACTATTGTCTTCATTATTCATGTTAAAAGTTGACTGAACTTCACTAATTGGGTATACGAGCAACAATGTCCTTGTGCGACGTGGATTTTAGATAAGTTTAGGTACAAGACGTTAAGTTTACATTTTTGGTGGGGATTTTACATGTCCATCTTGGACATACATTTTTGGTAACATGGACAATAACCTATATATTAGTTCTGTAATTAACATATTAGTTCTGTGCTTAAAAGTTATGTTTTTATTCACTGCTAACTAAATCTTCAAATAAAGAAAATTTCAAACAACTTTACTTTTAATTTTGTTTCCAAAATTAGGTTTTATATAAATATATTTATAATATTCAAAATTAAATTATAACCATATTACCGAGTAGGGGCAATATTCACGCAATTTAACGAGGATATTAAACAAATTTGTGTACTTCTTCATGGCCCAAGATTTTACATTAAAGGTAAAACAACTACCCCAATTTTTATTGTTCGTTAAAATGTAACATTTAAATCGGGGCACTGTAATGCAGTTAAAATCCATTATAGATTTACCTATGTATTAATGTATATTGTTTTACAATCTTATCCCTACAATTTCAAAACATGGAAATACCATTTCTCTATACCTTAGTTCTGCTGGGAATTTAAAGAATCAGGTTACTATTTAAAAAATTAATAATGAATGAAAAAAGACTTGACAAACGCACCGATTGTTGTTTGGCAAACATATACATATAAATGGTTTGTTTCATGTGAGAGGTATGGTATGGTAACAGAACTATGCACTCCAATAATGCGGTTGAATATCATAATTCTGGTTTCCTGAATGTTTGAAGTTCAGAGATGTGTTGCCCGTAGCGCTTCTATTAAAAAAATATTTAAAATGTTTTGAAAATGGATTTTCATTGGTGATTGTTAATACTAAAAATTATAGTTTTATTTTACCGTTGTCTGCACAATTTTAGAAGTAAAAACTGCAGAAAAAGATAAGTTATAAAAGTTTATTTGCAGTAGACCTATTATTTTACTTTTGAATTGTTGAATGAACTATAACTATTCGTTTTAGGTAAATACGAGTACATGTTAGACTACAGTTATAATATTTTCATGTCACCTTGCCATTAATGTTACTTTTATAGTAGTAAAAATAAAGAAATTTAAAAGGACAGCAAGTAGTTAAAATGTATGTGGGGTCAGTTGAACGAGCTACATACTCTGCTCTTTCAATCACTTAAAACTAATAATGTTTTACATTTTCTAATTATTAGTAAATATTAATCTTTAGGTACAATGTGGAAGAGAAATTAAATTAGGTTTAGACTACCTTAAAATGTCTTCAAATTGAAATTAACCTCTAAAACTATATAATTTTCATGATTGAAATAAATTATATTTTTCTTAAGAAAGTCACCTACAGATCGAGGGAAAAAAGTTCATTCGACTTACTCAAAAGCAAGGCATTTACTTGAAAAGAAATAACAGACCTTGAAGAAAGTCGTTCCAGAAGAGCTCTCAAATCGGAGAAAAGAAAATTGTCGCCATCATTCATTGCTAATGCGACTGAACGGAACTAATTGAGGCTTAAGAACGGAAATACCGTTTTCAGCAGGCAAATGTCTGCCTTTACATTGGTGAAAAATATAAAATAATATTTTCGTCACAAGCTAATCTTAGTAATGTTAAACCTCAGAATATAATTTAACATTAAATAATAAAAACTTAAATGAGTTAAAATCATCATCAATATTAATTAATGTATTATTATTTACTTCATTATTATTTATTTATTTATTCTTTAAAATACTAGGATCCATGGCATATTTTCTGAAACTATGGTAAAATACAATACGCCTCGAGGGAATAAAATTTATGAATCTGAATCCGTATTATATGTACTAATCCGTAAATAAAAGTATTAAATTATGAAATAAATAGGCGAAATGAGTTGTATGCAACTGGTATGAGACAAAGAAATATTGCATTTATTAAAAATTATTTACAAATATATTTTAGCAACATGTGTCAAAAGTTAAATAAATTGTAAAAAATTATATATAAGTTCTGAACTAAAGAAAATTATTGTTGTTGTTGTTGTGAGTTGTGTGTTATATATTCATTGTTTTTAACCAATAGTTCTGAAAAATTTGCAAGTAAGTACCTACGAAATAAATGTACAATCAACGGAATCTTAATATCTGGCTCCTGGTTAAATTTTACGCTAAATATAAATTATATTTCTCTACATTTAGATTAACATGGAAAATAACATATGTTGACACAGTATTGTAAATTCTTTAAAATTATTTTTATGATAAAAAATATATTTAAGAAATACGGCTTAAAAAATGATATTTCCATCAATGATGAAAATTTTTTTTTAATTTGTATTTTCTAATTCTTTGTTGAATAAAAAAAATCTCAGTTACCTGTGTTGGTACAACTATTTAATATAAAACCCTTTAGACCCCCTACCAATTGGACGTTGTAGTTGAAGATTAACAGTAGTTAAAAAAAAATTAACAGCAGTTTGTTTGGGCGATAAGTCTTTATTAATGACGAATTGAAAAGTAAATGTGTGTAAGAAATTTTATATAAAAACGTTATTTCAATCGTATTATAATAATCAACATTTGAATCAATTTTATTAATACCGTTATGGTTATAAAAAGACATAATTCATGCTTACTTTTAACAATTAAATTAAAACATGCCTGGTACATATTTGGGAAAACAATTTACTGTTAAACTTCTTTTTTATGGTATTTTATTAAGATTTTATATACTATTATTTATTCTATTTACTTACCGTTTTATATTTTGTATTACAAAAAGAATTTCGAACATACGATTACCATATTAATACATTTTTGTAAAAAAATTCAATAAGACTTTGTAAATATACTGGGTGAATATTTTCAAGATATCTTTACATATAAATATATATATATATATATATATATATATATGTATATATATAACTATTTTTATATATAATCTGAACTGAGGGTTAAATTTTGTATGATTAAAATTTCTTCGTAAAATTAAGGTGTTCATTAATTGAAAGTTCAAATTAACAAACATTAACTTATATTTCGCATTTAATACTGTTTATAGTCAAAAGACTTTATTTTCAATCCATAAACCTATTCCACTTTATAATTATAAAATTGAACGTAGTTTACAATGCATTGGTACATTTATTTTTTAAGACATATACCAAATAATATTTTACAAGTAGAGAATTCGTAAAAATATCAATTAAACCAAGACGAAACACAATGTGAAAGGATAAAATAAGCAAGTTCTAAGCAAAATGATGGGATGTTGGCTTAACAAACGGACACCCTTGATGTGGCCAGGTAAAGCCGGACAACTATGCAGTATTTGATGAATGTTATGGTTATGGTTTCCTGAATGTGCACAGCTCAGGGGTTTATACTGCCCTCGGTACTTCTGGATATGCGACTTTTATTTACATATTTGACACAACGGTTTTTTCACCGACATGAATATTGTTTTCACCTTACTTTTACGTTATAAAAATATTGCACTGTGACAGTGTGAATAGAATATTAGTGAAAAATAGAAAGATGGCTAAACTTGTTTTTACTTAGACATTAGTGTAAAATTATACAATCACACTTTTATGTACTGAATACAAACTATACTGTTTTATTTTAAATTCATAGTATTTTCTTATCTCATATACAAATTAACCTTAAGTTGGGTTTTAAACCTGCATGCTGGATTAATAATTGAATTATTTATAAATTTAATCAAAGACTAACTAGGACTAAATCAAGCAAATTTATCTTACTCTAATGGAAAATGAAGTTTGAATAACAATAAAATCTAAGATAAAGTTTTCTCATAAACCATAATCGCTTAAAGAAAAAAAAAAAAAAAAAAAAAAAAAAAAAACTAATTATTTTACCATGAAATTTGTGATATTTGATTCTATGAATAGATTTTTTTTGTAAAGTTCATAATATGCCCTTCAGTTGTAAATATACAACTATAATTTCATTTTTTGTACGCTGTGGAAATGTAGTTGATTTTACAATCCTAAATGAGTTAAATAATGTATAACTTTGTAAATAAAAGCTAAGATCTTCAAATTCAAGAAGAATTAATACATTTTCTAAAAGTTAAATTTTTTGGGCTTAGTTTCCACATTGTATTATAACCAAATCTTTTTTTGCTCTCCAGATTCCCACTATACATTATTGTAAAGTAAACTTTTTAAAATAAGTTTTAAAATACAACAGTTTTGGACTAAACTGATTTAAGTTCTATAAAAACAAATTGCATTTCATTTAAATCCCTTCCAAGTTTAAGTTTTCAATTTAGAAGAGTAAGTATTTTGCTTAGCATTGGACAGGGTTTTAACAGGACACGATTTCACTGCACGCCAAAGCCAATACCAAGGCAAGAGCTTCAACTTTCAGCTTAATCTCGTTATTCACGGAGTTGAGTTTGGTTGGAATGGGGTTTTCACTTCCCAACCACAAAGAGTGGCTAATTTCCGGAACGTTTAATTTATTGTTTGTCTTTGTTTCATATTCAAGTTACTTCTGAATTTAACTGTTAATGAGCCATGCATTAGTTCTCTTTAGGTTGCTTTGTGCGTTTATAACTCTTTATTAATTGGAATCCAGATTGCAGATAGGGACGAAATATTTAACTCAAAACGGCCTATATAATCTCGACACATTATTATAACACTCTATATATTTTGAGTGCAATTAAAATTTCCTAGACTATTTGTAATTCGCTAAAAGTAATTTAAATTTAATATTCACAATATAAAATGTATTTTAATTTTTATTTCAAACTCCATAAAAAGCTTCTACTACAGTGAATGTATGAAACTCTAATTTTGAATCTTGTCTTTAATCTCAAAGTGCCTAACTACCAAATTCGTTGTATACGAATGATAATATTTTCAATTTTTAATAAACAGGTAAGGGAGTCATTCAATTCGCGCACATATTCCATTTTACTCTTCAAATGTTGGCAGTACTTGTTGTCAAATACGCTTCAGACCACCTAATACCACAACTGTTTCCGGTGTGCATTGTTGCAGCCACTCCAATCCTGTTCCGTTCCCACAAGGCTATATTTGTGTGTCTATGGCTATTGTTCTGTACAGGCTAAAAGGAAACTGTGAAATATATATATATTTCAATTATTTAGCCAATAAATACAATGAGTCAGTCAGTTTTTATTTCGTTAGGCTGAATATAAAACGGGTTTTACCTAATTTTGTATATAAGTAAGTTCTATGTACGCTAACAAATACAACAAAATATAGTAGTTTGCATTTATTAAAACACTATTCGAGTATTTAATAAAGTACTCTTTCTTCTATTACTTTAATTATTCCTACACAACCATTTTATCCTCGCATAATATGCCATAAAAGTGAAGAAAGAAAACTGAAGTATTTATTGAAACTATTGGATGTAAAAAATAATGTAGTGTAAATTGTCCCACTTTTATGTCATGATTAATTATTTATGTATAAGGATCGACATTTCTTACATTTATAAATGTTTAGGCAATTATAGACTTGCAGAGTTCATAAAATAAACAATATAGATAATTCATTTGTTTAAAAGTAGTCTTAACCAAATGATAAGACCAAACCATGATAAGTTTTAAGTACATCAAACAGAACCAAAAATAATTCAATGATGTAAAAATTGCATAGAATATTACTGCCATTATGGATTTCTTTAACTTCTGTTAAGAAGTCAAACAATATTGTAAGAATACTACTTAAGTTTTCCCATTGCTATAAAAGAAACTAAATTTCATTTTAAGTGTCAAACAGCCTATTATCAGCAAACTTGGATTTCGTAAACTTAATCTGAAAGTTCAGCGCCACATCATACACACATATTCATCAATCACTTCCGGAAAGGAGTAAACTAAGTTTGATTTATATTTGAGAATCTTGAAAGTAAAACTTTATAATGGATACCGTATTTGACCTAAGCATGGTTTTAATTTACAAATCCATTTTATTTATTTATTTTTATTTTGAGTGTTTCTACGCCAGTTGCATTTTTAACGTTTTCACGGGGAACGGTCCAAACCCCAGTCTTGTTACTATCTAACATCGACCAGTTGTTAGAAATCATCATTAATTAATAGCCCAATGACAAATGGCAACTGGGTCCGGAATCGAACCTTTAAAAAGCTACTAACTTTTCTCAGGATCGAACCGGCAACTTTTGGATTCAAAGGCGAGCACTATAACCACTCAGCTACACAGCCAGTTAAACATTTTATTCTCAGTATTATTGGTTAGTATTAATTCTTATGATGAGTTTTAACTTAAAATTCGTCCTAAACTCTGAGCTTGATGAAATCAAGTGATATAAAGTGAGCCTTCTTTGTATTTTGAAATCTCAGGTTTTAAGCATTCGATTATTACGTCATATTAAATTTATTAGTTCATGAAAATAATAATATAATCATATACATATTGGATATAATGCATAGTTATTTATTATTTAACACGATCAATAAATAGAAATTTTGGAACTAATTATTCTTAAGTCTTAGGTAATGAACAGCTTAAATGACATGCTATATTGGGTATATATTACGTCCATGATGAGAATCTGCAAGAAAAAATATACGTAATGAATAAGATATTATGGTTATAGTCTAAATGTATAGCCTTAATGAGAAAACAGTATCACAAATAGATTTAAATAAGTATTCTATTAATAATTCAAAATAGTTTTATGGATATCGTTTTTATTTGCAAGGTTAGATAGACTTTGACTTTGGTTATGGCATTAACTTCAGCAAGGTTGAATTTCCAAACAACATAAGTAGTGTAAAATTGCGGCCGCTGGCCCAGTTCAAGGTCACCTGAGGGATGACGTCATCGAGGTCAATGACCTCACCGATGACGTCATCGATGACGTCATCGATGACGCAATCGATGACGTCATCACTAATGACGTCATTTCGATGACGTCACACCCATGACGTCACAGAAATGACGTGCTGATGACGTCATCACCCCTTACGTCATCAAAACGACGTCACCGACGCCACTAAGGTCAAGGTCATGCAGAAACTTAAAATTTTTTAGCACTTTTGCCGTTTCTCGTACTACGCTCCGAGTTTCAGTCAGAGTCCCCGTGACCTTGACCACTTGGAGCGAATTTTCGACAAGAAACGGCAAAAGTGCCAAGTTAAACTCGAGTTTCTGACATGACTCTGCCTAAATGGGCAATCGGTTATCCCTCAGGTGACCTTGAACCAGTACAACGCCCGCAATTGTATGTTACTGTGACCTTGAACACTTAACAACGGAGCGCCGACACCGATGCGCACCCCACGACAGCCATCGAGTGACTGACTGTCAGGCTCTGTGTATGCTAGGTATATCGGCTTGAGAGACTAAGACTCTAAACTGTCAGGAATGGGAGTAACTAACTGAATTTTGCAAGGAAAAGTCATTTCATCCAATAATTTAAACAAATCCTCATCAGTAAAACTGACATTAGTCTGTTTTGTATAAAACTTAGGGTGTCCGCGCAACAGTTTGCGCCACTTAGCTAAAGTTGAAACTCTCTTAACTTTGGGTGGTGGACAGTGAGCAACTAATAAAGCCTTAACACGGCTAAGTTTCTTACCTAAAGTGTCCCGCGACATGGCTTCCCCTCACAAAAGTCCGCACAATACTGAGAGACTGCTCGTAGCGCATGAGTCAAGGGAAAAGAGGTGGGGAAACAACAGGAGTGGGGGAAGGTCACAGTGGTGGGGGAAGGTGAGGTAGTACGCTGGAGTATCGCATCACTTCACCATGAGCTGTCCTACAGTCAACACACTGTTCTCTTGGCCCGAGTTGGCACTAGAAGAAACATTTCTGTACAGCTTAGGCTGTGAGAGCCGAGGAAGCAAAGTCAAAGTGGAAATTGTGTTAAACTCCAAGATGAAGAGTCTCCTAAATAAACTAATTGTATCCTTGCAATCTCCTATAACTTTAGAGAAATACCACTTTATTAAGCGACACCTTATACTTTGGCAAAACGAAGCGGAAATGGAAAAGATTAAAGTAAAATTAATTTAACTTAAAACTTGGACTGGACACTCATGGCGATACCACGTGGCGTGAAAACGCCACCCTAAACATTACAAGTTAGGTTATTGAGCACCTCTGGTACGATAACCGATGTGCTAGAGTTAAAGTGTGATGACCTTGAGTCAAAACACTGAAATACTACAAGTCGATATCGTCCCAGAGTTAAAGTGTAGTGACCTACATTCAGAACTTGTAAAATTACTTACATATAGAGAGCTAGAGAACAGCGAGACGCACCGCATGGAAGCCGGAGACATACTGGCGAAGCGGTGTTGTGCAGCCTAGGGACCCAGTTGTGGTGGGGGTATAGCCAACACTTAGAGTACAAGTGTTGTGGGTGACCTTGACCCACATAACTTACCTGACCCCCCCCCCCCCGACAAAAAGTGCGAGCCCCCCCCCCCGACAAAAAGTGCGAGCCCCCCCCCCCCCCCCGACAAAAAGTGCGAGCCCCCCCCCCCCCGACAAAAAGTACGAGCCCCCCCACCCCCCGACAAAAAGTGCGAGCCCCCCCCGACAAAAAGTGCGAGCCCCCCCCCCCACCCCCACCCCCACCCCCACCCCCACCCCCTCCCCCACCCCTGATATCCTGGGCGTGGCAGCCCCGGTGGGGATATAAGGGGGCCCAGCCAGAGCCGGCTCGCAGTCCGCTCCCGCGCGTTGAACGTGAACGATCGGGACGGACCGCCATAGGCATCACTAAACATTGAATGGCGCCTTCAGTGTTTAGCGAAGTCTACTCTAACTTTAAGACTTGTATTAGTTGTAAGATATTGCGCTTGCGTTTGGGTATTGGGTATTGCGAATTGTTTTATATAAGAGTGTTTTACTTGTACCTTATGTCTACTGTGTGTCTTTTATCCTTTGTGTCTTGTTTGTTATATGTGTTTAACATGTATGTGCTTGTTCCAGCATTGACTACGTTGAGCTCAATTGTGTGTTGTAAGTGTGTTATATTTTTCTAAAGTGTATACGCTTGTTTTAGCAATCCCCCCTTGAGCTTTTGCAATGCTCAAAGTAAATTGTAAAGACAGGGAACGGGAGTAGGCCCCCGTGTAAAGTTACTTTTGTATAATTGTTAGGCTCCTCTCATGCATGCTTTAATGCGGCTGAGAAATAGGAGCGTCCGTTTGTACGCCTATATGGGGGTAATAAGCCGATGGCCTCTGCACTCGGACCGAGGACGTAAGCCACTAGGGTGTCCTCAGTTAGTTTCCCTTCTGGAAACTCAAAATTATGTAAATGAAACTTTATTAGCTATTTGTGTTTTTTTTGTCCCCAAGGCCCCCGAACATTCGTGGTTCGCCATGGATGTACGGGGGCCGAAATTTTTTAATGTCCGTGTGGCCTTGACCCACATAGGACTTGTAAAAATTTACTGCATTGCTAAATTAAAAATATTAAAGATAGGGTTACGGGAGTAGGCCCCCGTGTAAAGCCACTTTTTTTTATAATTGTTAGGCTCCTCTCATGCATGCTTCAATGCGGCTGAGAAATAGGAGGTGGTCCGTTTGTACGCTTATACGGGGGTAATGAGCCGATGGCCTCTGCACTCGGACCGAGGACGTAAGCCACTAGGGCGTCCTCAGTTTCTTTCAAAATTATGTAAATGACATTTCGTTAGCTATTGGAAAAGTTATTAGTTGGAAATGCAGTAAATGTTTACAAGTCTCACGTGGCGAAGGGTACACGACATTGGATGTTGCCTTGTTGTCATAGTTGGGTCTCTTCGGAGGCTACAGCGATGACAACCCAAGTGCCCCACACCCCCATAGGGGGGTGTGGGGCTTAATTTTTTTAAAGTTTTTTCGTGACCTTGACCTAAATATAAAAGTTTTCAAAATCTTTAACAGTCAGATCTTACTAACACAGTTTATATATAGAGGTCTTTTAAAAGTTAACAGTTAGGTATTAGTAACGCACAAGTTTGGAATTGTTTATAGTTGGGTCTCTTGGGAGGCTTCAGCGATGGCAACATAAATGTCCCAAGTGGGGTTTATTTTTTGAAAAAGTGCGAGCCCCCCCCCCCGACAAAAAATTCGAGCCCCCCCCCCCCCGACAAAAAATGCGAGCCCCCCCCCCACCCCCACCCCCACCCCCACCCCCCCCACCCCCCCAGCCCCACCCCCACCCCCACCCCCTCCCCCACCCCTGATATCCTGGGCGTGGCAGCCCCGGTGGGGATATAAGGGGGCCCGGTTGCACGCACTTCTCATTCCTGCTCCAGCCTTCGTTGGAAGTTCTTCTCCGTTATTTGCATTTAACGCTCTTTCTACCTCAACATGCGCTTCAAGAACTATCCACCAGTTCTCCCATACATCAAATCGAATTCAACCAACACGTCTACTCCGACCAACACATCTACTCCAACTTCAACCTCCGCTGCTCCGATTCTCCAAACGTGTTTGATGAGCACAATCCTCAGCTGTTTGGAGATGCCGTCGGCTCCTTCGATGCCCAGCCTATCTCCGCTGCCACCAACGGAACCAACAAGTCCAAGTGTCAGTGGAGCTGGTGACGCTCCGTCGACTTCAAGAGGGGCTGGCGCTCACCCTGCAAGCAGCCGAGTGCTCATAGCATCACCGCCGATCTCATTGTTGTCAGATTCTGATTCGGAGTCAGCGGTCTTTGAGGAGAAGAAGTCGAGGTCCAAAATCATTCCCTACTCCCGTACACAGAAAATCCTTTCCTATACAAAGACCCAATGTCCACTACCCGTATCCCCCATGCCATCCACACCGGTCAAACCATCCTGCAAATCGATCTTTTCCCCAGACAAGTCAACCTCACCCAAAGCCAACATTCCATCTACAGTCAAACCATCCCGTAAATCGATCTTCTCCCCAGACAATTCCACCTCACCTAAAACCACTATTGATCTAACCCATTCTCCTACCCGACCCAAAATTCTTTGCAAATTACCCCTTGACCGTGCTAAACCATCACCCTCCATCCTTTCCAGCCAGCCTAAGTTAGATCAAGCGCCGCTCCAAAACACTAAGAGTCCAACACAAAAGAAACGTAATCGTGTTAAATGCCCTGCTGGCAAGCGTGATAAATGCGATTATGTTTGGTTTAGCAGAGAGGCTGTGGTTCTTTGTTGTCCGAGTTTTGCTCTTCCAGAAAAAGATCGTTGCCAACGACACTTGAATAAGAAAATCAAAATTCCGACACCAAAGCCCTATAGCCTTAATATTATGCCTGAAAAGTCCAAGTTCAAACACCCCAACAGTCCGCAGAAGCTGAAAATTAATAGGCTCAAGAGGGACAAAAAATATTATTTCATTGTTCAAGCTTATGGAGCATTTAACATAAATGTGCAAATCATTCTAAAAGGTGATGGCCGCCTTCATAGAATGAAAGTACCACCTGCGATGGTACAAAGAGAATTTTTTGTCCCCGGGGCTTATTTAATTCGAAGAAAAGGATGCCGATCTGTTTGGGAAATGGATTAGGACATGGGCTCACTAAAAAAGAAAAAGCCAAAATTGTTAGGTTGTGTTGGACAATAATTAAAAGTCTTTTTCCAAATTATTTTTCCAAATTTAGTCTTAACCCTCTTAAAGTAAGGGAGAGGGGTATTATACAAGTCAACTAATAAAAAAAAAAAAATACTTGACTTGTATAATACTTTAACCTGGCGGTGATGTAAAGTCACTGGGACAATCTCAAACCGTGTCCTTGAGGGTGAAGACTAAGTTACAAATAAATCATTAACAAATAAAAACTTACCTCCAAACACTTGTAGCTTGCTACAAGTGTTTGGAGGTAAAAATTTTTCAAAGTTTGAATGACCTTGACCCATATAAATTACTGTTTAAAGTAAAGTGCTAACCTTACAACTAATGTTGTGTATCACGTGATACCCCCACTCTAACGCTCTTACTAAGCTTGTATGAGCCGTTCATTTGCTTCAGTCTGTTTCTGTGCTCCGTGGTAAACATGTCACGGTACAATTACAAAGGTGGTGACTTCTTGATAGATCAACACAATGCTTGGGAAGTGCTAAACCAGCATAGAATGGAAGTTGAGTATTGTATAAGACAAGACGGGTCTACATTTTATCTATGTATTATAAACAACCAAACTCATAAGTATGAACACTGGACAAGTAAATGATGCTGCTTAGTGCTCTATCCCCCGCTCAAAATAATAATTCCAAATGACCTTGACCTACATAAACTTGCTCAAACAGACGTCTTTGAAAAAACTTGTACAAATTATTGAATCTAGACCAAATATCATCAATTTATCAAGCCTACTGATAAATGTATTACAAACGGTTGTGTAAAGGCTAAATTTAGCACATGAGTGATAACCTGTTTCCATATGACGTCACTTTCCCCACCTATCTGCCTCGGATATAAAGGGTCCCGGTGGAGTGCGCTGCTCATTATTGCGTGGACATTCACAGAGTGTGCATTCAAAGCCAAACTGTTTGAAATGGCTCTTTGCGACATTTGTGGGGAAATCTTTCAAGACGAAGATCTTTTCACCATACACAGAGAATTACATGAAGACGAAGATAGAAAAGAAGATATTACCATGGATGAAATAGACTTAGACTCAATTGACCGGTTTTTGGAAGAGCACCAGAAGCAGACGGACTACTGGGACAGCTATCTACAGCAAATGCAAAGAAGAAGACCTAGTGTGATCCAATTTGCTGGTGCTGGACCATCTACTGCTAGAAGACCTTTTGAAGAAGAAGACACTGAAGAAGAGGACACTGAAGAAGAACTAGAAGATGTGAAACAACTGCGCACCACGGCCTTGCCAGGACGAGTTGTAACACATTTTAAAATTAATAATGTTCAATTGGAACTGGAAACATTTATAACCCAGGCTAAGGAACTTGTTGGTGGAACCTTGAGGGAAGAACTACAAAGATTAAATTTTATTAAATTTGGAATGGTGTTAGAGGCTATGTTTAACAATACTGATGGTGAAACAGCATTGAGAGCGTTCATTACCAAAAACCGAACCCTTACCTTCACCTCCAACATCGATGATATTATTGAAGAATGCTTGGAAGAACTTATAACAAAACTTCAAGAACATGAAGGAAGAGGATCTGGATGGACTTTGTCATCAATTGAAGGTATGGATGTAAGGGTTCACAAGCATGGATATGGTTTAAGGGGTAGTAGTTTTATCCCTTTACCAAAGAAAATCCAAAACACTAAATCGTGTAGGAATGTGCAAAATGAAGGTAATGAATGTTTTAAGTATGCAATGTTAACCAAGTATGTTAAAGATCATCCTGAAAGAGTTGGTAGAGAGTATTACGAAAATGAACACCGCTACAACTTTCAAGGCCTCACCTACCCAGTTACATTGAAAGACATAGACAAATTTGAAAAGAAAAATCCTGGCGTTTCAGTGAATGTTTTCGGTCTGGATGATTCGAACAACGTTTATCCTTTGCGGGTAGTAAAAGTTGAGCAAAGAAACCACACTGATTTGCTACTGATCACTAAGGGTGAAATTTCACATTATGTGTGGATAAAGGACTTTGCATCCTTGATTCGAAATCAATTATCAAAACAGAGGCGTAGGTTAACAGTGTGTAAAAGATGTTTTTGTTTCACATATAAAGAAATAAGACAAGGAGGATTAGAGTGGTTGATAGAACACAAAAGACTTTGTAATGAAAATTATGAAGTGAAGATTAGTCTGCCACCACCATCTCGAGCGTGTATCCAATTTAACAAAACAGTTCACCAATATCGGATTCCAGTAGTCATCTACGCAGATTTTGAATCTACGTTAGTACCACAGGAGCTGCCGGACGGTGAAGTGACTAGAAGAACAAAATATCAGTTGCATCAACCCAACAGTTTTTGTCTAATAGTGAAATCAACCTTGTCTGAAAACCAATTGCAAAACTATGGTTTAACATCCACTCCAATACTTTACCGTGGTGAAGAAGCCGCTAAGTATTTCGTAGACCAGTTGTATGACATTGCTGAAAAGGTACAACGCTTGTATGGTAATGTCGTACCTATGGAACCTTTGAATGAGAATCAACAAGAAGAATACAATATGGCATCAAGATGTTATCTATGCGAGAAGAGCTTCAGTGAAGAAAATCCAAAAGTAAGAGATCACGATCACCTGACAGGTTTATACAGAGGAGCTGCTTGTAATTCATGCAATATAAATTACAAACTGCCCCACTTTATCCCTGTCGTGTTACACAATCTTAGCGGCTACGACTCCCACTTCATTATTCCAGAGTTAGGAAGAGATGATGGTAAAATTGATGTTCTTGCTACAACATTGGAAAAGTACATCAGTTTCTCAAAAACCGTAGGTAAAATTAAACTTCGCTTTGTAGACTCTTATAGATTTATGCCATCTAGTTTGAGCAGATTGTCTGAGAATCTACGAAGAGAAGACCTAAAAGAAACCAGCAAGATTGTACCTGAAGATAAATTGGACTTAGTATTACGTAAAGGAGTATTCCCCTACGACTACATAACATCTACAGAAAAATTTGAAGAAACCAGTCTACCACCGATCGAAGCCTTCAACAGCAAATTAAACGAAAGTGAAATCTCCGTTGAAGACTACAATCATGCTTGTAATGTTTGGAACCAACTAAACATTCAAACCTTAGGGGAATATTCTGACTTTTATATAAAATTGGACGTAACTCTGCTGTGCGATGTGATGGAAGAATTCCGAAACACCTGCTTCTCCGCCTATGGACTGGACCCTCTACACTCGTACACATCTCCAGGATTAGCATGGCAAGCTATGCTAAAGTCAACCAACTGTCGACTGGAACTTCTAACGGATATCGATATGGTGCTCATGATGGAATCTGGTGTACGGGGCGGTTTGACACAAGCTGTAACACGTCATGTCAAAGCCAACAACAAGTACATCCCCGGCTTCGATGAGCAACAACCATCGGTCTACCTTGGCTACTTTGACGCAAACAACCTTTATGGTTGGGCAATGTCAAATCCGCTTCCCTACGCTGACTTCAAATGGATCGACCCGGCCACCATTGGAGACATCTCACAGATTCCAAAGAATGGTCCAAAAGGCTATATTTTGGACTGTGATTTCGAATATCCAGAGCACCTTCATGACCATCACTACGACTTGCCTCTCCTAGCCAAGACTGAAGTTTCACCGACAGGAAGATGGCCAAAATTGATGATGACCTTGGAGAATAAGGATCGCTATGTGGCTCACTACTGGGTAGTTCAACAGGCTCTTGAATTGGGTCTACGTATAGTGAGAATTCATAGAGCAATTGAATTCACCCAGTCTTGTTGGTTGAAACCATATATTGATTCCAACACTGCAAGAAGAGCTGCAGCGACAACAGCATTTGAAAAGGACTTCTATAAATTAATGAACAATGCCATCTTTGGGAAGACCTTGGAGAACAAAAGAAAACACAAAAATGTAAAATTAGTGAGTGATCCTAGGAAATTGGAAAAATTAGTGCAAAAACCAAATTTCGGAACATCCATGATTATAAACGAAAATCTACTCGCTGTCAGTATGAAGAAAACAACAATAGTCATGGACCGTCCGTTATACATAGGTATGTCGATTTTGGATATAAGTAAAACCCTGATGTATGATTTCCATTATAACAAAATGGTTAAACATTACGGAAGGGAAAACATTGGAGTCGCATACATGGATACGGACGCGTTTATCTACTGGATAAAGACTTTGGACATGTATGAAGACCTAAGGACTTTTCCATACAAAGAAGATTTCGATTTTTCTGACTATCCGAAAAACCATCCAAATTTTAATGAAAAATATAAAAAAGTAATTGGAAAATTCAAAGATGAAGCAAATGGAATGCCTTTAGAAGAAATAGTGGCGCTGATGGCGAAATTGTATTCATTTAAGATGTACCACGAGAACAACACACCGACAGTGAAGAAAGCAAAAGGAGTGAAGACATCTTATTTGAAAAAACACGTGACATTTGACCACTACAAGACTTGTTTGTTTGAGGATACTACGATATCAGCAACATTCAACAATATCCGAAGCTTCAAGCATCAAGTCTACAGTGTCACCGAAATTAAAAAAGCGTTGTCAGCTCGGGATGATAAAAGATACATTATGCCCGACAAAATCCACACTCTTCCTTTTGGCCACTACTCTCTAAACCCTATCAACTAGTAACCTATTCTTCGTCCTTCTACAACTACGACCTTATTCCTTTCTCCTTCCGTAAAAAAATGGGGAACACGGCAAGTCCAACGCCGTGTTCCCCATTTTTTTACACAAGTTTGGATGACCTTGACCCATATAAATGATGTGAATATTTAAAACAACATTCATTGTGATTATACATTAGTGTAGTAAAATTAAGCCAAAATATGGCTGGAAAATGAAATAATTTTTGGACAGCAAATTTTTGCTGAAATGTGTTCTATGCCATCCCCTGACCTCCCTCAGAAAAGTCCCCTGAAATCCCCAGTGGGCAACATGCCTAAAAATGATGGGATGGCCCACGTGGAGTCAGAAATAAATCTTTCTTCGATCAATGGGTTTATGTACATCAAATTAAAGCTCTTAAGTAGTAGAATTTAATGCCGCAAACCCCATCTCAAAAGGTTGCCTGAGTCGAAAACGGCAGCCTGTCAAACTTTGAATAAATATGAAATTTTAACCTAAACGCTTAAAAATGCAATAATTTTCAAAATACATGACCTTTCGAGGTGCGGTTTGCGGCAAACGTTTGATTTCACAATTACCTTTGAAAATGCGGATAGCTAGTCATATGCTTATCATACTACCCTTGAACCACCCTCCACATGGACGTCCCAAAGAGGAAGTTTTAAAAAAAATTTCTTAGTTCATAGCCATGCTATACATAATTTTAAAGGTCATAGTAAGGAGAGTACGTAGCCGAAAACCAGACCTCAAAAGGTCAAATATGTCGGAAGTTATTGTATTTCAAAGTTTTGATAATATTATTTTATTCTAAACTTTAAACGCCTGCCATTTCACTCCCGACAGTTATATTGAGGTCCGGTTTACGGCATTGTATTCTACATTTTAAGACCTTTAATTTGATATATATAAACCTTCTGGAATGTATTTAAATTTAGTATGCTTAGTATCAAATTTTAATGTAACTCCTTAGGGGCCAACCCCTCATTTTTAAGCGTGATCCCCATATGGGATTTCTGGGGACTTTTCTGAGGAAGGTCAGGGGACGCCATAGAACACATTTCAAAAGAAATTGGCTTTCCAAAAATTATTTCATTTTCCCCGACTAATTTTACTACACTACATGTGATACAACAAACATTGAAACCTGCAATATGAAGGACTTAAAGCAACAAATTGTCAACGAACTTCATAAACCTGCAAGAAGAAAGTTTCCACGAAGAAATACGGTGATAAAAGGAATTAATGATTTATATCAAGCGGATTTAATCGAAATGATTCCTTATAGCAAACAAAATAAAGGATATAAATACATATTGACTGTTATTAACTGTTTTTCAAAAATGGCAGATGCTTTACCACTAAAAGATAAAAGTGGCAAAAGTGTTACAAAAGCAATGGAAACAGCTATACAAAGAGACAAACATACTATTAAACATTTACAAACAGATGATGGAAAAGAATATTTTAATAAGGAATTTGCAAATTTAATGAAAAAACACAATATAAACCATTATTCAACCAATTCAGAAGTAAAAGCCTCAATAATCGAAAGATTCAACAGAACTTTAAAAAGTGCAATGTATAAAATGTTTTCCAACAGAGGATCGCACATATGGATTGATATGTTACCAAAACTTATAAACGATTACAATAACAAATTTCATAGGACTATCGGGATGAAACCAAACCAAGTAACTAGTAAAAATGAAAACCTTGTATTAAAACGTATAAAAACGAATACTAAACCAAAAGTTGAAAAACTAAAGCCTAAAAAATTTAATGTGGGTGATAAAGTGCGAATAAGTAAATATAAAGGTGTATTCAGTAAAAGATACCTGCCAAATTGGACCAATGAGGTTTTTACTGTATTCAAAGTACAACCTACAGTACCTGAGACATATATTTTAAAAGATAATAAAGGACAATTGCTTGAAGGAGGGTTTTATGGACATGAAATGTTAAAATCAACAGTAGGTGATGTATATTTAGTTGAAAAGGTGTTGCAACGGAAAAAAGATAAGGTCAAAGTACGATGGTTAGGATTTAATAAGACGGAAGATTCTTGGATACCTAAAAATGATTTGATATAACGATAGAGAATCATTTTAGGTTGAACCATTACAAAGGATGGAGATAGTACCACAAAAAGAGAGTTTTACTATTAATAATATAGATGAACTCACAGTGGATAATTCAGAATTCAATAGTGGGAAGCATGGCAATTTGTTACCAAACACCGTTCGTTGTCTGGTTACCGGACCTTCCAACTGTGGAAAAACTAATGTAGTATTCAATTTGATTACAAACCCTAAAGGATTACGATTTAACAATCTATATGTATTTTCAAAATCACTACAACAACCAAAGTATCAATTATTGGAAAAAATACTGACTAATGTGCCTGAAGTTAAGTATTTAAAGTTTAATGCAAGCGAAAGTGTCATGCAGCCACAAGAAGCTAAACCATTCTCCGTGTTTATATTCGACGATGTATCTTGTGAAAACCAAAACACAATAAGGAATTACTTCGCTATGGGTCGACATAACAACATAGATAGCATTTATATTGGCCAAACTTACAGCAAAATACCTAAACAACTCATTAGAGACAATGCAAACATGTTAATTGTATTTAAACAGGACGAAACCAACCTAAAACATATATATTTTGATCATGTAAATGCGGATATGACATTTGAACGATTTAAAGAGTTGTGTGGAAAGGCTTGGGCTGAAAAGTATGGGTTCCTAACAATTATGAAGGAACAACCGCTAAACAATGGTCGATACAGGATAGGATTTGATAAATTTATATTAATACATTAAACGTGGTATAACACATTCATTGTTGTACAACACGTCTTGCTACAAACATGGTTAACCAAGAAAAATTAGTAAAAGAAATAAAATCACTTAGTGATTCTATTCGGGCTAAAAACAGAGCATTGAAACTAGGTATTAGCGAGAGGGAGAAATTCCTTGAATCTACTTTTAAACCTATTACTGAACCCTTGAAACAATTAAACAAAAAATTTGCTAAACCTGTATTGGAAGGAGATGCGATTGCACCTATTACGAAGTTTGAAAGAGAAAATGTAAAATCAGAAGATTTTAGTGATGAAGACGTGGAATCCTCTACGTATAGTGGTTTTACCGGTGGAGAACCCGAAAGAGAGCTAGAATCACCGGACTATAGTGGAATAAAAGAATTATATGAAGTAAAAGCCAAAAGAGGACATGAAGTTGTATCAACTGCTAGTGAAGAGGAAAAAGAAGAAGAGACAAGGGAAGGTCCGTCAAACATAAGCTTATTGGGTGAAAACATTCATAACAAAGGACCTTTAGGAAGGAAATACATGGTAAAAATGTTACTCGGAACAATTCCTAATAAGAATTACCATAGTTATGGAGCGAGATTAACAGAAGACGGTTTAATGATAGGTAATAGCCCGTTAAACGTTGACGAACATGATAATATTGTCATTGGTGATCAAAGGTATAAGGGCACAAAAGGATTATTTGAATTATTATTTGAAAATAAGCCTTCAGTATCGGTAGTGAAAGAAAAAGACATGGAAGCATATAAAAATATTTTGGAACAGACAAATGCATATAGGAGAAAGTATTTACCTGACCAGCCTCCTTTTAGATCTAAGTCTTTAAAATATAAAGAATTTGTATCCAAGTTAATACCAACTAGAAGACAAACAATGCCGTTAACACAAAGAAAACCTGTAAAACGAAGATTTATGGCATCCACTTTGGATGTAAGTGCTCAGGAACGAAGAAAAAGAAGTAAGTCCGTTACGGGTACAGGTTTAATGAAGAAACTATATAACACAAATGTGATTTATTACAATAATATCAATAAATTGGTGGATAGAATGAAACTAATACATGAAGCTAAAGAAGCGGGTCATACTGGATTGGAAAACGAATGGGTGGCTTTAGTGGATGAACTCCGAAACCGTGGGGTAATCTCATAAAAATGCGTTACTCCCTAGAATACTATTCAGTTGCACCATGAGTGTCGACAAGTTCGGACGTTACTCCTCGGATGGGTTATATTATGCCAATAGTTTAAAAAGAAGTGCTGGTTTACCACAAACACCTGATGGAGATTATGATATGAGTGATAAAAGGTTAAAAAACATAAAAGATCCTACGGATGAAAACGATGCAATAAATCTAAAAATATTAAAGGAAAAGATATCGCCAACATTAAGACTACAAAATAACACATATGACGCAGAAGATCATAGAATCATCAACGTTGGTAAACCAAATCAAAACGGTGATGCAATAAACAAAGGTTATTTGTCATCTGAATTAAAAAATACGTTAAAATTCAATGGGAAAACGTATAGTGCCAACAATAAACGTATATCCAACGTAGATGACCCTAAAGATGCAAAAGACAGCGTAAATAGACGCTATTTACATTCTTTGATACCTGAAAAGACAAAAGATGGATTTTCTTTTTATAAATTTGTTATTAACGATATAGGTTATCCAAAAAATGAAAATGATGCTGTAAATCTCAAATATATAAAAGATCATTGTGTCATACGTGATGTGGGAGTTATCGATTGTCTTGGCAATTGTTTGGCGAATGTAAAAGATGGTTCAGCACCATCTGATGGTGCAACAGTGGGTCAAATGAAAGAGACTTTAAAACAAGAAACAACTGGATTTGCAAAACGAGATGAAGTATTATCAAAGCAAGGGGATGACTTTATTCAAGGTAATGAAAAATTTCATTTATTGACATACAAAAACGCTTATTGGGATTGCAGGCATGGAAGGTTATCAAATGTGTCATGGGGTCATGCAGATAGAGACGCGGCTGCCTTAGGACAAACAGTACATCTAGATCCAAATAATTACCATGCGTTTTTTATATGTAGTAATAAAAAATTAACAAACATGGCGCAAGGAAGAGAAGCAAATGATGCTGCAACTGTAGGACAGGCTATCACATTATCACAAATGGATAGCAAAGTGTATACTTGTAATAATAAACGTATAACAGACCTTAAAGACCCTGAACATGTGGATAATGCTGTCACTGTTAATTTTCTTGTAAAAGTTTTAGGAAATGCATTATTTGATGTATACAATCTTATTGGTATTCGTTCAGGTCGTACTCCTTTGTTGGAATCTGAGAGAGGTACTTGGATTAAACGGGAAATTGTTCAAAACTATTTTATCAACCCTCATACAAAAAAGTTTAGATCATCGGATTGGGGTGATTTTGATATTTAATAAAAGAACACAATAAACGACTTCATTTATGTCCAACTTGTCAAAGAGGTAACACATAAGTTGTACATTGCGATTATAAAAGGACAATAATGACGTTCCAGTACATCAGTCCATATAGAGACACTGTAAGGAGAGGAGGTGGGATCACGTCCACAGCGGTTTCTCTGTTAAGTAAAGCTTTAAAACGAATTCCAGTAGGATCCATAGTAAATAGAGCAATAGACGCATTACCATACGAATTTCATATACCGGGAGGTTATCAGTATTGCGGACCAGGAACTAAATTGAAAAAAACGACTGGAAAGAGGCGATCCTGGCATAAATAAGTTAGATCAGGCTTGTAAAGAACACGATATCGCATATTCCACGTTTGCCGATTCAAAAAATAGATCAATAGCTGACAAAAAGCTTGCGGACATAGCTTGGCAACGAGTAAAATCAAGTGACGCTAGCATAGCAGAAAAAGCAGCAGCTTTAGCAGTAACAGCAGGTATGAAGGCTAAAACAGCAGTAGGAGGTGGAAGAAGGAGGAGAAGGAGAGTAAAAAGGAGGTCAACCACAAGAAAACATGGAGGAAATATAAAAAGAAGACGACGATCTACAAGAAAAGGCAGGAAGAAGCCCACCGTGTGGTCAATGGTAAAAAACGGGGCAGGTCTTTACCTAAGACCTTATCGTGCATATTAAATGAAAGAAATCAATTGGTCATACCACATAAAGCATTAACCAATATTGAATTATTTAAATATATTTCCTGTTTAAAAATACCATTTTTCCGCGGTGTGTTTATGAAAGACAGTTTACCAAAGAAAATGTGGCAAAATGAGACTGGAATTGTAAATTTGGATAATACTGAAGGGCCTGGCACCCATTGGGTTTGTTATAAGAAACTAAATAACAATGTATATTATTTTGATAGTTTCGGTAATTTGCCACCACCAAAAGAACTTCAAAATTACTTTAAATCTGCTAAAAACATATATTATAACTATAAAAGAGAACAACCTGATAATACTTCAATATGCGGCCATTTATGTTTGGAATTTCTAGCTAAAAGTATCAGTCACTATTGAGATGTCTTCCTATACGGTATCATTAACAGGAAAATCTTCCACTTTACGAAGTATCCTTTTTCCAGCGTTACGCTTGCAAAAAGGAAGGTTTTGGGAGGCGGCACTATTGGATTTTACAACTTACAACTCTATCCCCAATGTTACGGAAGGTAAAAATAACGTATTGCATTATTATAAGGGAAAGGATGCCAGTGGAAAATTTACAGACTTACAAGAGTGCAGGTTACCCACAGGTTCTTATGAAATTGATCATATAAATGAATTTTTGCAAACTAAAATGGGAAAAGACAATATAACATTAAAAGGTAATAATAATACGATGAAAGCTGAAATTACTTCCAAATATTATATAGATTTCACTCACCAAACTCAATTGGTGATTTATTAGGATTTTCCAACGATGAGCCTGTTTTAGAACCAGATGTAACACATTCCGGTAAGAAAACAGTAACAATATTAAAAGTCAATAGTATAGACATAACTTGTAACATTATACAAGGTGCTTACAGGGATGGGGCTAACACCCACATCATACATACTTTTTACCCAAGTGTACCACCTGGATTTAAAATTGTTGAAAAGCCACAAAACCTGGTATATCTACCGTTGAACACCACTTTCATTTCAGACATCGTGTTGAGCGTATTGGATCAAGACGGTAACTTGGTAGACTTCAGAGAAGAGCCTATTACGATTAGATTACATTTAAAATCGACACTTTAATACAAAACCATGGGTTTAACATTTAAAAGCGAACAACCTACGGGAAACCGCATTAGTAGCTCTTCAGCTGTGGAGGAGTTAACACGCGAGAACATTCGTTTCTTAGAGAGAATTGGATTAAAATTAACCGAGTATGGATATACTGGATATAGCGCAGGGTCCAACATTCGACGAAACCCTATGGGAAAAAGAATATCACACCCACAACCCTTACACTTCATCTAAATTAAACAATAACGATGAAATTCGTATTCCCATACAAAATCAAGACATTTACACACTACCATGTGAAAGTTACTTGTATATTGAAGGACAAGTTACTAAAAAGGACGGTACTACTGTTGGTACAACAGTTCCATTTATAAATAATCCTATGGCTTTCCTATTTGATGAAATTAGATATGAAATATCAGGTGTAACAGTTGATTCCACTAAAAAAGTAGGTATTACGACAACTTTAAAAGGATTAACATCTATAACACCCAATGAAACCAATTTACTTAAACCTGCCGGATGGGTATTACCTACGAATGACACGATCACTCCAAATCCAAATGGATATTTTGATTTTCATATTCCATTACGTTTGCTGCTTGGTTTTGCTGAAGATTATAGGAAAATAATATTAAACGTTAAACAAGAATTAGTTTTGTTGAGATCTTCTAACGATAAAGACATTATTAAAGCTGCAGATGCTACTACAGATGCGACTTTAGAATGGAAATTAAAATTAGACAAAATTGTATGGAGAGTTCCACATGTTAAATTGGCTGACGAGCATAGAATGCTACTTTTAAGAAAATTAAAAGCCGATCGTGATATTGTTATTCCATTTAGAAGTTGGGAATTTCATGAGCATCCCAGTTTACCTACTACGGATCGACACACTTGGACTGTTAAAACATCGAATTATGTAGAACGAGCCAGGTATATTATATTTGGTTTACAAACAGGTAGAAGAGACGCCATTACTAAACATGCAGGACAATTTGATCATTGTGACTTGAAAAATATTAAAGTTTATTTAAATTCACAATTCTTTCCATACGACAATTTAAATGTATCATTCACTAAGAAGAAATACAGTATATTGTACGATATGTACGCGAGATTCCAAAGTTCATATTACGGTAAAACAAATACACCTTTATTACCACCTGACAAATATTTCGATGCCTACCCAATAGTTGTAATCGATTGTTCTAAACAAAATGAATCAGTAAAGTCTTCAAGTGTGGATATAAAAATAGAAATGGAATTCAACGATGCTATACCGGCTAATACAACTGCATACTGTTTAATTCTACATGATAAAATCGTAACATACACACCTTTAACTGGAATTGTTAAAAATGTATTGTAAGAACCGGTTTTGTTTCATTCCGCGAGTATAAAAGCAGAGCGTACAGACCGCTCCTCATCAGTTTGTTGCCTACTGTTGTATGGGTAGCATCGTATTCAATATGGCTTCTCCTAGTGGTACACCTGAAAATGTGGTAGATATTGAGAAGGAGATATCTGAGTTTTTAGATCCTCAAGGTCACCAGGAAGGAGGTGAACAAAACGTTTGCGGACAACTTCACGCCAGTAATAATGTTGAAGAAAAAGGTAAAAGAAGAAAGACTATACAAAAGAGAAAAAGGGATATTGAAGATAATATTTCTCCAAACATATTGAGTGAGGTATTTTTGCGAATATTTTACCCAATCTCTTCCAGTTTGGATAAAAGTGTTTTAATCGGTGTTATGAAATCTACAGATTATTCCCCTACTGTAATTTTAACTCATGGACCCAAAATGATTTTGTTTACGGACAGTGCTTGGGAATCGTTTATGAAACATTTGCATCTGCTAGAATGCTATTTAAGTAGTAACATGTTTGGAAGAAAGACAAGGGTAGGACTTTTGGATTCAAATGTGGAAATTGATATCATTAAACAACGTGGTGATCATCAGCTACGGTTTAGAGACACAACAAGACATGATAACAAAATTCAACTTAATCGAGAGGAGTTTTTCATTTTAACTTGTGCTACTGAACCTATAACAAGATACTTGAGACAACTGGTGTTTTCAAGTTCGATTATTAAAGATTATCTGGAAGACACTTTGGACAAACAACCGGACGCACCTATATTATACGGACCTGTGGATACTTCTATATTTAATAGAGTTCCTCATGAAGTACAGATGTGGAGACAATTGGAAAAGTACGCTCAACTACATAAGAAATCAGTAAAACAGGAAGAAGAGGAAGATGGAGGAGAAGAATCAAGTGTTAGTGATGAAAATGAAAATAAGGAAAATATAAAGATGGAAACTTAAATGACAATGGTTAGTTTTTAAAACAATAACCAACATTTTGTGGGGTTAGGCCTATTGGGGACGGTGCCCACGTTAAATATACACCAACGCGCCAACAACTGTACGGCCTGGTATAAAATTAGTACCTACCGTGGTGTGGAAATCAGTTGACCTCCTGACTTCGTAATGAGCAGACGTGTGACCTTCAAAATGGACAAGGGAGAAGAACAACAAGTAAAGTCCAAGCCTGGTATTATTGAGTTTCAAGCGTTTCGTGGTAATGATGATAGATTCATTATAAAAGAACTTGTGTTTTTGGACATGAATACAAGTGTTCCTTATTCGTTTTTATTTAAACCACCATGTTCTTATTCGTCTTTAACTAGTAAAGCCGCTACTACCAACAGATGGATTTCAAAACACTTCCATCATATCGATTGGTATGATGGTTTTACAAGTTACACGGACTTGTATCACATTATGCATCACTTTTCAGACAAGTTTACCAATATTTACACAAAGGGGCTGGAAAAGAAAAGATGGATCGAAGGATTTACTCATGTTCCGGTTAATGATGTGGAATTGGATAAGAATTATCAATACATGCTGGAAACCATATGTATTTGTACAAAAAGCCCAGAACATGATAAAGATAGACATTGCGCTTTGAAAAATGCCTATAAACTCGCCTCTTACCTTCAAAGTGGGGAATTGGGGAGTGGTGGGGGTAACGGAGAGTATATAAGTGGGGAGCAGACAGGGACCTGGCATGAGTATTACTCGAGATTCCGAGACGACAACATCTCCGAGCAAGAAGACGATCTGTAACCTGACCATGGCATCTCACCAGTTCCTTCAGACTTTGGTCGAGCAGTTCAATGCTCACTCCAAGTCAACAATATTACCTGTAAAGAAGTGCTCGGAACTAAAAGACGAGAAGCACTACATAATCCATGCTATGAAGAAGATGGAGACTACAGTTGGGGAGGCCATCTGCTGCAGTCTCAGCGAGGCACCGTTTACTCCGGGGGATGAACCAAAGTTCCAGGTGTACCTGCCCAAGAGATTCGTCCATCTTCTACAAAACGAGGATCTTCGCTCTATTCAACCCGGGTGTCTATACCTGGTGTCCCACGGCTGCACGGGTAGCAATTCTACAGAGTTGACCATCCACATCGCTGACAAGCAGCAGTGTTAGATTTAAGTTTTAATGTTGTACATATGTTGTTGTTGTTGTAATGTTTTATAAATAAACGAATCATAAAAGACAAAAAAAAATAAAAAAAAACAAAAAATGCAACATATCAATATGTGACAGACTTCACGTATTGATATGTTGCATTTTTTTTAAACTCCGCGGGTGACCTTGACCTTTGACCTTTGCATTTCACAATTACCCCCACTACTGTAATTACCCCCACTACCGCACTAGGATTCAAACCTGCTTGGATGCGAAAAACGGTCAGTCTATTGCCAACTAGCAAACGATGAGCACCTTGTACGAGCTTTGCATACAACGAGTTATAACTCACAAGGACTTGTTCCCAACATGTTTACAAGACAATATCCCACTAACAATAAAAGAAGATGTCAAACGCTACAGGAGGGAAAATACAGGGTATTCGGAATACTCCTGGTATAAGTTCCACGACGGGGAAAAGTTTTGTAGGCCTTGTGGCGAGGCCGCCGTCAGAGACCTTCGGCGATTCGTACAGGATGGTGGTATAAAACAATTCGGATTTCTAGCGCCACTGTTTCGATTTGAAAATTACAAGGACACCTGCGCTATTTGTTCCATTCCATTGTATCGATGGAAAAAGTTTAGAACTGTTTAATTGGATTTTCTATACCCCCACCACTATTACCCCCACCACTTTTTCATGTACCTCCAAGCGCTGTGCCTCGGCTTCATTTCTACTCCAGCAGCCAACCTAGCAACATCAAGATGTCTCTGAACGTTAGTTGCGCAAGTTACGAGGAGGTGAGCATCAAGACTCAGCAGGAGCTAAACGACTTATACAAGGAGTTGCAGCTGATGGTGGCACGAGGCTACCGTATAAATGTGCAAGTTTACGCTTGCAATATACGGAACACCCGGCAGTCAAAGGAAGAGCCTGGACACTCCTCGACGGCTTCCTCACCAGCGTCCATGAAGACCGAGCCAGACAACTTGGACTACTTCAGCTGACTAGCAGTTGTATTTCTTGTCCTAACCATTGTAGAATATGTATATTTTTTCATTATATTAAAGAAGTAAAAGAGCAAAAACACCTATCTTGTTACTGACATATAAGCTCAGTAACAAGATAGGTTTTTTTAAAACACAATTTGGATGACCTTGAAACTTCCCCCTCCACTGCTTTGTTACCCCCACCACTTGACTATTGGTGTACATGGCACATCGCAATTGGAAACCTCATTCCATCTTCAACAGCCACACCGACAACATCAACAATGGCAAACCTACCAACAGATGAAAGATGTCCTCACGCATGTTGTGACTTCGTCCACGAGTTGGAGAAGAGGATGCAGGAGAGGGTGATAAGAAGAAAACAGATCCACTCAGAAAATATCATGATAGTCAACGGCTATCTTTTATTGTTCGGCCTTATTATGGTTGTACTTTTCATACTGTACGGCATAGTCACATGTGTCGGCAAGGTTGCAGAAGAAAACGCTCGCCACCATCAATTGGAAAGTTTCAATGTTACTTTGTAAGTTTTCCTTTTTTTAAAACTCCGTTTGGATGACCTTGAAAATTCCCCCACTACTCCACCACACCCCCCACCACTTCACCATGTTCCTGCATGAGCATCACATCAACCGTCATTCCTTTGTCCGACAAGCAACCATGGCAGACAACAACACCATCAGCCAAGCTGACTCCACTACTGATGTCGGTACAAGTACGGGTTGGACACTGTCGATCGATAGTGTACACTATTTGGAGTCAATTTGCGAACGTATGAAGGAAATACTGCGGGACAACCCTGGGATCATAATACAAATGAATTTAAATTATGATTGGTCCCAAGTTAGAATGCAAGGGGACGACAACAACGGTCAACAATCTCCACAATATTCGCCCATGTCCCCGATCTATCCTTACGGCGAGTCTGACGTCGATGAAGATGAGGCTGATGAAGATGCAGGGGACAACGAGGCTGAAGAGGAGTAAGCTTCATTCCTTTTTTTTTTAAAACCTAAATTGGATGACCTTGAGAATTCCCCCTCCACTATTTCCTTTTTTTAAAACCCAAATTAAATGACCTTGAAAATACCCCCTCCACGTACTTTTGGTTTACCCCCTCTACTTTTCAATACTGTTACCACAGTCTGTAGCTCACATCATTCCTTGCTTAGCTATCATGGCGGACAGCACTCTTTCTCGAGTTGACTCCACTACGGATGAAGAATGGCCATTTTCCTGGAATGTTCATCTGCAAGACTCGGCAGAAGTGGATATGTTGCATGAAAAATTGGTGTATGTATTAAACGAAAACCCCAACATTGAATGTAGAATGACTATGGATTTCGATGCGACAGGGGTCCACACTCAACCTTCCACTTCCAGCCAGCCTGAACCTCAGCTACAGCCAAAGAACTTTACACATCTTTACACTCCAATACGGCCGGAGGATGTGGTTATCAGCGAGGCAGACTCTACTACAAGTTATATTGAACCAACGAATTGGAAGCTTGTTGTTGACACCTTACACAAGGTCGACTTAGTATGTGACAAATTAAAGGAATTGATGATGCAAGATCCTGGTCTTCGTTTTAAAATTGATTTGTTTTTCATCTGGGGAGCACCTGCACGGGGCTCTTCGTCTGACAGCTCTCTAAGTACAACGGATGAGGAGGAGGAGGAGGACGACTAGTTATCTTTTTTAAAACTCCGTTTGGATGGCCTTGACCTTTCCCCCTCCACTGAGTTTATTTAAGGTGCACTCTCAATGACTGCAGCATCATTTCATCGCGCACCTTCACCACAGCAACATGGAGAGTCAACTCAACTACTGTTGCGAACGGAAATGTTTTTCATGGCCGAATGACATTGATGTTGCGGATGGCCTGGCGTGTAGAAAATGTGAAGCTTTTGGTCAATGCATGTGTAAGTGCAAGTCTTGGAAGAAGCCGAAACCGGAGTTGAAGACATTCCATGTGTACCAGATGAGAGGGCATAAGTACACTTGTTGCCCTGAACGTTGCATTGAATTCACATTAAAACAGCTAACTGGCTGCAAATTGTGCAACAATCATTTTGCAGGTTTTTGCAAACATTATTTAGGAGCCTGTCAGTACAGATCAACTTGGCATACAGAAGCACTCACTATCAATGAAATCGCTATAGATACACAAGAGTAGTCTTTCTACTCTTTTCTTTTTTAAAACTCCATTTGGATGACCTTGACCTTTCCCCCTCCACTCACCTTAGTTTATATAAACCCCATTCCCACTGACCACAGCATCACTTCATCGTGCTCCCTCGTCAAAGCAACATCAACTATGGAAAGTAAGCGCATCTCATGTTGCGAGCATAGGTGTTTGGAGATACAAGGCGTCACATATTGTGCAAAGAAGCGTTGGGAGGAAGAGACGGGGACAACCTATTGCTGTGAGGATAAGTGTTTCCTCTTACCAAAGTGGCAAGTGGATGGGCTGGCCTGCCGGCAATGTGAATGCTTCGGATGTTGCAGGTGTAGATGCAAGAACCAACAGCTGCCACCGCCGGTACTACAAACTTTCAAAATCTACAAATCCAAATACTTTTATACTTGTTGTCCGCAGCGGTGTATTAAATTTCACTTCTCCAATCTTACCAATTGTCGGAAATGCTACGGACAACCTGATGGGTGGTGCACCTGTTTTCTGGACTCCTGCCGCTACAGATCGGATTGGTTTACAGATCCATTAGAGATTGATGAGGTCGCCCAGGAAGCACAAGAGTAGTCTTTCTACTCTTCAACTTTTTTAAAACTCCATTTGAATGACCTTGAGATTTCCCCCTCCACTTCCCCATATACCTAGAGTACACAGAGCCTGATAGTCAGTCACTCGGTGGCTGTCGTGGGGTGCGCATCGGTGTCGGCGCTCCGTTGTTAAGTGTTCAAGGTCACAGTAACATAAAATTGCGGGCGTTGTACTGGTTCAAGGTCGCCTGAGGGATAACCGATTGCCCATTTAGGCAGAGTCATGTCAGAAACTCGAGTTTAACTTGGCACTTTTGCCGTTTCTCGTCGAAAATTCGCTCCAAGTGGTCAAGGTCACGGGGACTCTGACTGAAACTCGGAGCGTAGTGCGAGAAACGGTAAAAGTGCTAAAAAATTTTAAGTTTCTGCGTGACCTTGACCTTAGTGGCGTCGGTGACGTCGTTTTGATGACGTAAGGGGTGATGACGTCATCAGCACGTCATTTCTGTGACGTCATGGGTGTGACGTCATCGAAATGACGTCATTAGTGATGACGTCATCGATTGCGTCATCGATGACGTCATCGATGACGTCATCGGGGAGGTCATTGACCTCGATGACGTCATCCCTCAGGTGACCTTGAACTGGGCCAGCGGCCGCAATTTTACACTACTAACATACTATTTCCAAATTAAAGTTGATCAGATCATAGGTCACAGGAAATAATTAGATTCAACAAAAGAAAAAACTGATAAGTAATAACTTTTATTTTTAAGCTACACGACACAGAAGTATATATAAAACAAAATAATACGAGCAATTTTATAAAAATAAATTAACGAAAAAACATTATCCTTTGACGTAACAAAAATAATAATAATAACTGTCTTCTAAGGAAACAATTTACATCTTTTGTTATTGCAAAGTAACTAGAAGCTGGAGATTAATGTTGCGCTTAAAATGAGAAGGATTTGCCGCATTTACCCACACCTGTGGCTTAGCACACACTGCACAGTGCTGAGGAGAAAACAGGGTGGGATGGAACTATCTTGGATAGCTGACAGTGAATCCAACAATTTATAAATATGTGTCTCACTAGTCCTATAATAAAGATTATTTTTCACTTATAAATTTCAAACTTAATTTATTTAACAATCTAAAATTCATTTGGAAATAAAATAATTTCACGATATTTATTTCATTACAACTGGCAGTTTTTTATTTTAGGACTTCGTTCTAAAATGTTGAGAAAAATTTTGTAAGAGACTGGTGTTCAAGCACAATCTATTTAATTCTTATCAAAAGAAAATTTTACCACGTTTAAACATTATTTTGTTCTGTTAATAATTTTAAAATGTTAATAAAAATAATTCAAAATTGTTTCAAACTATGTTTAACCTATAAACGATATTAATAAATTTTACAATATTAATTATTATATTATAAGGGTCTGTTTACACTATTAAAGTTATTCATAAACAATAAGTAGATAAATTCTTATCTTATTTTTCAATGTGTAATAATTAAATCGAAGGGAAATTAAAAATGTTTAACTTTATAAATTTATTGTTTTTATATTGATAATGTCTCAGAATATGGTATTGCGCATTTATTTTAGTGTAGTTTTAAAGGGGAAAGAACCGAATTTCGACGACATAAAAAATGTTTAACTAAGATTTAATGGAATTGAAATTGCCTTATAAAATTTGAACTCGAAGTTTGCTGCTTTGCAACAAAAATGACGAGGGGGAAGAGTGAAAAAAAAACAAATACAGTATTTTAAAATCACATAAAAAAGGTGTTCAATTAACCAGTGAAATATGTTGCCGTTTTTAAATGTGAGCAGATGAAAACAAAGCTGCCAAAGAAATAAAAGAAGTGATAAAAAAATAATAATAAAAACACAGTGATAAAGATAAGTTTTGAATGACCTTTTACACATTTTAATCTTAAAACACATCCTAGGGGCTGTAGAAAAAAACATAAACATGTCTCATTTTATAATGATATCATTAGAAGTACAATGTGACAAGAATGATGGCTATGATCAATAGTAAAGTTGGTTTGAGATAAAAAAATATTGGTTTTCATGTTTCTTTATTCTTGTGATTCCCCCAAATCCGTCCAAATGCCATCCTTTTTCTCCGGACGTGTTTGTGTTTATTTTTAATCTCCAGCACAGAATCCAATCGAAGGGCTTTGGGCGGTTGCGTTTTATGACAAACCTACATCAACTCAATCCTAGCCACAATTGGACAGCGGTCTTGTGCCCGTGTTTCAAAACTATGCAGTTGTTGTTTTTAATACATAGTTTTTTTCTTTTTTTTAAGATGCTAAGTGTGGTTAGTAGTTTGCATGATATATTTTCACCAATCCTTATGAATTGAAATACTTGATGGAAATCAATTATTTAAAAATGTTTTAATAATTTTCATAAATATATATTAAATAAAATTTTGAAAGTTAAATGTAAATGTAAATTAGTTATTTGGAACTTGAAAACATTGCATTGCTGGCTTCCATATAAGTTTAAACAAAGTTCCATGGATAGTGGAACGAATGACAAATTTTAAAATGCAAAATTAGTAAATCCTTTTAAAAAACCGTTTTACTCAACAACAATGTTTTATATTTATAGTTTTTTTCAATATTCAATTTTGTATACTTATATTTTACAGTTGGCTTCAAATATCGATGACACATTACATATTGTGGTAAAATTCTGATTTATAAAGCTAACGTTGAGTACAGTTATAAAATGTTAAAATAAACTATTAAACAATTTAGTTTACACCTAGATGGAAAAAATAATTAATGCTTTAAAATTATATGGAAAAGTGTAAGAAGAAGAATTATTATTGATTTTTGTCTTTGTAAAAGTCAGTATTGTTCTAGGGCCAATTAGTTCTGCTTACTGGTGCAGTCACAAAGAATGATAGGGACAATTAACTTTTCTTCGATCTTCAAAAATGAATTGCTCAAAAAATCTGTATTTGCTCTTTACATCACTTACTCATTAATGAAGCTACCTTTAAAACATACTTTTGATCTAATATTCATAGATATTCCCTTAAACTAGTCATAAATTATATAAACCATATCATTTTCTATGTTAAAATATACAATATTGTTGATAAATAAGCTCTTTGAATGCCCTGACATATTATAAATATAATTCCTTCATAATTAATTTAAATTAAAATTACAAACGGTATTAGTCTCTGAAAGCAGCATTAAATGTAATTGATTTATACATACCTTATAATTATGTAAAAAAAGTTATTGTAAATTACAATGGGTGTAACACAATAACTTTTTGATTGTGTTTATTTAAAGTGTATGCTAGGGAATAAACGAGTATCAAAATTTGAAATTTTGACACTATGCAAATTACACAATTAATCTTTAAAAAGATGTTAACCTAAACTCAGGATTAAATTTACTTCCCACGTATAAACCTATCAGAATAGATTGCTTGTCATATTCAACCTCCCTCAAATTCAAGTCCTTATTGACAAGGCCTGTGATCCTACATAATCCTAATCTTTATGCATGGTAGTAATATATTTTTTCTGTTCCAGGGCTGAAGATCTACTTAGGAGATGATAACGAGATAACGTACTCCTACACAGTTTTCTCCAAACTACATGGAATATACGACGATGCAACAATTGTAATCAGATTTTAACGCCCCGAAATGGTGGGATGACAAGTCCAGAGCTGAACTTCCACTTGCTGTTGTATCTCTTTGTGGTGTTTGTTGTCACAGGTCAGGATGACTCTCAGGGTAAGTCAACAACAACATCTGTTCGATGTGTCTTTGCAGTATCTATTTGAAGTGTTTGTTGTTTTACAAAAAGTACACACTACTTTACATTTTGTTGCTAATAAAACATTAAATGTGTAATGTAAGTGAACTATTAGGGACGGAAGTGATAAATTTCAGATATAACCCCCCCCCCCTTAACTTTAAGTATACTCCTCTGTCTTATATGCACTTACAATCGAGTGTAATTGCAGTGTGTGTTTTTTTGTGAGATAATGAGGGGAATTTTTTCCTATTAGATTTTATCTTAATCTTTTACTTTATCAAAAGAGCCAAAGCAGAACATTTCTTATGATATTAAACATTTCCCTATCATAATATACTAACTATGGAATAGTTCAATTTATTTTTACCATGGTACAGAGCTAAAAACATATTTATGGGATTCATTGTGTGAGATTTATTTTCTATTTACCTAATTGATTCTTCATTAATATAAATTTACCTCAACACTATACTAACTAAAGGGGTTTACTATTTAAATAAGTATAAGTTGTATGAAAAATATTAAACATTTCATGAATATTATTTGACATATATTATATATATTTATATATTAGGGAAAATATCCATTTTTAAAACAACAGATTGAGTAAATTTAAAGGTGTCTTTTGGCTCATACAGTTGGCTTCCCATTATACAGTTTAAGGTGACCTCACGAAGTCATTGTTCTTCAAAATCTTCCCACATCTTGTCTGTAACTATCTATTCTATTTTAGGAAAGATTAAAGTCTTCCTTTAAAGGAATCTTAAACATTATTATGCAGTATTGTCAAATAAAATTACATGACTGCTTCTAAATATAATGATGTGAATCAAATGCATTGAATTATAAACCGAAGAAAGAGATTGATTTAAAAAAATCCGATTGGACGATTTGTAAATCAAATGCAGTTTGGGTCAAAATTAGCACCATCCCTCTCAACCTGACGGAAAAAAACTATCCCATCCAATCCTCCATTGACTGGTAGTCTCCATTAGTCATTATAAGCCTTAACACCATGATCGTTTATATTGGTTTTACGACGATATTGCTTGTCAACAAACCAATCATTAATCTGTGTTGTGACACAGATGAATCATTATACAGATAAGCATAATCATTTCAACATTTGTTGAACATTGTTGAAGTTAATGGATTCGTAAGGCTATTGTATCTTATCTTCCCCCCACAGACAGGGACTTCTGGTTCTCGGCGGCCCGCGCCGCGCTGGACCGGCGACTCTCGGATGCGGCGCGCCTCCACGCCAAGGACGTGGCCAAGAACATAGTCCTGATGGTGGGGGACGGCCTGGGCCTGCCCACCCTCACCGCTGCCAGGATCTTCAAAGGACAGCGGCTCGGTCAGACTGGCGAGACCGGTCATCTCGCCTGGGACAAGTTCCCCGCTCTGGCTCTGGCCAAGGTGACGATCACGGTCCACCTTAGACCTATTTCGTTAAACGACCACCAGAACTTTGATTTAGAAATTTTGTTATTGAAAACAACACATTAACAAGGTAGTTACGAATAGTTTCTACATGAATTTTAAACCGTAAGAAATTAAAATGAAATTCGTGAGACTTAAGAAATATATCAAGGTTGAAAGTTACCTAACCACAAATGAATGTCTTTAGGTCAAAACAAACACGTATAACCAAAGAATTTTAAATTGGAAATAAGAAAAACGTTTTCCAACAAAAACTTCTTCCACAGTTACCCTGGTGAGAAGGATTGGGAAATATGTTTGAGCATTTTATCTAATATTATATTCAAGCCAAATAATTGCTGTCACTTTTAATAACACTAGGAGATATTGAGCATTGTCCGTGAAGATTGCTATTGTTGTCTAATAGGATATCTGGGCCAAATCATTGCTGTCACTTTTAAACATACTAGTAGCTATTGAGCATTGTCCGTGAAGATTGCTATTGGTTTTCGTTTAACTAAAAGAACAGAGCGATAATATAACGAGACGTACCGAACAAAGAATATATGGGCCGGTACAGTCTACGGGTAATGCAAAAAATTCCAGGATATATTTTTAAAGAGTAGAGGAGGTTTTTAGTGGGTATACCAGTTTTTTTAGGAGAGTCCCACACTACAAGCGTTTTTCATTCGAAAATATCATTGTTTTTATAAACAGTATTCATGTAATTTCCCCCTGTGTGCGTAATGTATTTTTCCGGGCTCTCCATAAAAAAGGGAAAAAGAGAATCAATAGTTAACTTTAAGATACATTTACTCGCTGGTAACTCTAGTAATTTGATTCTTTGTTATATTATTTTGACCTTTCATCAGCTTTGTTAGTCAAATTAAGATTTAAAATGAGTAACTTGATACATCTTGAAACGATGACCGAGTTATGATAAATGTTTTAATTTAGATAAATTTCCAAAACAAGATTTTAATTGTGACCCGCTTTATACTGAATAAAAGTTAGTTTTTCCTGTTATATCATCCAAGTGAAGGAACAGTATCGTCTTCAAACTCGTCACGTTTCCATGCCAACTGTGAACTTTAAAGTGATCGTTAATGTTACTTGTTATTTTTGTACATTTCCATCGTATAAAGATTCATTTTCAATGTTTTTATTTTATGATTTTCTTTCTATTTTTATCTTCAATGATTCTGTAAAAATAACAGACTTTTACAGGAGAATCCGTAACTAATAACTTCAGTATTACTTCTCTTTGAATGCCTCTTGTATTAAAAAAAAAAAAAAAAAAATATATATATATATATAAAGATGTAACATTTTATGTAAGGTAACAAAATTACATTAATACTGTTTATAAAAACAATGATATTTAATATGATTTAATAAAAATATTTATTATATTATACACTCCGTTCCTCAAATACAAGGTAACTACAAATTACTACTCTATTATACAACAATAAATGTTACTTTTAATATGACATTAAATTATAATACTACAAAATTAATTAGTTTTATAATATAACGTGAGAAGCTAGCCTACTATGCAATATCGGTTTATTTTCGAACCATTCTGAATTACTAAACATTGTTTTTAAGACATTGTTCTAATAAGAATAGTTCTAAATGGTTTGTAACGTTGAAGGTAAAAATTGTATGACCACATAATTAACATGACACTAATTGAAAAAAAAATAATTTTGAATTTGTGTATAATTACCACGCGCATTCACAGATTATAATCATAAATAAGTATAAAACTTGAAATTTTCTTTCACAAACAAAAATAGTTTTGTATATTTTTAAATTTACAACCTTTACTTCTCGCCACGTGTGGAATAACTACTACATCATGGCATGACATCAAAGAGAAACAAAAATATATCTGTCAATAAAGATACTGGTGATACAAAGAGAATTTTGTTACTTTTTGACCCCCCCCTCCCCCAACATGCACGTCATTATTGAAAATCTGTGAATGTGAATCAATACTTTGGTAAGTGGGGTAATATTTGTTTAAATATGTCATAGCATTTACTTTAGACTTTTTAGCCTAAAACCTCTAATATTTAAGTTTTCTAATTCTGTCTATATTTCCTTTCAACTCAACCTTCCCATTGCAGACGTACAACCTGGACGCCCAGGTGGGGGAGTCGTCCGCCTGCGCCACAGCGCTGCTCTGCGGCGTCAAGGCGAACCTCGAGACTGTGGGGCTCGACGTCAGGGGCAAGTTTGGCAACTGCACTTCCAGCTTTGTGTCCAGAGTAGACTCTTTGCTTGACTGGGCCCAACAGGAGGGTAAGGGATGATTTTTTTGTTGTTTTTTTTTAAATTGTAATTTTTTCAAAACTTTTTTGAAATATTATAATATTGATATTTTAATATTAACTAGTGCACGTGTTGCTCGACATCGAGCAATTCAATTTGATACAATACAAAAGTTACATTGAGTTCTAAATCAATGACATCCTACCAACCCAATATTGTGAATATCAGTGTCCACAAAAAACTAAGGCTGTTATCAGATTTTTCAAATGTTCAAATCAATCTCAGTGTCATTCTGAGAAGAGAATTTTAAACTTATTTTTAGGTAGCTCCCTTATTTTAAGTTCACTTCTCATCAATTTTTGGCGGAAACAACTACATACCAAGCCCTATCCAACGATACCACAAACTTTAAGATTGGTTGAGAAGTGTAGGAAAAGTTCTCTACCCTTAGCGTTTTAAATAAGTATATACATTAATATTAATATGTTATAATATTTTAAATATTGTAATATTATGTTATGATATTGGCTAAAAAGGTACTAATCTTTCAAAATCTATGATAATTCGTAGTTAATTTATTTGGCCAAAATATACATAAACATGATTACATGTATCTACATTACACTATTACGCTACATTATACCTAGGATGGTTATGTCAAAAGATATACTCTTCAAAATACAATAAGCAAATAAGAACAATATCTAGAATAAAACAATAAACTATTTATAATGTACATTCAAATCTTATAGAATATTACATTGCTTTTAACCATTCATAAACAATCATGTGGATTGATAACCATTAAACAAATATGTTTAATTGTTGGTTGAGTTGCTTTTTCTAGCCACTAGAGTAACTTATGACAGGTCATGGAGGGTTTAAATATATTAAATAATCTGTAGTTTATTTCAGTTTTACTAAGAAGAAAAAGTTCTCCATCGCAATTTTAAAACGATTATAGTCATGTAATACGCATTTAGGCACAGATGAATCATTTTATAGTTTAACATAATCATAACAAAATTTGTTAGACGTGGTTGAAGTTCATGCAATTTTATAATGAAAATGTAAGCCATTAACAAGTCTTTCAATGGAAATTATACACTAAGTAACCATTTACATGACCGACAAACAGTTGCGGGTTGTATGGGCAGTAAAACTCATTAGTTCTGCCATTCAAGCTAATTAACAATTACTTCAACTTACTTGACATTGTTACCATATAGCAGTTCATAACGTTACAATTGACATTATTATCAAAGAGAATTGATAATTAATTGTTCGCATTATTGGTATTATTGTACTGTTTATTCTATGCTTATTGCTCGTGATTTGTTCTAGTGAAATGCATATTAATTTTAGTTTATTTTGGTTAAAACAATATATTATAAGGACTATTTAGATGAAACAGTTAGATTAATTAATTTTAATTCGATGAATCAATACAGATATTACAACTGATAAAATAAAAAAATTACGACGAAATAGGAATAAAATTGCAACAAAATATGTTTAAAAATTCTTATAAGAGACTTATTTATAATCTTGTTAATTGGCTTGATCCTAATAAGATATTAATACTGTGACAAATGATCATATAATAGGTCATTTATGAAACAAGTTATATGCAGTGGTATTTTCTAAATAAATCTTTCCTAGCTATTTATAATTTTACTATGGTTTAAAAGCAATAATCATTAATAAATTTACTTTTTATAATAAATCTACTTGTCAATGAAATTCAACACGGGGTTATGATATCAGGACATTACTGTATTAAATATGGATAGTATGTTACTTTTAAGGAATAATCTATCCTTATCGCAAAACTACTTATGAAACGTGCTCATGAATATATTTTAGTGTAGTGTATCAGTCCACTTGGCTTGCACATGAGTAGGTTAATGTATACAATAATATTACTTTTTTTCCAAATTAACTTATTACGTACAGGTAATACTGTAAGGAGGAATCCAAGGTGCCAGAGGGCTTCAAGAAGTCCTAAAACTGTAACCTCCTTGTCTTATACTGATACTGACTCCTTCCTCTACCCATTTCCAGGTAAGGCATCCGGCCTGGTGACCAACACAAGGGTGTCCCATGCCACGCCGGCCGCACTCTACCCTCACTCGGCAAGTCGCTACTGGGAGGTCGACTCCAAGGTGCTTGAGGGCTTCAAGAAGTTCTAAGCCCTAATCTCCTTATGTCTTATATTGATACTGACTCCTTCCTCTACCCATTTCCAGGTAAGGCCACCGGCCTGGTGACCAACACCCGGGTGTCCCATGCCACGCCGGCCGCACTCTACGCTCACTCGGCGAGTCGCTACTGGGAGGACGACTCCAAGGTGCCCGACAGCTCGAGGAAATCCTGCAAGGACATCGCTAGGCAACTGGTCGAGGACGATCCTGGCAGACACATTCATGTGAGGCTGATAAACCAATGACAATGGCTGTATTCAATTAGACTATTTGCAATAAGCCAACGTTTTACTGAACAAACCAAATTATATCTAGTTTTATGACTTAGAGGTAAGTTAAGACGCAACAATAAATGAGAATATCTCCAAGTATAAGCAATACAAAGTAAACGCGATTTTGGCTTGTGAATATTTTTATGTAAAAATTTTTAAAATAACTGGAGATTTTGAGTTTTAATGTTTTTGAGGCATAATTGAAAATATTTACCTAACCAATAGCTATCTAACTTTCACTTTGTCATTTTACTGTATACAACAGATTTTTTGGTAAGTAAAACTTTATAAAAACCCATATATTCAACAAAATAATCTCTAATATTGATTGATGTCTAATTTAAGTAAAATATATAATTTTTTTAATGTATACCATTTTTACTGCATATGCAACATTATTCAGCAACTTCATGATAAAATGGTTAATAGAAAGTCTAACAGTACAAGTGATGGACCGTTGTAATTTCTGCTCTATTAAATGTTTAGGCCATAAATCAACCCATCTTTAGGGGGTTACTAATACTTGCCAATAACTACGTGTTATTTTAAGTATGAACTGTTTTATGAACTTCTTTAAAATCTTTTAATTTATAAATACAGTAGTAATACGTTTTGTGTAACAAATATTTTATTTTTAAATGCTGATCTTTTATATATCGCGATGGAAACAAGTTTAGTGATGCATACTCCTTTAAAATCTATAGAATTTTTTTAAATGATTTTATATAATATTATACCTTTGTTGTCTATTCTTTATCATCAAAAAATATCAGGCAATCAAGCCCCAGGCCACTGAATGTATGAAATGAGAACAAGTATCTATAGACGTACAAATGTTATTTGACTTTCAATGAGCAAATAATTGTTTATTACAATGCTTTTTAGACTAATTAAAATAAGTAGCACATAAAGAAAGGAAGTTTTCTAAGGAAGTAAATCAGGCATGCATTTTTATCTATATGAAATAGCTTCTTTATGTTCCATGTATTTAAATAAATCATAATTGTCGAGTAATAAAAAGTTTAACTTAGACATCAGAAATCTAAAACTAGCGTTATAATTTTAACAACTAAGTTCTTTTGCAATAAAATTTCTAGAGTTTCATTTGACAATGATTTATAAAAGATCAACAATAAATTTAGGAACAACTCGATCTTAAGGAACCTAACAATTTTCAAACTATAAATAATAAAAAAATCTAAGTATAATTGTATGATTTTTATAAAAATATTAACTACTGGAATACTTTTAAAGGTAATGGCTAAACCAAATCTACAAACTTTTTTAATATATAGTAAAAGGATGAGGTTCATGTTTCATGTAACACCTCAAACAGGATTTATTTTCGTTCATTTCTAGTGATCCAATACCTAACACAGCTCCTAAGAATACACGGCTGAAGAATCACATTATCATAACAAAGGTCGACCTTTTACAATCCACCGTTCCCGACCGAAGTAATGGAATCTTCTTGTAACGTATTTACCTCTTTTATGGAATTCGTTTTTAAGACCATTATAACCTTGTGCGCTTTTGAATTACAGATGATACTTTTCATTCAGTTTGAAAGCTTTCTTTGAAAGGAATAATATTACCCTATATTATAAACTTTTATTATTGAAATTTGTTATGAATAACATAAATGAAGAAAAGATAATCACGATTTGGAGGATATTCTTTAATTTAAGACGGTGAAATGTTTTCTAATTTGTATTTAAAGAATCCACATATATCTATTGTGAATAACTATGATGAATTTTTATACTAACAAAAATGTCTAATTTGTATGAGTAATAAAAATGGACTCGGTGAGAAAACATGAACCAAATTACCTTACATGTTTAATAGTTGTTACAAAATTCAGTAACATTGAAAACTTTACATCAGACTGATACTATATTAATAAGATAGGTACGAGTATTATTAATTTGTTTCATGCTCTGTATTGTGTAAATAGTAAAAAAATACATACCAAAGAATGCAACACTTTGTGAAGAAATGGCTATTCTGAACTTCCAAGGGCGTTGATCTATTACAATCCCGAACGTCTCAGTCAGTAAAAGTAAAAATAAAAAAATACTGAAAATTCTAGATATTTTGAACAAACAGACAATTTTTTAACACAATAAAATAATTTGTAAAAATCGTAAAAGCAATATTCATAGTATTTTAAATACTACTTGCTCAAGAAAATGTTCCACCTCGGGCCACATAATACTAATCAACTTCTATCCCAAGCGTTATAGAACTTCACATTATGCTTCCCCAACTAGGTTGTCATGGGCGGAGGACGGCGCCACTGGCTGCCCAAGGTGTCACGTGACCCGGAGGATGAAGGGCTGGAGGGCCGACGTCTGGACGGCAGGAACCTCATAGACGACTGGCTGAGGGACAAGAGGAGAAGAGGTCTGCGGGCCGAGTATGTGTGGAACACCAGGACCTTGGACGACCTGCAAATGGACAAGGTCGACCGACTGCTGGGTAGGTAATCTAATTTGCATTTTTAATACGAGTTTATGTCAATAAATAAGAATATAATATGATGAGAGTATACCAAATACTGTTTTCGATTTTCCAGGACTAATCAATTTTCTTAGTAATAAAAAACCAGCTAGGATAAGGGTAGAATCGACAAGAAAGTTAAAGTATTGAATCTAAGGAATGAAGTGACATATAAAAATTATGTAAAAATTTCTAGTAAAGAGTCTTTAAATTTGAAAAAAAACTTAAAGATACTAATACACATGAAAGATCAGCAAGATTATCGCACAATATAAACCCACCGAACATCACTTATTTTTTTCAACCTTGATACCTTCATACCTGATACTTCCTTCTTCATCATTCAAAAGTAATACTGGATTAACTGCGTCAAATTTATTTTAAAAACTAAATTTATTGAAAACACTTAAATTTAATAAAGCTTTATTAAAAACTTTCAACTTCCAATTGTAAGTGGCTGCAGGGTTTAAGTATTTCCTTTGCAGCCTCAAAGAGCTGATTCTTCATTGGAATTAAAGGGATTTTTAAGCCATGTTTTTAATTTCTTTTCTAACTCCTTGGAATGCAGACTCCTGACAGTCATGGGTATTGCGTTATACACCCTCATAGAAAGGATTGGGAACTAATCCTTTTTATTGCTATGCCTACAGTATGGAATACTGATATAGTCACTTCCCCTCGGACTGTACGGGTGCAGGTCCAACCTTAGTTCATGCACCCATCGTTATTTTATGTAAAGAAGATTGAGGAGGACGTAGTTTGTGTAAACTGTAAGGATGCCCAATCTCTGAAATCTTTAGATGAAACCGTCAGGACCTTAGACAACCCAGTAAAGAGGAAATCAAATCATCATTTTCATTTATGAAAGATAATGTAGGAACACAATTTACATTTACTAATTACAATAAAATGTTAAGTATTCTTTTTAATCATTCATTATGCCTAAAATTAATAACACTAATTACTTTACATGGAGTACTGAGTCGTTTTTATTATTCTCTGTTCAATTTACAGGATTGTTTTCGTACTCTCACATGGAGTTCGAGGCAAATAGAGACAGAGGGCCTGAAGGAGATCCTTCGCTGGCCAAGATGACAAGGACAGCACTGAAAATTCTCACCAGGAACCCCAGAGGATTCTTTCTCTTTGTTGAAAGTAAGAGAGGTGTTCTAGTAATTTAAGACATTTACACTATCTTACTATCATAGTTACAGAAATATTTAGTACCTATTTTACCAAGTTATATTTTGTAATTGAACCTTTGATTAAAGATAATAGTTAATCCTTTTGAAAAAAAAATACTTTTCATAAGAATATTTTATTCCAAGAAAACAGAGTCACTATACGAAATAATTTATGGAATGAAAATCTAAGTGATAATTATGCCTCTATACAAAGATCTACCTTTGTCTAGGTGGTCGTATAGATCACGCCCACCACTACAACAACCCTTACCGGGCCCTGGACGAGACCCTTGTGTTGGAGGACTGTCTGCTAGAGGTCTTGTCTGTGGTTGACCCCTCAGAGACTCTCATTGTCGTCACCTCCGACCACTCCCATGTCCTCACCTTTGGAGGGCTCAACACGCCCATCGGCAACCCTATATTAGGTAAATGTTCATTAAACTTTACGCCAACAACTTTCATTCTAGACTGGCTGCATAACACTAAAATCTGTTAACATAATAACTAACAGGTCTTTATGATTTTAAATGTATTTTCATATGTCTTCATGTGACAATAAAAAAACATTTGGTATTAATTTTGATAATTATTATTTTTATACGGTATCCTTTTCAGAAACTATATTTTTTACCTGTAGGCCCCATATTAAATAATAATTGCTTAACGCTTACTAAATTAAATTTATATTTAATTTTTGCAATTACCGAAGATTGCTAGTCAGACCTAGTGGAAGTTTCCTGATTTATGTTCACAGATTTTTCCAAGTATACAGGAAGTTTAGTACGAATTGATAATGGTAATATCACTTTTGATTTATAAGCTTTCTAATAAATTTAATTAATTATTATCCTACAATAGTGTTAAATCCCATGCTCCAACATGGGACATGTACAATAGTGTTTCCCATGTTGAATATAAATTGTTTGGATTAGATATAATTTCTTCTTATTTTATAAATTGAATTATATTAAGAATACAATTTTGGTAAGCGCTATTGTGTTATTTTTTAAATGTCTCAGGTTGATGACTCCACACTCTATTAAGATTATCAAAAGATTATCAATTACACTTTACAGAAGTAACCTATTATAAAGGATACCTGTTGGGGTGTTGGGGTGGTTCACGTTGACATAGACCTGTTAAGTGTAGGAATTCAACCAACTCTTGTAAGCTTTAAACCGTTTCCTTAACGAATTTAACTGATTGTTACTTTCCTCTGTCTCCAACAGGGGCCGACACTGCGGTCTCGGACGTGGACGGCCGGCCGTACTCCACCCTCTTGTACGGCAACGGCCCCGGCCACGCGAGTCCCCGGGTGGCCAACGGGTCCGGGGTGAACGCCGTGCACGGCTCGGCGGCGCCGCGACAATGGGCCACCCACGGCGGCGAGGACGTCCCGGTCTATGCGCAGGTAGCTACTGCAATAGCTGATACTTTTTGGTTACTTTAATGACTGGAACCGTGATTGTAGAGTATCAATAACTCTAAACTGTGATTTCAGTTAATAATGTAATCTTTTCATATAAACACCAACTTTTGTGATTCAGTTCTGCTATCAGGTTTTATCACTTAAGCAGATTTTTATGATCATAATATACTTGTTCGATCCAGCTTGTAACTTTAATTAATAATTATTTCCCAAGACAGTTAGTTGTATTTTGTGGATATTGTAATTTTTCCACATACAATCATACTTAAGTGATGAATTGTTTTGAATATTTGTAGTTATTCTTTCAGTTTAAACTAAAACTTTAAACAAACTTATTTCGGATCCAACAATATCTAAATGAAATTTAAGAATAGGGTGGGTGCCAGCCAGTGGCGGCTCGCCCATAAGGACTCCAGGACGCCGCCCCTCCTAAAGAATTGACTAAAAATCAAAATAAATAAACTAAAAAAATATTATTATGAGAATATTTAACAGAATGACAATTGTATAGGACAATTGTGTCTCTAATACTATCGCGGCCGGCTCGGGCTGGAACGACGGACGCCGGCCACGGCGTCCTAGCGCTCTTGTAAAATCAAATGGAGACGTTCATACGCGCAGCTCACTCACACAGTCACACCCAACGGCTGCTAATGCAACGCTCTGCCCGGCGCCCTAGGCTGCGCGCGCTACTGCTCCAGCCACTGCTACCAACCGAGCAGTGCCAAAAATGTGACTGTCAGTTCCCTCGCGATGCAGTCGTCCGTCTGGGTTCTTTTGTGCGTAATGTTGTACGTGTTGGTGTGCGTTGTGTTGAAATAGTGAATTATATAGATTTGTGAGGAAATGTAAATGGGTGAAAGTGAAATGGGTGACGTTGGAGATGAGCAACATTTACACCAGGTAAATGGTATAGTAAGTAATAGAATGAAAACACACTGAATATTAGAATTACTTTGAAGAACCTGGGGCTTCTAAGGCCAAATTTAGTTATTAATCAAATGCAAAGTTGAAAAAAAAGAAAAATAGTTTTAATTAAAAGTGTTTTAGAAATTTATAAAATTAGGCCAATTGGCTCTGTGGCTGTAAAATTAAAAACTCGTTTTTCTGTGACACTTGCTTGATTATATAGGGATTCAGGATTGTGCCTTAACTGTTGTTGGTATATCAGAGATTAAACATTTGAGCTAAAAAGTTAAGATACATAAAACGAGTGACAAACACATCAAGGCGTGTATGATGTGTTTGACGTGTTTGATGGAGTACTTGGAAAGATCAACATTGGATTTGCGACATTAAATAAAACCATAGGCCTACAAAATGTCTTGAGAGATGCAGAATTTTTATTTTTATTTACTTTTTTTTGCTGGATTTCGGTAAGCAAAATCATTGATTATGTATTCATAGTCGATAGCAAAATAATCCCACATTGTGATGTATCCTTTACAGTTAATAAAAACAATTGATTGTATTAAGGCTTTCCAGTACGATAAAGAATTTAAATATGAAGTACAAAAAATAAGAAACTCCCCTGAACTAGATTAGTCCAGTGTGTGAACAGTGAACAATAGCGTACATGAACCCAGACGTAAACATGGTTTGAAGACCGGAAATATATTGTTGCAAAGCAAGTGTGTGACATCTTAACATCCGGGGTAGCGGACCGCTTTCAATTCTTAGAACACACCTGTCCGCGGCAAAACTATTTCAGTCTGATTTGTTTCCTCAATTCAAACAAATGTCACGAAAAAGAAGTAGGAATTAAACGGATTCATATCAACTGAATAAAATTGATGAAAAACAACTGCTTGTTTTAAGTAAATTTTATTGACCAAATAAGTCATCTCTGTTGTATGTAACTGATACTCTGCAGTACAACAGATTATCAGTTATGTACAACAGAGATGCCTTTTCGTCAGCAATTGTTATTAAGATTTTTAGGCTATATTGCAGTTTAATCCAACTTTGTGAATTATACCTGTTTGATGGAGTAACTATTATTTATTGATATAAGACATAACCGTTTTTCCTGAAGCAGACATTACTTATCTTCACTGGCGTAAATATAAATAAAATAATGATAAGAGCCCCCCCAGCGTCCCTAACCACCGGCCGCCACTGGTGCCAGCAGAGGAACGGTGACTTCAGAATACCAGAGTGACAAAATAATAGCTGTGCGATGTTGTTCCAGGGCCCGATGACCACCAGGCTGTTCACCGGCACCGTGGACCAGAGCTTCGTCCCACACGTGGTAGCCTACGCCGCCTGTCTGGGCGAGCATGGTGACAGCAGGAGGTCCCAGCGGAGGAACGGTGACTTCAGAATACCAGAGTGACAAAATAATAGCTATGCGATGTTGTTCCAGGGCCCGATGGCCACCAGGCTGTTCACCGGCACCGTGGACCAGAGCTTCGTCCTACACGCGGTCGCCAACGCCGCCTGTCTGGGCGAGCATGGTGACAGCAGGAGATGCCAGCGGAGGAATGGTGACTTCTGAATACCAGTGACAAAGTAACAGTTGTGAGATGTTGTTCCAGGGCCCGATGGCCACCAGGCTATTCACCGGCACCGTGGACCAGAGCTTCGTCCCACACTCGGTCGCCTACGCCGCCTGTCTGGGCGAGCATGGTGACAGCAGGAGATGCCAGCGGAGGAATGGTGACTTCTGAATACCAGTGACAAAGTAACAGTTGTGAGATGTTGTTCCATGGCCCGATGGCCACCAGGCTGTTCACCGGCACCGTGGACCAGAGCTTCGTCCCGCACGCGGTAGCCTACGCCGCCTGTCTGGGCGAGCATGGTGACAGCAGGAGGTGCCAGCGGAGGAATGGTGACTTCTGAATACCAGTGAGAAAGTAACAGCGTTGCGATGTTGTTCCAGGGCCCGATGGCCACCAGGCTGTTCACCGGTACCGTGGACCAGAGCTTCGTCCCACACGCGGTCGCCTACGCCGCCTGTCTGGGCGAGCATGGTGACAGCAGGAGGTGCCAGCGGAGGAATGGTGACTTCTGAATACCAGTGACAAAGTAACAGTTGTGCGATGTTGTTCCAGGGCCCGATGGCCACCAGGCTGTTCACCGGCACTGTGGACCAGAGCTTCGTCCCACACGCGGTAGCCTACGCCGCCTGTCTGGGCGAGCACGGTGACAGCAGGAGGTGCCAACGGAGGAACGAGACGAGACCCGGGCCCACGGTGAGTTTGGAGCAGCGGGGATGCTTATTTTAAACTTTGGAGAGAAATTTTAAAAAAAGTACGTTTCTTGGCCAATTTTAAAGTGTTGTTGAACGTTTGCCCCTTTCAAATAAAATTATCTATGGATTTTATAGGTTATTTTATCAATTTTGGTAACACTGTTGCCTATTTGTAATCCCTCCATTGTTTTGTACCATAATGTCTTTTTCCCATTGCCTACATTTGAAATGGCATAGTTTACTAGATATGGCTTAGTTAACTAAAGATTAACGAAAGCCATCGAACCTAGTTTCCGTTCAGGCTTCAAATTAATTATAACCATCAGCATCATTTTCGGGTTTAAGGTTCTTCAGACATGTAAAGAGGCCTTTTAAAAATATTAATATCCTCATTGTCCCTTTAATTTACATTTTAGAATTCCTTTTATTCATTAAATCTAATATTCTTTTATTTAAATTATTAGTAAGTCACAGGTATCTCCTTCAAAAAGACTTTAAATAACATTACCATTTTTTTTTTCTAATCAGCTGCTTTACTACAGGTCATTTTACTAAGCTTGACAATACCCTACCTTTATCCCTGAAGGCCGAGGAAAAGTACTGTATAATTACAAGACAGTTAAGGCATTTTTTATCAGAATATTGCTTTACAGCGTCCAAAAATACATTGATGGAGGCACAAGTTTGTAAATACAAGAACCATTTATTTCTTTGTAAATAATATACATTTATTTAACATTAAGGACTTAGAGTTTCACATAAATAACTTAACTAAAGCACTTATTTTGTTACTTTTTTCTTGATAAAGACTTTGACTTTGACGAATTGCACTTTAAATGCACATAATGTTGAACAAAATAGCATTCAACAAAATGCTGCATTAAATTCTAATGGAAACAAGAAAAAAAGCAATTACTTCCGACATGTTCCAAAATATGATTTCCGGTTTAAGGCAAAGTAGTAAGAGTATGAAGTCCTTCTAATGAAAAAATGATATTTATATATGATGTGGCATAAGACAAAAGCACATAATTGGGGGGGGGGGGGGAGAATTTCCTAAGGAGAGTCATTAAAATATGTTAAGCATATTAAATAATCAAAATAGTATTTAAAAAAAATAATGTTCGGAGAAATTCTCTACAGACCAAGCCTCACAGGGTCTTTAAAAATAGTCTTTAAAATATTATTCTAGGAAATTCTCCTCTAATAGAATCTCATAGAGATGAAAGTACCAGACGTTATTGTAATCTTTAAATATTTAATTTAGACTGAACTCAGTACAGATATTATAACACAACCATCATCCTTTCCCAGGTAATCACATGGACCACCAGCAAACATTAGAATGAATTACACCCCGCCATTGTGTTACAGGGATGCGAGTCACCGGAAGTGAACACAGTAATCACCGGAAGCAAGACTGGCGGGGGCCGGATGTTGGCCAGTAGCGTGCTGAGCGACTCGGCCGCCAGGGGCGCCACATGCGTCGTCTCCATGTTCCTCCTCGTTGATTTACACCCCACTATTGTGTTACAGGGATGCGAGTCACCGGAAGTGAACACAGTAATCACCGGAAGCAAGACCGGCGGGGGCCGGATGTTGGCCAGTAGCGTGCTGAGCGACTCGGCCGCCAGGGGCGCCACATGCGTCGTCTCAATGTTCCTCCTCGTTGATTTACACCCCACTATTGTGTTACAGGGATGCGAGTCACCGGAAGTGAACACAGTAATCACCGAAAGCAAGACCGGCGGGGGCCGGATGTTGGCCAGTAGCGTGCTGAGCGACTCGGCCGCCAGGGGCGCCACGTGCGTCGTCTCCATGTTCCTCCTCGTTGATTTACACCCCGCCATTGGGTTACAGGGATGCAAGTCACCGGAAGTGAACACGGTAATCACCGGAAGCAAGACCGGCGGGGGCCGGATGTTGGCCGGTAGCGTGTTGAGCGACTCGGCCGCCAGGGGCGCCACATGCGTCGTCTCCATGTTCCTCCTCGTTGATTTACACCCCGCCATTGTGTTACAGGGATGCGAGTCACCGGAAGTGAACACGGTAATCACCGGAAGCAAGACCGGCGGGGGCCGGATGTTGGCCAGCAGCGTGTTGAGCGACTCGGCCGCCAGGGGCGCCACATGCGTTGTCTCCATGTTCCTCCTTGTTGATTTTATTTTGTATTCCACCATTTTAACACTTCCATAGAGAATTTGCAGGAATATTTCTTGTACAATTGTAAATACGAATTAAATTAATTTTCTCTGAATAACTTAGTTGTTTTTTTATTGTATGCGTTATAACAAAGGTCATTAGTATGAATAGTAGTTTTGAAAGTTAAATAGTATTGTAAACAACAGTCTTACTCAGAACTTGAAATTTAAAATACATTGTAACAATTTGGTTGACACAAACTATAATCAAAAAAGTAGTGTGAAATTGGGGATGCAAGGCCAGTTCAAGGTCACCTGAGGGATGACAGTAGGGGGTTATAGCCGAAGGTAAGGAAGGGCGGGATGAGCGGGATGAGCCCCCCCCCCGAGACCACCCAAGTTGCGGACCCCCCCCCCCCGAGACCACCCAAGTTGCGGACCCCCCCCCCGAGACCACCCACGGCGTAAAGGTACCGACCCTCGGCCAGGTGCGACATTCCACACCTAGGGGAGCCGGCACAATAAAACTCACCCCTGCGTGGGAGCGTCCGCCCGGCGATGTTACACAATAGCGCGTCTTATATTACCCATCACCCCACGCAGCTGCGCGTCCCTTCTCCGACCGTCACCTTACAGCGGCCGAGCGTCGGCCATTTTCTACACTCCCCGGCATCAGTAGTTGCCTAGCTGCCGTAGTGACCGGACGTTCCTGCACTTCGCTCCGCTTGCTGCTTCCTTGCGCCTCTGTCTACGCCAGTGTCTTCTTTGGATACTTCTCACTTCAAATGTAAGTAATATTTCTAATTTACAATAACTAGTTATAATTAAATGTAGTTTTTTTTCCTTTTTATTAGATTTCAGCAATTTTGACTTTGTCAAGAAACTCAAAGAGTACGATGCTAATAGTTTTCACTGCATCATACACAAATGCTAAACATATGTGAATAAACATTTTAATCTTACTTAACTATTCAAAATAGTAGATTGGTTTGGCCTCGCCTAGACTAGGAATTGTATAGCAATTCTTTAAACATTTTGTCGCATTCTATCATATTGAACACAAATTTTCATTCCAGTATTGAGTCTCTGTAACGCTTAATTTATTTTATTTTATTTATTATTTTGTGAATAATTATTTTTATTTTATAAAACTTTTAAAATAGTAGATATGTTAGGCCCCGCATAGACCATGATTCGTAGCGTAACATCACTTGTTCATATAGCATGTAAATTTTAACAAAGATGTCTAGTTTGTGTAACGTAAGCTTACGATAGTAACGTATTTTGAGACTTTATATTGAAGAAAAAACATTAATTCACTAGTAGAACAGTTTTTGAAGACTCTATTTTGAACTTAAACCTTTACTTTTATTTGTACTTAGTAGAGGCATAAATGGATTTCTTGTGACCCCCCCCCCGCTCTGTACCTTATTCTCTGCTAGAGTCCTAATACGCAGCGCTATTTGTTTACAGATCATCATGAACAACGTTGAGCGTCGTTTTTCCTGTACCCAGTGCGGTGAGGCGTTCAAGAACAAATGCCATGTCACCAGACACGTTCGCTTCGTCCATGGTGGAGTTAGATTCACGTGTCCGGAGTGCGACAAACCTTTCTCCAGGCAGGATGTTCTGCGCCGTCACATCGCCAATGTGCATCGACCTCAACCGGCAATGAACCCAGCATTTAGACCGGGTTAGTATCTTAAACTTTATATATGTCCACTAAACAGTCAGATGTCTGAAATTCTTCTCTCATTCGTAGTTTTCATAATGATGAGAAAGAAATCCAATTTAACATCCGCTCCACTGTAACTTAGATCATTTATTTGATTCCAATTTAGCTAAACACTTTATAGCGAATTGTCATATCTAACGTTAAACTTCATTCTTACTTAAAGTTCTGTAACATTCACACTCGAGATGTAATTGTGATAAAAAGATATGCACCATTCACTATGTTTATTCAACTAATACAAAATATTCTAATCATGTCTGTGATTTTCTTTATAGACTTCGTGCCTACACCGAGTCCGGCGGAACCACGACCCGGGCCCTCAACTGCTCCTGTCTTTGAGCCGAGACCTGGCCCCTCAACTGCTCCTGACGTCGAGCCCAGGCCTGGCCCCTCAACTGCTCCTGACTGTGAGCCGAGGCCCGGCCCCTCCAATGCTCCTGACATCGAGCCGAGACCATCTCAAGAGCCAGAACCTGCTGGAGTTCCTACAAGAGGTATGTGTTTATCTTTAACTTCAAACTATTAATTTTGAAATTAACTATCTTCTCTCAAATGTAAAAATTCATCCAGATATTTGATACCAACTACATGGACCATACCACCAAAGTATTATGTTTTGAAGACTCTTGAACAATCTTAATATTAAATGAATCTCAGTTGCAATGTAGGCAATCAGAAAATATTTGAGCTTTCTCCAGTTTTACAATTCAATGAATCCCATTGCAAAGTAAGTATAATAAATATTCAGATTTTTTCATATCAGTTTGGAATCTGTTTCTCTTTTCAGCTTTAACATTATAATTATACATGTGACTACAGCATTGTGTGTTTTTCAGGCCATGTGTGCGCCGGGTGCGGACAAACCTTCACGAGGAAGGATAACATGCAGTTCCATGCCCGGTTCCGATGCAAAGTCCTACGCGCGGAACGCCAGCCCGACCAGACCGGTGGAGTCCAGCCACCTTCGCCTGCCCCCTCGTCGCCAGCATCCGTGGCAACTTCAAACGAAGACGTCGACGAGGTGCCTGTGATCCCTGATGGCCTAGCTCCTGCGGGGTTCACCGAGGTAGAGACGGCATTCCGCGGGCGGCTCAAAACCTACCGCTTGACCGAACCCGCAGACGAGACAGTTACCCTGCAGGAGTTTCTTCTATCGCTAAGGACTCAGGTAATATCACTCATGCGACAAATACTTATTCACACTCATGCCATCAAGTCTAATCTTTGGGTCGAATGTGAATTTGCTAACATTCACGGCGAAACTTGTAGGCGTGCCTTCAAGACCAAGAATGTCGATATCTTCCATACAAGCGATGTAGATGAAATTTGTCAAGATTACATCAACAAAATCTTGTTGGAGAAGGAGACATGCGAGATGAAGGGCTCGGGATGGAGCTTTGTTAGGGTCTTAGATATGGAAGTGAGAGTAAATGTCTACAGTCCTACCAAAGGCAGCTCCTTCATCCCCCTTCCTCGCGACATCGCCGTGAAACATGCCGTGGTAAATACGTATAACGATGCGGATGAATGCTGCTTTGAATATGCCATGCTGACAAAATTCGTTGAAAATGCTCCTCGTAATCGACTTACTCCTTATTATTTCACAGCAGAGGTCAGGGCACGTTCCAATCTAAATTTTGATGGGCTGGAGTTTCCAGTAAGATTAGACAAAATCCGCTCGTTCGAACGTAACAACCCCGGCATAAGCATAAATGTGTACGGTCTGGACAAGAAGAAACAGAAGAGACAGCAAGATAAACAAGAGCACTATGTCTTCCCGCTTCACGTCGTGGAACGAGAGGCAGCAAACCACTTTGATCTATTATTCCTGACAGATGAGCGGACCACCCACTATGCGTACATAGCTGACTTTGAGAGGTTAGTCAGTAGCCAGTTAACTCGTCGCGGACATCGTTTGCACATTTGCAGGAGATGCTTCGCGCATTTTGACAACCAACCCAACAAACTGGGTCTCACCGGAGAGCAGCGGTTAGAAGAACACAGGCGTTACTGCTACAAAAACGCGCCATTGAGAACCGATGTTGCGGAAGAAGAGCACATCATGTTCAATCGGCCCGAGCGTACAAAGAGAAGTCGTTTCACGATCTATGCTGATTTTGAAAGTATGCTCGTACCCTATGAGGCCGAAAGGCCAATTCATCCCGCACCAACTGTTCGACCGCCTGTTTGGGACCCTGCGACTAACCGGACAATCGGCCAACAGCGCATGGGTGGCACGCCCAACAATGTTAAAAATGTCCACAGACCGTACGCTTATGCATATTATATTCGTGACGACCTGAGAACAGCCGACGAGGGAGACTGCGATGACGATGATCAGGACTCCAACACATTCTCCAAACTGCGGATGTACAGAGGCGAGGATGCTGCGCAACATTTCATCAATGCTGTACGGGATGACGTACGGAAGATTGGCGACATCCTTTACGGTCAGCGCATGCCCGGAGATCCGCCGATGTTGACAGAGCAGGAAGAGCTCCAATTCCGACGCGCCACTATCTGTCACATCTGTAAGCGGGAATTCGGCCCTAACGATGGTGAAGATAAAATGAAAGTTAGGGATCACCAACACTCGCCTCCGTACAACTACAGAGGAGCGGCTCATCGATCTTGCAACCTCCGCTACAGGGAACAGGAGACTGTCAATATGTATTTCCACAACCTTTCCAACTACGACGCCCACTTCATCGTGCGTGAGTTAGGCGTGGACAAGGGAGACGTTGAGGTACTCGCCAACACCGAGGAGAAGTACATCACTTTCTCGAAGCGCTTCAAATATCCGGGCGCGGGCCGGCGGAACAGTATTAAATTACAGTTTGTCGATTCATACAGACTAATGTCAAAGGCGTTAGGCACATTAGCGTCTATTCTGCCGGCCAACAAAATGCACCTCACGCGCGCCCGGCACCAAGACCAAGAAGACTTTGATTTGCTTCGAAGGAAGGGAATCTTCCCCTACGAGTACGTCACGTCTATGGAGGTACTTAATGATGATCACCTGCCACCTAAAGATGTATTCGGAGAAAATGTTACCGACGAGGATTACGCACACGCCCAACGCGTATGGGATAAGTTCAGTTGCACATCCCTCGGACAGTACGCAGAAATATATCTGATGACCGATGTTCTGCTACTTGCCGACGTCTTCGAGGGTTTCAGAGAAATGTGCATGACGCATTACAACTTGGATCCTGCGCATTATCTTACTCTGCCTTCATACGCGTGGGACGTAATGCTACTCAAGACTGGAGTGGTGCTCGATACCTTGCGAGATGTCGATATGTACTTGTTCTTCGAGAAGGGCATCCGAGGTGGACTGACCCAATGCGTCACTAGGCACGTTGTCGCCAACAACAAATACACAAGAGCTGAAGATGGCGGCAACCGAGACGGCCAGGGCGCATCGACAAGTGGAGGTGTCGTAGAATACGACAATGATACATTTTTAATGTATTATGATGCTAACAACCTCTACGGATGGGCCATGTCAGAACCACTCCCCTACAAAGAATTTGAGTGGCTTTCGCAGCAGGAAATCGACGACATGAACATCATGGACATACCGGCAGACGGCGAGTATGGATATGTTTTGGAAGTCGACCTGGAGTACCCGAGAGACCAGGCGCTCCACGACAAACACCGCGACCTCCCGTTCTGTCCGGAAGTACGAAAGTCGCCGGCTTACCAGCTGCCCTACTCGTCGGAGGACATCATTAATAGCGGAGCAGGACAATCGAAGAAGCTAATGGCTACTCTCACGGACAAGGATGAATACGTGATCCACTATCGTTACTTGCAACAAGCGATCGAGAATGGACTGCGTGTTCGTCGTGTTCACCGGGTTATGCGTTTCAAACAGTCGCCGTGGTTAAAACCGTACGTGATGCTGAATACCGAACTGAGACGGCAGGCCAACAACAAATTTGAAGTCGAAATGTTTAAATTGATGGTCAATGCTGTCTACGGTATGAGTCTCCAGAATGTGAGAAAACATCAAAACATGAAGATCGCCACATCCCGCAAGACATACACGAAGTACGTGGCCAAGGCAAATTTCAACGACCGAATTTGGTACGACGAGAACCTGGCACTACTAAATATGGCGAAAGTGCGAGTTGTACTGAACAAGCCAGTCTATGCGGGGATGTGTATTCTGGACCACAGTAAACGGTGGATGTACGGTTTTCACTACGACATGGTAGAAAGGTACGGCATCGAAAATATCAAGATGGCCTACATGGACACAGATGGTATCGTCTACGCCATCCGTACCCTAGACGTCTACCGCGACATGATGACGCACCTGGACGACTTCGACACTAGTAACTATCCTCAGAACCACATGTGCTACGACGGGCGCAATGCTAGGGTTTTGGGGAAATTTAAGGACGAAGTCGGTGGGAGAGTAATTAGGTTATTCGTCGGCTTGATGGCAAAATTATATTGTATGTTGTCCGGAGGCTTTCCGTGTGCTGTTGGTAACGGAGATGACGACGACTGTGGTGCGCCTCCGCCGATAAAGCGGGCAAAGGGCGTCAACCGCGCCGTAGTTGCAAAGGACCTCTCCGTGCAAGATTACCTGGACTGCTTGTACAACAAGACAATCAAAAGTACGGACAATCAGAGGTTCCAAAGCAAACACCACATCATTTACACCGTTGTGGTGAGGAAGCGGTCCCTGGCACCCTATGATGACAAACGCTATGTAATGCCAGAGGACGGAATAAACACGCTTCCGTGGGGGCACTATGCTATTCCCCCCAGGGCGCCACCGTTACCTCCAGCTCTACCAGCGCTGATGGACGTAGACGAATAGGCAATATAATTTAAGTCGCATGAGTGTGATCGGGTAGGCTCTGTTCGGATCTCGGGAGTGTGTGATGGACTGTGATATGGACTGTTTATGGACTGTTGTGGACTGTGATATGAACTTTTATTTATTTTTGTGTGTGCATTTTTCTTGTTGTTGCTTGTATGTAAATTTTTATTAATGAATCAAATTCATTTGTGTTGACCATTTTACAATGTTTTATCTTTGATGTCTATTCTATAAATTTTATCATTGTTAAATAATGTATAAAGTTTCTATCTGCTGATTCAATATTCCTTCTTTTTAAATACACTTGATGTTAGACTTAAGATTACTTCAATAAATCTAGTCATTTGTATTGACATACTTGTTTTCATTTTCCAGTTTTACACTTAGTAATAAGATCATTCACTGTCAGACTCTTTGCTTTTTAAAAATACTAAGATATCAAACTCTTTTCACTTTGAAAGTAAAATATAAATGACGAGTCTGCACAGAGGTGTACAAATACTTAAACTATCAGACTCTTTTGAAATATCAAGTTACTAAACTGTCTGGTCTTTGAAAGTAATGTCGAGTCTGCATAAAGGTTAAACTAATAGGCTCTTTCCACTTTGAACTGTTATGTCAAATATATGCAATGAGTAAATTATCAGACTCTTTTGAAATACTGAGTTACTAGACTCTCTGGTCTTTGAAAGTAAATTATAAATGTCGAGTCTACACAAAGATTAACTATCTGATTTTTCTAAATGCACTTTGAAATATTGAGCCTGTTCAAAAATGAAAACTTACATACTAAAAGGAAATGAAAAGATTGGTGTTTGTTGAGTACTCATTTTTATTACAAGAAAAAAAAAATACATTACAAGATAAATGAAAAAGATTTTACAATACAAAGAAAAATTAAAAAGATTTTTACAAAGAAAAAGCAAACATTGCTACAAGTGTTTATACAATCTGGTGAATAGTTTTCTGATCATCGCATCATTGTGAGCAGTGGAGGTGTCGTCGAAGAGCTGCACGAAGTCCATCATCCTCATATCATGGTGAGTTCGGTAGTACAGGTAAGTCAGACAGTAGTGGCCGCAGACTGTGCTGTCATCATCTTGTAGGCGATACTCGTTGTACAGGTAACGTCGAGCGTTGCGTCTCAGGAATCCTTGGTAGAAGTACAGATGCGGGGGCTGTCCGTAACTATCGAAGAATTCAATGACATCACTCTTTCGGTCCAGGTAGAATGCAACCCAGTGCGTACCGGCTTCATTGTGCGGATCAGTATTCACAACGATTGCTGTAGACGGGGAGATGCGATGCGGTAGTCGATCGGCAGCGTAGACCCCATAATTGTGCACTGGCAGAGTCGATAGATATTTCTCAATCTGATTAGTATTCATTCTACGGTGTCGATGCCAACAGTTGCAGCGGTAGTACTTGTTGTAGTGCTCGTAGACGTGTGAAAACAAGAGCAGAAATATGAACTTGTTTCATCAGTAGATTCCAATTCATCGTCAATATTGTTAGTCAAAAACAACCATCCGTGTAATGCTATGCAATTGGATAGTGAACATCGATGGTTCGGTGATCTGTGATGACGGCATCGCAGCGTGGATTTCGATAGTAGATTGTTGATTGTAGCCAGTGAACCACATCCGATATCGTCCAAGTCGATGACGTTGGTAGTGCAGTGATCAATAACTAAATGCCTGTATATAAAACTCTTCTTTTCCGATCCTTTGACATAGACGGTGTGTCGTTTGGCGATTATCTTTCGTAGCTTTTGTTCCAAGTCGTAGTAGCCGATGTCCCCTTGATCCCATTTTAATCCGTGATAGTGCTTCGATAGCCAATGGGATTCTCGATGTTTATCAATGGTCAGTTCGTCCCTGTTGAATGGCGGTTTGGCGATGTGATGCATCAGTAGTATCCCGCTGTCCACTTCCATAACGCAGACTTCCTTCATTATGTAATCATTGATGTTGTCTTTGAAACTCTGGAAATCAATAATGATGGGAGCGGCCAAATTCCTGCAACGTACTCTGCGTAAGCGATCCATCTCGTACGAGTGCCGGTGAGAGACTAACCACCAAAGTCGACCATTACGTTGCGGTGTCGATCGATTTCAATTACGTTGTCAAACTCTGCGTACACCAAACAGTTGACTGTCTCGGTTAGCGCGGTACCGAATCCCAGCTCCATGCGCACGCTGCCGTTGCGTACGAGATTCCAGTGGCCGGTATCGCTGGCAGACAGGTCGGGCGTTAGATCAAACACTAGCAGGCAGTAACCGTTTTCGAAATCTTCTCTGCTGATCACGTTTCCAGCGTCTGAGAAATGGATCCCCGTGCCGCTGAATATTGTGTTGTACGCCATAATGAACTTTGCGCTACCGGCAGGAGAGAACTTGGGTTGGAGCGGTTTGGCCGGCACCTGTTCACCGTCCACGTACAGTGAGAAGTAGTTCAAATCGAAATTCTTGAAATTGTACGGATTCTTTTTGACATCACCGTTGAATGCGGCATTGGTTACCATACCGACAATCACGCGCTTCGGAACTTGTCCCAGAAATACGTTGTCCAGAGTCTTGCTCCTTATGCCGGAAGCGAGCGTGAATGATTTCACGTCCACTCGTGTGATTGGATATTTAGCGGTGCCGGATTGTAGTATCTTGCTGTGCGCCAACAGTACGGTCGGGCTGACTTTGCATCTTCTAATCCACAGGTTTGCATCGACGATATGCACTTTGTAGTCACCTTCGTGTACCATTATGGAGAATGCATCTTTCGACCTGTTTAACTTGAAGCGTAGCTCGACTCCGTTCAAAAGATATTTATTCTGATTACACATGTCCAAATGCAGATGACCGACCAAATCGATTTCTCGTCCTCCTTTCGTTAGCTTCCGTCGTTTTTCCAATCCGTCATTATCGTCTTCGGTGTTTTCCATATGGCCTGAATCATCGGCGTTCCACAGCACGGACGATAGATGCGATTTCCTGGCATCGAATCCGTAGTTCAATACTGTTTCGATGTACGCTCGATAGGCGTAAGTGTTGTTTTGTGGTGTAACCAATTTTTGATTCATGCACATGTCCACTTGACTGAACAACGAGTGTAGCCAGTTATTTATCGGACCTGCTTTTGTTGCATCGGCCTCGGCGATCGCCGCTCCGTCCGCCTTGATTATCGATGCTGTGACTTCCAGCATTGTTTGCGAGAGATCGGTGTACTCTTCGCCATTGCCGGGCACTACAAACTCTATCGGTGAATCGTCCGTCAGTGTGGATATCGGTTTGTATTGAATCCATTTTCCATTTTCGATACTCGTCTGTGTGGGCGGTAGTGAAAACAAGTCCAGCTCCATCTTGACGCATTCGCATGATCTTTGATGTATGAACGACATGATTAATTAAAAATATCTCTTATTGCCTTTGCTACTTTCCTTTTATTTTTAACTGCTGCTTTTCTCTTCTTGGACGGCGATGATGACGTCCTTCCTCTAAGGAGTTTAGCCAGAGACTGAGGTGTGACACGCAGTGTGCGACCGCTACTCGATTGTTTCTTGCCGCCACGCATTGCGCGCTTCGCAGAAGTCTTGCGCGTTGCGCGTTTCGCGCCACTCTTACGCGATCCGCGCTTTTTGGATGTCGGCCGCAGACGCTTGACACTGCCACCACCACGGAGAACTCGTTCAATCTTGTCATCGGCCGTGCGCTTCAACGAGCCGGTAAACTCTTTCATGCGCTCCTCCGCCGCATCTCTGGGATGTTTCGTACGCAGAGTCACATCACCGAGGAAACCCATTCCGGACTTTAACGCTTCTCTGCCCAATGCCGCAACTCCGCTCTTGATTATCGGAGATACGGTGCGAAACATTCCGCCCAAGAAGCTGCCGACTCCATGTCCTCTTTGATAGGCGGCACCTCGAAAGACTTTTTCTATTGATCCACCCGTCTGTGAATGCTGGCGATAGTAGTACGCCATGTACGGATCGTTCGAAGCCATTATTACAGTTAATTATTATGCAGAGCTCTTCTGAAATGCAGCTTCACGTACGACGTCCCGAACAGGAATGACAGGTTTTGTCCAGTGTGATCCCTGAGGTCGATTTCCACAGTCTCGAATGCTCCTTTGGTGATCGGTACGTAATGTGGGCTGGTGTACAGTACAGTCTTATTCGCCCCGTGCATGTAGTCGCCTCTGTCAATGTTGATGATTTTCAATAGCGGGGCAGAAGCGTCTCCGATCAGCTGCGGCTCAATCAGATCGCAGTACACGTACATATTAGCTGGAAGCCCCATCGACAGATTCGGCGGCCATGACGCTTTATTGTTTTTCACAATGTCCTTCTGCTGCGGATCGAATCCCAACTGTAAAGCCAGTTTATAGTCTAAATGTATCGCAACCACATCTTCTTTCAGTATTTTTATTTCCACTCTGTCCGCATCTTTATCATAGGTGAACTCTACGTAATCGATGAGGTCCTTCGCATCATTGATCATATTCAGCAGTTCGGTTATATTCTTGTAGTAACCCATGTCCAGAGTAAACGTGTACTTGTCTGGCTCTTCCATACCTATGGCGGAAAGAATAGTATCCTGTTCGATTATTATAATCTCGTTCTTGCCCACTAATGGAAACGAGCATGGATAGTGAGATTCCACCAGAGCCATCTCCCACGCGCCTTCCAATCGTATCTGTTTCGAAAGATGCGTAGTGTAGTTTGAGACCTTATTGTTGGGGAAATATTCCATAGAACTGTTGCTGGGTAGCGTCAGGAAGAATTGCGAGTTAGACATTTTGTAAGTCTTGCGCTCTCACCCAAGAGTTAAACTCGTCTCCGTAACCTCGCCACTTGACGTAATAACGCTTACTGACGCCTCTGCCACGGGTGTCCAGTATTTTGTCAATCTTGAATAGCTGATCACTCCGATAGATTACTTTCTGTAATTCGTGTTCGTAAAACTGACCGGTCAAAACTTCACCTTTGAGGTCCGCCAGCGTGTACATGGGCAGCGGCATCAGAGTATTCACTTTACGAATAGTAAACACTTCGTTACTCCAATTGGTCTCGTAGCCTTTGGCAAACGTGCCCTTCTCCTTTGCTATGCGCACCGTGTCACCAATCTTGAGTTTGGGCTTAACACGGCGTGGAATTTTACTGTACATGCGTTGTAGCACTTGTGCTATCGTCCGATCATTTTTCACATCGATGGGGCGCAATCCACCACCGAGACTCTTGTGTTCACTGGCATTGTATGCTTTCACCAGTTTTTTCAGTACATTGATATATCGGTAAGTGTTTTTGTAAGTCAGGTAACGCCACATGCGAGACTTTAATGTACGATTCACGCGTTCCACTACTGCTGCTTTAACATCGGGATTCTGCGTAGTCACATATTTTATTCCGTACTTTTTGAATAACTGTCTGGTCTTGGCGCCGGTAAACTCTGTTCCTTTGTCAGACTGGAGGCAACGCGGAGTTTTAGTCGCTTCTTTGAATATTTCTTCGAATGCCACTGCCACTTCTGCACCTTCCTTTCTCTTCAACGCTCTCATGTACAGACGTTTACTGAACACGTCTATCACGGTCAGCAGGTAATTGACTCCATCGTTGTATTTACTCAATCCTCGCATATCATTCAAGTCCGCTTGCCACAGTTCATACGGGCCGAAAACCGAGTACTGGTTGCGTGGGAAGCGTTTACGGGCCGGCTTGTGTAATGTATAAGTGTCCTGTGATTGTAACCATTCGATTACTTTCGACTTTGAAATATCTCTCTTGCGTGCAGCTCGCACTAGCGGTGCGACACCGCCGAACGCGCCGGGCTCGCCGGGGTTGTAATAGAGCCGGTCCATGCTCACTTGGCCGGATACGGTTCCCACCTGTCTAGAAAGCCCAGCGGCTCCCTGTCCCACTGGTATTCATCCCTGTTTGCAGGAGTTGACGTAGCATAGCCGCCAGTCGCCGATTCTTCAATCGGTGTTTTCGCTAGATAATTATCGACTTCGCGTAATGTTCTCTGTAATGATGTCTCACCGCGACGCTCCTTAGCTCCTCGTTTCACTGCCGCCCACGAACGTAGCCGCTCTCGCATCGGTGTTCTGCGCGGTGATGGCGCACTCGGTGAACTGGTCAGCCGTGATGGTGATTTGAATGTGTCATTCAATTCCCGTAACGCTCTGATATTATTTATAAATTCTAGAGGCACATTCATTTCTTTCAAAGCGGTCATCACTTCCATCCATCCTGGCGGTATACGTTCGGTCATTCGAACTCTCACTATGTTATTCAAAATATCAACTATATTCGCATTCGGTAGTTTTTGACCATCGATAAACACCGAGTAGTTGATATCCCAACTGATTCGACTATCGGGTTTTTTCATAAATCGTAACAGATTGCGGGCGTCACTCCTGTATGTCTTTGAGAACATTTCGACAATCTCATCGACTGGTCCTTCCGCTGCACCCCGTGTCGGGTGTTGGGCATCATCACCGAATGTCGCATCCACAATTGGGATATTAATCGGCTGGCGATTATTAGAGGCAAAGTGTAAGAAACGCTGCAACGCCTGATTGTACAGTTTCCATTTTTCACTATCGTCTATACTCTTGTTATTCATTATTTTCTGCATCTCCACGTCCAGTCCTTCCGTAGTGGACAAATTGCTTGACGGCTTCTCCGTTGATGATGTAGCCTGTAAACGCTCAATAAGCTCTTGCGGGACGATAGCCATCTTCTTTGCGTGCTCCATTATTGATGTGCAGCAGCGGCCGGTCGGAAGTGTAGTTTAACGGTCAACGCTCCGTGACGGAATGAGAGATCTCGCTTTAAGATGTCCTTCACATAAATTCTCACACTTTCGAATGTCTTCTTTCTCACCGGGACGTAGTGCGGATCATTGATGTGTGCTGCCTTGTACGTCCCATAATCATCTATCGTGTGGGATATATTGATAATCCTCAATAACGGTGTACGGGCATCGCTTAATATTTGTTCTTCAATCAGATCGCAGTGCACGAGCATATGTGATGGTAAACCAAGACTTAAATTAATCGGTCTAGTACTCGTTTGTAAACCTGGTACATGAACCAATTCGTCTCCCCGTACTATTCCTAACTGAAGTCCGATTTTTGGGGAACCAGCCACTCCTTCGGTAGATCCCAATGTATTTGTTCCCAACGTCACTTTAAGACGCTTTGCTTCGTCAATATCGAATGCACTTCCAGTTTTCTTTACACTTTCCAACCCGTTGATATGTTTCAACAAATCTTCGGCTGAAGTGTAGTTTCCGGGATTTGGTTTAACGTCGACGATCCATACTTCGTTTTTGTTGAATGGTTTGCCTTCTTTTCCTGCAGACTTCTTGTCTTTTTCCTTTTTGTAACCAAATATTTTTAGTAGAGCATCGGAGTCTACTGTTGTGAATGTACATGGATAATGCGCTTCTACGAGCGCTACTTCCCAATCTCTACCGTCCAAGCAAATGTAATTCGGTAGTTGTACAGTAAAATCATGTGTAGTATTTTTCGGATAATAATGTATTGAGGGACCCGTGCCGCTAAGTAAAGTCAAATAAAACGGTTTCGTCTGGACATCCATTTCACTTTCCCAATGCACTACTGACTGCTGCCTGTAACACTGTGCCCAACAGTAATGGAATAAAAACTCCGCCACCTTTCTGCACTAGATACTTTCGTTTCTGTCCCCAACACTGTCCTTGTCTTACTAAGCGTCTCAGAGTCACTTTATGTTTGCTCAACTGACTTTTAGTCTTACTCGACAGAGGCACGTTCCCACGTAGCACGTTGTAGGCACACTCGCAGACTGAACGAATGCGACTCTTGTCACAAACCTTTAGCAGTGCCTTGCGTTCCTTGGGTGTTGCGTGTATCAGCGCTCTGAGCAGCGGTGCGTCCTTCTTCAAGCACGACATGATTGCAACTGACTAGCTATTTTTTCTTTGGTAAGTACACGTAGTTTACACGATCCTCGGGGAATATGCAAGTGCGTACTCTCATGTCCTCAGATGTCGACTGTTTCAAGTCCAAAAGTAGATAACCGTGTGCCTGTTTCGTGGCGTCACTGTAGGCTTCCTCTATGAACTTTGGGCTGTCTGGATATATCTGCCTGGCTAAATATCTGATTTGTACTCTGTCTCTGGGATTTTTAAAAAATATAATGTAGTGAGCATTTAGTGAGATGTCTCTCTGCCCACGACCCTGATGAAAAAGATTTTGAGTAATGAAAAACACACTGATGTTGCGGTGATGACAACCCTTCGTGAATAGATCCACCACTCTATCGTCTGCCTCACGCATCATATCGTCAATTATAACCAGTATTGGTTCCTTACCATCATAATCACTCAAGTCTGGTAAGCCCTCAATGTGGTTTATTTTGGAATTACTTACATCACCACCTCCTCCACCACTACCATAATGCCAGTTAATTTTGGCAAATTTTACATCACACATTTCATTTATGTGTTCAATAAACTTGGACACAAAATGTGATTTACCACTGCCCGATGGACCCGCCACAATGGCTGAGAATGGATGTTGCCACTTCAAGCTCATGACTGCTACTGACACTAAAACTAAATACCATACACTTTTCTTAAAATAAAGGTTTGGGGTTTCATCTTAAAATAAAAGACATTAGTTTATGCTGTAATGTACATGGATTATTTATTGCTTACGAAAGCTATCAAAATTTATAAAGGTTAATTAAATCTTGAGTCTTCTTTTTCTTGCTTTACAAAAATTCCAACGGTGTGAATTTACTGCCTGGAAGTGGACTGCGCTTCACCAGACGTAGGCGATCTCCGAAGCCGCTGTTGTACCGCTCGATGTCGTGATCGCTCAGGACTTGGTTGAAACGCCTGGGCAGGTAGACTCGTAGGAAGAAATCATCGCCGACTTGTCCCTCGAGAATGACGACGACTGTCTCGCCGAATGGAGTGGTCACACGCTCCATCCCGCTGATCGCATAGCTGCACTCCTCTCGCAGATCAGACAGGCGGGTGTAGGCCGGAGAGCTGGACTTGCAGGTGTTCAATGATGTCCGCAGGTCCATCGTTACACCAGGTGCGGACTCTGAAGTCATGCTGCTGCTGATGCTCGACATGGTAATGATGAGAGAGTATGCGGATGATGCGACTAGTCGAAGTGGTCTCCAGGCGAAGAATGATGCTCGGTCGGTCGGTCCGTTCGTTCGGTTTTTGTTGCCCGCGACGCCATCTTGGAATTTTTTATGTGCGCAGGTGGTCGATGAAACGTGAGAAGGGTCGTCCCGCAGGTGTTTGGCACATTCCACAATGTCTAGACATCATAAATCTTCTTTTGTTTGTGCAGGTGGTCGATGAAATCTGAGAAGGATCGTCCCGCAGGTGTCCAATCTTTTGTTTGTGCAGGTGGCCGGATGCAGGTGGTCGATGTAATCTGAGAAGGGTCGTTCCGCTTCTTTTGTTTGTGCAGGTGGTCGATGAATTCTGAGAAGGATCTTTTGTTTGCGCAGGTGGTCAAGAAGGGTGGCGGCCATCATGGATTTTTTATGAGCGCAGGTGTTCGGCAAGGTCGCACTCCACATCGTCTAGACGTTGTTCCTACAATGTTTTCTTGGTGGGTCTTCTACGCGCAGCTTGCTTTTTCGGTTTTATCATTGGCTTTTTTTGTTTCTCTACTGTCTTACTGTATCGTGTTACTGTTTGTGTCAAGCCGCTAATCTTCGGTACTCCCGTAGCTTTATTAATCCACATATTCTCTGACTTGTCCACTACCTGGTTGACGCTCTCGTATAATTCACTATTCTTGTCTATAAATAATCCGCATCTGTACACCATATCCGAACCGTCATACATTTCCATTTTTAATAGCACTGGTCCGCTGTTTGATGGATTTTGTACCGCGTAAAATTGTCCATTTTCAAGCCATGACACGATGGGGCAGTCATCTGAAGGTTTTGGAACCCATCCTGGTTTTGCTGTTTCTTCCACTTTAGGCTTAGGCGTAGGTCTTATCCTCTTCTTAGGCCTCGGTGATGGTGGAACTGGTATCTGCTCGAGTGTAGCGTTGTCGTCCGCGGTGTTGATGTCGGCCATGAATGCATTCAAGTATTTGTCAATTAATCCGGACGCGCTCATGTCTGTACCGCACGAGTGACTGTGTAAGACTGAGTGAATCGCTTACTTACAGTGTATGAGTCGAACGACATTTTGTAAAAAGCGCGCGGGTTTCAAGGACGGACGGGCGGTTATGTAACTAACGTTGATGGCGTGGGTAGCGTTTAGGCGGGAAGCAAATTATGTGAATTGAAAAATGAAATAAACGAAAATAAATGAAATAAACGAAAATAAATTAAATAAAGGAAAAAAAAAAAAAAAAAAAAAAAATGCCAAATCCCTCTACTAATTCGGGGGGGGAGGGGGGGGGGCTCATCCCGCTCATCCCGCCCTTCCTTACCTTCGGCTATAACCCCCTACTGATGACGTCATCGAGGTCAATGACCTCACCGATGACGTCATCGATGACGTCATCGATGACGCAATCGATGACGTCATCACCAATGACGTCATTTCAATGACGTCACACCCATGACGTCACAGAAATGACGTGCTGACGACGTCATCACCCCTTACGTCATCAAAACGACGTCACCGATGCCACTAAGGTCAAGGTCACGCCGAAACTTAAAATTTTTTAGCACTTTTGCCGTTTCTCGCACTACGCTCCGAGTTTCAGTCAGAGTCCCCGTGACCTTGACCACTTGGAGCGAATTTTCGACGAGAAACGGCAAAAGTGCCAAGTTAAACTCGAGTTTCTGACATGACTCTGCCTAAATGGGCAATCGGTAATCCCTCAGGTGACCTTGAACTAGCACAACACCCCCAATTTCATATTACTGTGACCTTGAAAACCTAACAACGGAGCGCCGACACCGATGCGCACCCCACGACAGCCACCGAGTGACTGACTGTCAGGCTCTGTGTACTCTAGGTATATGGGGAAGTGGAGGGGGAAATCTCAAGGTCATCCAAATGGAGTTTTAAAAAAGTTGAAGAGTAGAAAGACTACTCTTGTGCTTCCTGGGCGACTTCATCAATTTCCAACGGATCTGTAAGCCAATCCGATCCGTAGCGGCAGGAGTCCAGAAAACAGGTGCACCACCCATCAGGTTGTCCGTAGCACTTCCGACAATTGGTAAGATTGGAGAAGTGAAATTTAATACACCGCTGCGGACAACAAGTATAAAAGTATTTGGATTTGTAGATTTTGAAAGTTTGTAGTACCGGTGGTGGCAGCTGTTGGTTCTTGCATCTACACCTGCAACATCCGAAGCATTCACATTGCCGGCAGGCTAGCCCATCCACTTGCCACTTTGGTAAGAGGAAACACTTATCCTCACAGCAATAGGTTTTTCCCGTCTCTTCCTCCCAACGCTTCTTTGCACAATATGTGACGCCTTGTATCTCCAAACACCTATGCTCGCAACACGAGATGCGCTTACTTTCCATAGTTGGTGTTTCTTTGACGAGGGAGCACGATGAAGTGATGCTGTGGTCAGTGGGAATGGGGTTTATATAAACTAAGGTGAGTGGAGGGGGAAAGGTCAAGGTCATCCAAATGGAGTTTTAAAAAAGAAAAGAGTAGAAAGACTACTCTTGTGTATCTATAGCGATTTCATTGATAGTGAGTGCTTCTGTATGCCATGTAGATCTGTACTGACAGGCTCCTAAATAATGTTTGCAAAAACCTGCAAAATGATTGTTGCACAATTTGCAGCCAGTTAGCTGTTTTAGTGTGAATTCAATGCAACGTTCAGGGCAACAAGTGTACTTATGCCCTCTCATCTGGTACACATGGAATGTCTTCAACTCTGGTTCCGGCTTCTTCCAAGACTTGCACTTACACATGCATTGACCAAAAGCTTCACATTTTCTACACGCCAGGCCATCCACAACATCAATGTCATTTGACCATGAAAAACATTTCTGTTCGCAACAGTAGTTGAGTTGACTCTCCATGTTGCTGTGGTGAAGGTGCGCGATGAAATGATGCCGCAGTCATTGAGAGTGCACCTTAAATAAACTCAGTGGAGGGGAAAGGTCAAGGCCATCCAAACGGAGTTTTAAAAAAGATAACTAGTCGTCCTCCTCCTCCTCGTCCGTTGTACTTAGAGAGCTGTCAGACGAAGAGCCCCGTGTAGGTGCTCCCCAGATGAAAAACAAATCAATTTTAAAACGAAGACCAGGATCTTGCATCATCAATTCCTTTAATTTGTCACATACTAAGTCGACCTTGTGTAAGGTGTCAACAACAAGCTTCCAATTTGTTGGCTCAATATAGCTTGTAGTAGAGTCTGCCTCGCTGATAACCACATCCTCCGGCCGTATTGGAGTGTAAAGATGTGTAAAGTTCTTCGGCTGTAGCTGAGGCTCAGGCTGGCTGGAAGTGGAAGGTTGAGTGTGGACCCCTGTCGCATCGAAATCCATAGTCATTCTACATTCAATGTTGGGGTTTTCGTTTAATACATACACCAATTTCTCATGCAACATATCCACTTCTGCCGAGTCTTGCAGATGAACATTCCAGGAAAATGGCCATTCTTCATCCGTAGTGGAGTCAACTCGAGAAAGAGTGCTGTCCGCCATGATAGCTAAGCAAGGAATGATGTGAGCTACAGACTGTGGTAACAGTATTGAAAAGTAGAGGGGGTAAACCAAAAGTATGTGGAGGAGGTATTTTCAAGGTCATTTAATTTGGGTTTAAAAAAAAAGAAATAGTGGAGGGGGAATTCTCAAGATCATCCAATTTGGGTTTTAAAAAAAAGGAATGAAGGTTACTCCTCTTCAGCCTCGTTGTCTCCCACATCCTCATTAGCCTCATCTTCATCAACGTCAGACTCGCCGTAAGGGTAGATCGGGGACATCGGCGAATATTGTGGAGATTGTTGACCGTTGTTATCGTCCCCTTGCATTCTAACTTGGGACCAATCATAATTTAAATTCATTTGTATTATGATCCCAGGGTTGTCCCGCAGTATTTCCTTCATCCGTTCGCAAATTGTTTCCAAATAGTGTACACTATCGATCGACAGTGTCCAACCCGTACTTGTACCGACATCAGTAGCGGAGTCAGCTTGGCTGATGGTGTTGTTGTCTGCCATGGTTGCTTGTCGGACAAGGAATGACGGTTGATGTGATGCTCATGCAGGAACATGGTGAAGTGGTGGGGGGTGTGGTGGAGTAGTGGGGGAATTTTCAAGGTCATCCAAACGGAGTTTTAAAAAAAAAAGGAAAACTTACAAAGTAACATTGAAACTTTCCAATTGATGGTGGCGAGCGTTTTCTTCTGCAACCTTGCCGACACATGTGACTATGCCATACAGTATGAAAAGTACAACCATAATAAGGCCGAACAATGAAAGATAGCCGTTGACTATCATGATATTTTCTGAGTGTATCTGCTTTCTTCGTATCGCCCTCTCCTGCATCCTCTTCTCCAACTCGTGGACGAAGTCACAGCAAACGTGAGGACATGTTTTATCCGTTGGTAGGTTTGCCATTGTTGATGTTGTCGGTTTGGCTGTTGAAGATGGAATGAGGTTTCCAATTGTGATGTGACATGTACATTAATAGTCAGGTGGTGGGGGTAGTAAAGCAGTGGAGGGGGAAGTTTCAAGGTCATTCAAACCGTGTTTTAAAAAAACCTATCTTGTTACTGAGCTCATATGTCAGTAACAAGATAGGTGCTTTTGCTCATTTACTTCTTTAATATAATGAAAAAATAAACATATTCTACAATGGTTAGAACAAGAAATACAACTGCTAGTCAGCTGAAGTAATCTAAGTTGTCCGGCTCGGTCTTCATAGACGTCGGTGAGGAAGCTGTCGAGGAGTGTCCAGGCTCTTCCTTTGACTGCCGGGTGTTCCGTATATTGCAAGCGTAAACTTGCACGTTTATACGGTAGCCTCGTGCCACCATCAGCTGCAACTCCTTGTACAAGTCGTTTAGCTCCTGCTGAGTCTTGATGCTCACCTCCTCGTAACTTGCGCAACTGACGTTCAGAGACATCCTGATGTTGCTAGGTTGGCTGCTGGAGTAGAAATGAAGCCGAGGCACAGCGTTTGGAGGTACATGAAAAAGTGGTGGGGGTAACGGTGGTGGGGGTATGGAAGATCCAATTAAACACTTCTAAACTTTTTCCATCGATACAATGGGATGGAGCAAATAGCACAGGTGTCCTTGTAGTTTTCAAATCTAAACATCGGTGCTAGAAATCCGAACTGTTTTCTACCACCTTCCTGTACGAACCGTCGAAGGTCTCTGACGGCAGCATCGCCACAAGACCTACAAAACTTTTCCCCGTCTTGGAACCTATACCAGGAGTATCCCGAATACCCTCTATTATCTTTCTTGTACTCTTCGATATCCTGCTTTACTGTTATAGGGATATTATCTTGTAAAGCCGTCTGGAATAAAGATGCGTCAGTTATAACTCGTTGTAAGCTAAGCTCGTACAAGATGCTCATCGTTTGCTAGTTGGCAACAGACTAACCGTGTTTCGCATCCAAGCAGGTTTGAATCCTAGTGTGGTAGTGGGGGTAATTACGGTAGTGGGGTAATTGTGAAATGCAAAGGTCAAAGGTCAAGGTCACCCTCGAAGTTTAAAAAAAAGCAACATATCAATACGTGACAAACTTCACATATTGATATGTTGCATTTTTTGTTTTCTTATTTTTTTTTGTCTTTTATGATTTATTTATAAAACATTACAATAACATATGTACAACATTAAAACTTAAATCTAACACTGCTGCTTGTCGGCAATGTGGATGGTCAACTCTGTAGAGTTGCTACCTGTGCAGCCGTGGGACACCAGGTATAGACAGCCGGGTTGAATAGAGCGAAGGTCCTCGTTTTGTAGAAGATGGACGAATCTCTTGGGCAGGTACACCTAGAACTTGGGCTCATCCCCCGGAGTAAACGGTGCCTCGCTGAGACTGCAGCAGATGGCTTCCCCAACTGTAGTCTCCATCTTCTTCATAGCATGGATTATGTAGTGCTTTTCATCTTTTAGTTCAGAGCACTTCTTCACAGGTAATATTGTTGACTTGGAGTGAGCATTGAACTGCTCGACCAAAGTTTGAAGGAACTGGTGAGATGCCATGGTCTGGTTACAGATCGTCTTCTTGCTTGGAGATGTTGTCGTCTCGGAATCTCGAGTAATACTCATGCCAGGTCCCGGTCTGCTCCTCACTTATATACTCTCCGTTACCCCCACCACTCCCCACTTCCCCACTTTGAAGGTAAGAGGCGAGTTTATAGGCATTTTTCAAAGCGCAATGTCTATCTTTATCATGTTCTGGGCTTTTTGTACAAATACATATTGTTTCCAGCATGTATTGATAATTCTTATCCAAATCCACATCACTAACCGGAACATGAGTAAATCCTTCGATCCATCTTTTCTTTTCCAGCCCCTTTGTGTAAATATTGGTAAACTTGTCTGAAAAGTGATGCATAATGTGATACAAGTCCGTGTAACTTGTAAAACCATCATACCAATCGATATGATGGAAGTGTTTCGAAATCCATCTGTTGGTAGTAGAGGCTTTACTAGTTAAAGACGAATAAGAACATGGTGGTTTAAATAAAAACGAATAAGGAACACTTGTATTCATGTCCAAAAACACAAGTTCTTTTATAATGAATCTATCATCATTACCACGAAACGCTTGAAACTCAATAATACCAGGCTTGGACTTTACTTGTTCTTCTTCTCCCTTGTCCATTTTGAAGGTCACACGTCTGCTCATTACGAAGTCAGGAGGTCAACTGATTTCCACACCACGGTAGGTACTACTTTTATACCAGGCCGTACAGTTGTTGGCGCGTTGGTGTATATTTAACGTGGGCACCGTCCCCAATAGGCCTAACCCCACAAAATGTTGGTTATTGTTTTAAAAACTAACCATTGTCATTTAAGTTTCCATCTTTATATTTTCCTTGTTTTCGTTTTCATCACTAACACTTGATTCTTCTCCTCCATCTTCTTCTTCCTGTTTTACTGATTTCTTATGTATTTGAGCGTACTTTTCCAATTGTCTCCACATCTGTACTTCATGAGGAACTCTATTAAATATAGAAGTATCCACAGGTCCGTATAATATAGGTGCGTCCGGTTGTTTATCCAAAGTGTCTTCCAGATAATCTTTAATAATCGAACTTGAAAACACCAGTTGTCTCAAATATCTTGTTATAGGTTCAGTCGCACAAGTTAAAATAAAAAACTCCTCTCGATTAAGTTGAATTTTGTTATCATGTCTTGTTGTGTCTCTAAACCTCAGCTGATGATCACCACGTTGTTTAATAATATCGATTTCCACATTTGAATCTAAAAGTCCTGCTCTTGTCTTTCTTCCAAACATGTTACTACTTAAATAGCATTCTAGCAGATGCAAGTGTTTCATAAATGATTCCCAAGCACTGTCCGTAAACAAAATCATTTTGGGTCCATGAGTTAAAATTACAGTAGGGGAATAATCTGTCGATTTCATAACACCAATTAAAACACTTTTGTCCAAACTGGAAGAGATTGGGTAAAATATTCGCAAAAATACCTCACTCAGTATGTTTGGAGAAATATTATCTTCAATATCCCTTTTTCTCTTTTGTATATTCTTTCTTCTTTTACCTTTTTCTTCAACATTATTACTGGCGTGAAGTTGTCCGCAAACGTTTTGTTCACCTCCTTCCTGGTGACCTTGAAGATCTAAAAACTCAGATATCTCCTTCTCAATATCTACCACATTTTCAGGTGTACCACTAGGAGAAGCCATATTGAATACGATGCTACCCATACAACAGTAGGCAACAAACTGATGAGGAGCGGCTTGTACGCTCTGCTTTTATACTCGCGGAATGGAACAAAACCGGTATTTACAATACATTTTTAACAATTCCAGTTAAAGGTGTGTATGTTACGATTTTATCATGTAGAATTAAACAGTATGCAGTTGTATTAGCCGGTATAGCTGCGTTAAATTCCATTTCTATTTTTATATCTACACTTGATGATTTTACAGATTCATTTTGTTTAGAACAATCGATTACAACTATAGGGTAACCATCTAAGTATTTTTCTGGTGATAGTAAAGGTGCATTTGTTTTACCGTAATATGAACTTTGGAATCTTGCATACATATCGTACAATATGCTGTACTTTTTATTAGCGAATGACACATTTAAATTGTCGTATGGGAAAAATTGTGAATTCAAATAAACTTTAATATTTTTTAAGTCACAATGATCAAATTGGCCTGCATGTTTGGTGATGGTGTCCCTTCTACCTGTTTGTAAACCAAATATAATGTACCTGGCTCGTTCCACATAATTAGATGTTTTAACAGTCCAAGTGTGACGATCCGTAGTTGGCAGGCTGGGATGTTCATGGAATTCCCAACTTCTAAAAGGAATTACAATATCACGATCGGCCTTTAACTTTCTTAATAGCAGCATCCTATGCTCGTCAGCTAATTTAACATGTGGAACTCTCCATACAATTTTGTCTAATGTTAATTTCCATTCTAAGTCTGCATCCGTTGTACCGTCTACAGCTTTAATAATGTCTTTATCGTTTGAAGATCTCAACAAAACTAATTCTTGTTTAACATTTAATATTATTTTTCTATAGTCTTCAGCAAAACCAAGCAACAAACGTAATGGAATATGAAAATCAAAATATCCCTTTGCATCTGGACTGATTGTGTCATTTGTAGGTAAAACCCATCCTGCAGGTTGTAGTAAGTTTGTTTCATTAGGTGATATAGATGTTAACCCCTTTAAAGTTGTTGCAATACCTACTTTTTTAGTGGAATCAACTGTTACACCTGATATTTCGTATCTAATTTCATCAAATAGGAAAGCCATTGGATTATTTATAAATGGAACCTTTGTACCAGTAGTCTTACCATCCTTTTTAGTAACTTTTCCTTCAATATACAAGTAACTTTCACATGGTAGTGTGTAAATGTCTTGATTTTGTATGGGGATACGAATTTCATCGTTATTGTTTAATTTCGATGAAGTGTAAGAGTTGTGGGTGTGATATTCTTTTTCCCATAGTGTTTCGTCGAATGTTGGACCCTGTGCTATATCCAGTATATCCATAATCGGTTAATTTTAATCCAATTCTCTCTAAGAAACGAATGTTCTCACGTGTTAACTCCTCCACAGCTGAAGAGCTACTAATGCGGTTTCCCGTAGGTTGTTCGCTTTTAAATGTTAAACCCATGATTTTGTATTAAAGTGTAGATTTTAAATGTAATCTAACCGTAATAGGCTCTTCTCTGAAGTCTACCAAGTTACCGTCTTGATCCAACACGCTCAACACGATGTCTGAAATGAAAGTGGTGTTCAACGGTAGATATACCAGGTTTTGTGGCTTTTCAACAATTTTAAATCCAGGTGGTACACTTGGGTAAAATGTATGTATGATATGAGTGTTAGCCCCATCCCTGTAAGCTCCTTGTATAATGTTACAAGTTATGTCTATACTATTGACTTTTAATATTGTTACTGTTTTCTTACCGGAATGTGTTATATCTGGTTCTAAAACAGGCTCATCGTTGGAAAATAATAATAAATCACCAATTGAGTTTGGTTGAGTAAAATCTATATAATATTTGGAAGTAATTTCAGCTTTCATCGTATTATTATTACCTTATAATGTTATATTGTCTTTTCCCATTTTAGTTTGCAAAAATTCATTTATATGATCAATTTCATAAGAACCTGTGGGTAACCTGCACTCTTGTAAGTTTGTAAATTTCCCACTGGCATCTTTCCCCTTATAATAATGCAATACATTATTTTTACCTTCCGTAACATTGGGAATAGAGTTGTAAGTTGTAAAATCCAATAGTGCCGCCTCCCAAAATCTTCCTTTTTGCAAGCGTAACGCTGGAAACAGGATACTTCGTAAAGTGGACGATTTTCCTGTTAATGACACCGTATAGGAAGACATCTCAATAATGACTGATACTTTTAGCTAGAAATTCCAAACATAAATGGCCGCATATTGAAGTATTATCAGGTTGTTCTCTTTGATAGTTATAATATATGTTTTTAGCAGATTTAAAGTAATTTTGAAGTTCTTTTGGTGGTGGCAAATTACCAAAACTATCAAAATAATATACATTGTTATTTAGTTTCTTATAACAAACCCAATGGGTGCCAGGGCCTTCAGTATTATCCAAATTTACAATTCCAGTCTCATTTTGCCACATTTTCTTTGGTAAACTGTTTCTCATGAATACTCCGCGGAAAAATGGAATTTTTAAACAGGAAATATATTTAAATAATTCAACATTAGTTAACGCTTTATGTGGTATAACCAATTGATTTCTTTCATTTAATACGCACGATAAGGTCTTAGGTAAAGACCTGCCCCGTTTTTTACCATTGACCACACGGTGGGCTTCTTCCTGCCTTTTCTGGTAGATCTTCGTCTTCTTCTTATATTTCCTCCATGTTTTCTTGTTGTGGACTTCCTTTTTACCCTTCTTCTCCTCCTTCTTCCACCTCCTACTGCTGTTTTAGCCTTCATACCTGCTGTTACTGCTAAAGCTGCTGCTTTTTCTGCTATGCTAGCGTCACTTGATTTTACTCGTTGCCAAGCTATGTCCGCAAGCTTTTTGTCTGCAATCGACCTGTTTTTTGAATCGGCAAACGTGGAATATGCGATATCGTGTTCTTTACAAGCTTGATCTAACTTATTTATGCCAGGATCGCCTCTTTCCAGTCGTTTTTTTCAATTTAGTTCCTGGTCCGCAATACTGATAACCTCCCGGTATATGGAATTCGTATGGTAATGCGTCTATTGCTCTATTTAAAATGGATCCTACTGGAAGTCGTTTTAAAGCTTTACTTAACAGAGAAACAGCTGTGGACGTGATCCCACCTCCTTTCCTTACAGTGTCACGATATGGACTGATGTACTGGAACGTCATTATTGTCCTTTTATAATCAAAATGTACAACTTATGTGTTACCTCTATGACGAGTTGGACATAAATAAAGTCGTTTATTGTGATCTTATATTAAATATCAATATCACCCCAATCTGATGATCTAAATTTTTGCGTATTAGGGTTAATAAAGTATTTATTAAAAATTTCCCTTTTAATCCAACCACCTCTAGAGGATTCAGCAAAAGTATTATGACTCGTTTTTCCTTGAAGAATATCCGATGTAAAATGGTTGTGTAAATCAAATAACGCATTACCTAAAACTTTTACAAGAAAATTAACAGTGACGGCATTATCCACATGTTCAGGGTCTTTAAGGTCTGTTATACGTTTATTATTACAAATATACACTTTACTATCCTTTAATGATCTGTTGCGGCTCATCGAGGATTATCTACGCTCTCGAAGCCTGATTTATGATACGAGGGACGGAACGCGGACGATGGAAGTCACTTCTGGTGCCGCACAAGGTTCGATACTCGGCCCGGATCTCTGGAACGTTGCCTATGACAGCCTCCTGAGGTCCGAGATGCCTGAGGAAACCACTTTGGTTGGGTACGCCGATGACGTCGCAGCTCTCATTGCTGCACGCAACGTTGAGCTGGCCCAACTAAAGTTGAACCGAGTCATGCGTGTGGTCAACACCTGGATGTCAGATCACGGTCTCTCGCTTGCTCTTAGTAAGACGGAGATTGTGATCCTCACGAAGAAGAGGATCGACACCGTCGTCCCACTCCGAGTGGAAAGGGAGGTGGTCACATCAACTCGTGCCGCCAAATACCTCGGGGTTATGGTGGACACCAAGTTAAGTTGGAGGGATCAGATCTTCCGTACGGTGGACAAGGCCGCTAAGGTAGTCACTTACCTTAGTAGGCTGATGGCCAATGTCGGGGGTCCCCGATCCAGCAGAAGACGTCTGTTGATGTCCGCGGTCCAGTCCGTGCTCCTTTACGGGGCAGAGGTGTGGGCAGGCGCTCTAGATAAGGAGTGCTACAGGTTGCGACTCGCCCGGGTTCAGCGTCAAGCTGCGCTCCGGGTGTGTTCCGCCTACCGGACAGTGTCCGAGCCTGCCGTCCTGGTGGTCGCCGGAGTCATCCCTGTCAAGCTCTTGGCAGGGGAGAGGAAAGCGATTTATCAGAGACAAGGCGAGATCGGCAAGGACACTGCAAGAACAGAAGAGCGCTCCCGAACCTTCCAGCAGTGGCAACACAGCTGGGAGCACGACACCCGAGGACGATGGACTGCGCGACTTATTAAGCAGGTCCAACCATGGGTGGAACGGCGGCATGGGGAGGTGGACTACTACCTGACCCAATTTTTGACAGGTCACGGCTACTTTCGGTCGTACCTGAACCGGATGGGAAAGACCGGTTCACCGGACTGCATTTATTGCCCGGGTGTTCCCGACGATGCGGAACATACTTTCTTCCGCTGTCCTCGTTGGGAAGGGCCCCGCCTGGAGGCCACACATATCTTTGGTGCATTTTCGGTGGACTCGGTCTGCCAAAAGATTTTGGAGGATGAGGGCAACTGGGACTGTTTGTCACAGTTCGTCCGGGGCATCCTCCTGGAAAAGAAAACCGATCTGGACCGCGAAGTGGCCCAGATCCCTTGACCGAGCGGCTGGATAAGGAGCGAGCCCCACGGGCGTAAGCCAAATTTAGGCCTAACCTGACGTAATGTGATAAACAATTCCAGGTTAGATTCCTAAAGAGTAGAGGAGGTTTTTTAGTGGGTAAACCCGTTTTTTAGGGGAGTCCCACACTACAGGCTGGCCACCTGTGTGCGTAATGCATTTTTCCGCCTCTCCCTCAAAAAAAAAAAAAAAAAAAAATCCTTTAATGATGTTGTGATGGTTTGTCCTACAGTTGCAGCATCATTTGGATCTCTTCCATTATGCAAGTTTTTTATTACTTTATTATTACATGTAAAAAATCTAAAATATCGATCTGGATCTAGATGTACGGTTTGTGATAAAGCAGCTGCATCTTGAGCAGTATAACCCAATCTCATATTTGATACCCCTTTACCCATGCAATCCCAAGCATTATTTTTGTATGTTAATAAATTAAATTTTTCATTACCTTGAACAAAGTCATCCCCTTGCTTCGATACTACTTGATCTTGTTTTACAAAAGAGGTTGTTTCTTGTTTTAAGGTTTCCATCATTTGACCCACTGTTGCACCATCTGATGGCGCCGAACCATCTTTAACATTTGCTAAACAATTATTAAAACAATCTATAACCCCTACATCACGTATGATACAATGATCTTTAATATATTTTAGATTTACAGCATCGTTTTCAGTTTTTGGATAACCTATATCATTAATAACAAATTTATAAAAAGAAAATCCATCTTTTGTCTTTTCAGGTATCAAGGAATGTAAATAGCGTCTATTTACGCTGTCTTTTGCATCTTTAGGGTCATCTACGTTGGATATACGTTTATTGTTAGCACTATACGTTTTCCCATTGAATTTTAACGTATTTTTTAATTCAGATGACAAATAACCTTTGTTTATTGCATCACCGTTTTGATTTGGTTTACCAACGTTGATAATTCTATGATCTTCTGCATCATATGTGTTATTTTGTAGTCTTAAGGGGATCCGCCTCCTCCAAAAGTCAATTTTGTGAATTTTCGGTGATTTTTTGTTTTTGGTTCCAATAAATTGTACATATTCTCATTAGTGTGTCTGCAAAATATCAAGCCATTCCGAGCATTATTTCTAACATTTTTGATGTTTTTATAGAACCGCGCGCTTCGTGAATATATATATATATATATATATATATATATATATATATATATATATATATATAAATTTTTAATATATTTAAAAAATATTTAATAAAATAATATTTTATTTTATGTAAGTGTATTTTATAAAAAGTGTATTAATAGGTAAAATAAGTGTATTTTTTAAATAAAAACTTTAAACGCAAATTTCCGCAAACTAATTTTTCCATGTTTTACTTCATACAAGTTTGAATAACTTTTGAACCAGACTAGATAGAGTCTTGAAATTTTTACCACTTCATCTTGATAATAATTATAAACTTTTCACGCATGGAAACCCCCCTACAAGAAAAAATGATTTTTTTAATAATTTTAGAATTTTTTTGAAACTTTTAAAAAAACAAGTTTTTTTCTAGCGGTTGGGTAATTTTTGTATATGAGCTCGAATAGTTTCCATGCGTCAAAAGTTGCTTTATTTCATGCAGAATAAAACAAACAAAAAATTATTTGTATTAGTTGAAAAATAAAAAAGTTATTCAAAATCTAATATATCGCAAAAATCACGCGAAAAACAGGGAAATTGCCTTTTTTTTGGCAAAAAAAAAATTAAAAATTTTTTTTTTCTATAAATTATCTAGCTTATAGGGTATAAAGGTAAAAAAATATATATGATTGTAATATTATCAAAAAAGTTAAAAAATAGGGCTGTAGGAGGCGGATCCCCTTAATGTTGGTGATATCTTTTCCTTTAATATTTTTAAATTTATTGCATCATTTTCGTCTGTAGGATCTTTTATGTTTTTTAACCTTATCTCCTTCAGGTGTTTGTGGTAAACCAGCACTTCTTTTTAAACTATTCGCATAATATAATCCATCTGAGGAATACCGTCCGAACTTGTCGACACTCATGGTGCAACTGAATAGTAATCTAGGGAGTAACGCATTTTTATGAGATTACCCCACGGTTTCGGAGTTCATCCACTAAAGCCACCCATTCGTTTTCCAATCCAGTATGACCCGCTTCTTTAGCTTCATGTATTAGTTTCATTCTATCCACCAATTTATTGATATTATTGTAATAAATCACATTTGTGTTATATAGTTTCTTCATTAAACCTGTACCCGTAACAGACTTACTTCTTTTTCTTCTTTCCTGAGCACTTACATCTAAAGTGGATGCCATAAATCTTCGTTTTACAGGTTTTCTTTGTGTTAACGGCATTGTTTGTCTTCTAGTTGGTATTAACTTGGATACAAATTCTCTATATTTTAAAGACTTAGATCTAAATGGAAGTTGGTCAGGTAAATACCTTCTCCTATATGCATTTGTCTGTTCCAAAATATTTTTATATGCTTCCATGTCTTTTTCTTTCACTAACGATACTGAAGGCTTATTTTCAAATAATAATTCAAATAATCCTTTTGTGCCCTTATACCTTTGATCACCAATGACAATATTATCATGTTCGTCAACGTTTAACGGGCTATTACCTATCATTAAACCATCTTCTGTTAATCTCGCTCCATAACTATGGTAATTCTTATTAGGAATTGTTCCGAGTAACATTTTTACCATGTATTTCCTTCCTAAAGGTCCTTTGTTATGAATGTTTTCACCCAACAAGCTTATGTTTGACGGTCCTTCTCTTGCCTCTTCTCTTTTTTCCTCTTCACTAGCAGTTGGTGCTTCTTCAGGTCCCCTTTCACTATATCCTGGTGATTCTAGCTCTCTTTCAGATTCTGCTCCGGTAAAGCCGCTGTATGTAGAGGATTCCGGGTCTTCATCACTAAAACCTTCATATTTTACACTTTCTCTTTCAAACTTTGTGATAGGTGCAATCGCATCTCCTTCCAATACAAGTTTCGCAAATTTTTTGTTGAATTGTTTCAAGGGTTCAGTAATGGGTTTAAAAGTAGATTCAAGGAATTTCTCCCTCTCGCTAATACCTAGTTTCAATGCTCTGTTTTTAGCCCGAATAGAATCACTAAGTGATTTTATTTCTTTTACTAATTTTTCTTGGTTAACCATGTTTGTAGCAAGACGTGTTGTACAACAATGAATGTTTTATACCACGTTCAATGTATTAATATAAATTTATCAAATCCTATCCTGTATCGACCATTGTTTAGCGGTTGTTCCTTCATAATTGTTAGGAACCCATACTTTTCAGCCCAAGCCTTTCCACATAACTCTTTAAATCGTTCAAATGTCATATCCGCATTTACATGATCAAAATATATATGTTTTAGGTTGGTTTCGTCCTGTTTAAATACAATTAACATGTTTGCATTGTCTCTAATGAGTTGTTTTGGTATTTTGCTGTAAGTTTGACCAATATAAATGCTATCTATGTTGTTATGTCGACCCATAGCGAAGTAATTTCTAATTGTGTTTTGGTTTTCACAAGATACATCGTCGAATATGAACACGGAGAATGGTTTAGCTTCTTGTGGTTGCATGACACTCTCGCTTGCATTAAACTTTAAATATTTAACTTCAGGCACATTAGTCAGTATCTTTTCCAATAATTGATATTTTGGTTGTTGTAGTGATTTTGAAAATACATATAGATTGTTATAACGTAATCCTTTAGGGTTTGTAATCAAATTGAATACTACATTAGTTTTTCCACAGTTGGAAGGTCCGGTAACCAGACAACGAACGGTGTTTGGTAACAAATTGCCATGTTTCCCACTATTGAATTCTGAATTATCCACTGTGAGTTCATCTATATTAATAGTAAAACTCTCTTTTTGTGGTACTATCTCCATCCTTTGTAATGGTTCAACCTAAAATGATTCTCTATCGTTATATCAAATCCTTTTTAGGTATCCAAGAATCTTCCGTCTTATTAAATCCTAACCATCGTACTTTGACCTTATCTTTTTTCCGTTGCAACACCTTTTCAACTAAATATACATCGCCTACTGTTGATTTTAACATTTCATGTCCATAAAACCCTCCTTCAAGCAATTGTCCTTTATTATCTTTTAAAATATATGTCTCAGGTACTGTAGGTTGTACTTTGAATACAGTAAAAACCTCATTGGTCCAATTTGGCAGATATCTTTTACTGAATACACCTTTATATTTACTTATTCGCACTTTATCACCCACATTAAATTTTTTAGGCTTTAGTTTTTCAACTTTTGGTTTGGTATTCATTTTTATACGTTTTAATACAAGGTTTCCATTTTTACTAGTTACTTGGTTTGGTTTCATCCCGATAGTCCTATGAAATTTGTTATTGTAATCGTTTATAAGTTTTGGTAACATATCAATCCATATGTGCGATCCTCTGTTGGAAAACATTTTATACATTGCACTTTTTAAAGTTCTGTTGAATCTTTCGATTATTGAGGCTTTTACCTCTGAATTGGTTGAGTAATGGTTTATATTGTGTTTTTTCATTAAATTTGCAAATTCCTTATTAAAATATTCTTTTCCATCATCTGTTTGTAAATGTTTAATAGTATGTTTGTCTCTTTGTATAGCTGTTTCCATTGCTTTTGTAACACTTTTGCCACTTTTATCTTTTAGTGGTAAAGCATCTGCCATTTTTGAAAAACAGTTAATAACAGTCAATATGTATTTATATCCTTTATTTTGTTTGCTATAAGGAATCATTTCGATTAAATCCGCTTGATATAAATCATTAATTCCTTTTATCACCGTATTTCTTCGTGGAAACTTTCTTCTTGCAGGTTTATGAAGTTCGTTGACAATTTGTTGCTTCAAGTCCTTCATATTGCAGGTTTCAATGTTTGTTGTATCACATGTATAATCACAATGAATGTTGTTTTAAATATTCACATCATTTATATGGGTCAAGGTCATCCAAACTTGTGTAAAAAATGGGGAACACGGCGTTGGACTTGCCGTGTTCCCCATTTTTTTACGGAAGGAGAAAGGAATAAGGTCGAAGTTGTAGAAGGACGAAGAATAGGTTACTAGTTGATAGGGTTTAGGGAGTAATGGCCGAAAGGAAGAGTATGGATTTTGTCGGGCAAAATATGTCTTTTATCATCCCGAGCTGACAGTGCTTTTTTAATTTCGGTGACACTGTAGACTTGATGCTTGAAGCTTCGGATATTGTTGAATGTTGCTGATATTGTAGTATCTTCAAACAAACAAGTCTTGTAGTGGTCAAATGTTACGTGTTTTTTCAAATAAGATGTCTTCACTCCTTTTGCTTTCTTGACTGTCGGTGTGTTGTTCTCATGGTACATCTTAAATGAATACAATTTCGCCATCAGCGCCACTATTTCTTCTAAAGGCATTACATTTGCTTCATCTTTGAATTTTCCAATTACTTTTTTATTTCTTTCATTAAAATTTGGATGGTTCTTCGGATAGTCAGAAAAGTCGAAATCTTCTTTGTATGGAAAAGTCCTTAGGTCTTCATACATGTCCAAAGTCTTTATCCAGTAGATAAACGCGTCCGTATCCATGTATGCGACTCCAATGTTTTCCCTTCCGTAGTGTTTAACCATTTTGTTATAATGGAAATCATACATCAGGGTTTTACTGATGTCCAAAATCGACATACCTATGTATAACGGACGGTCCATGACTATTGTTGTTTTCTTCATACTGACAGCGACTAGATTTTCGTTTATAATCATGGATGTTCCGAAATTTGGTTTTTGCACTAATTTTTCCAATTTTCTAGGATCACTCACTAATTTTACATTTTTTATGTTTTCTTTTGTTCTCCAAGGTCTTCCCAAAGATGGCATTGTTCATTAATTTATAAAAGTCCTTTTCAAATGCTGTTGTCGCTGCAGCTCTTCTTGTAGTGTTGGAATCAATGTATGGTTTCAACCAACAAGACTGGGTGAATTCAATTGCTTTATGAATTCTCACTATACGTAGACCCAATTCAAGAGCCTGTTGAACTACCCAGTAGTGAGCCACATACCGATCTTTATTCTCCAAGGTCATCATCAATTTTGGCCATCTTCCTGTCGGTGAAACTTCAGTCTTGGCTAGGAGAGGCAAGTCGTAGTGATGGTCATGAAGGTGCTCCGGGTATTCAAAATCACAGTCCAAAATATAGCCTTTTGGACAATCCTTTGGAATCTGTGAGATGTCTCCGATGGTGGCCGGGTCGATCCATTTGAAGTCAGCGTAGGGAAGCGGATTTGACATTGCCCAACCATAAAGGTTGTTTGCGTCAAAGTAGCCAAGGTAGACCGATGGTTGTTGCTCCTCGAAGCCGGGGATGTACTTGTTGTTGGCTTTGACATGACGTGTTACAGCTTGTGTCAAACCGCCCCGTACACCAGATTCCATCATGAGCACCATATCAACATCTGTTAGAAGTTCCAGTCGACAGTTGGTTGACTTTAGCATAGCTTGCCATGCTAATCCTGGAGATGTGTACGAGTGTAGAGGGTCCAGTCCATAGGCAGAGAAGCAGGTGTTTATGAATTCTTCCATCACATCGCACAGCAGAGTTACGTCCAGTTTTATATAAAAGTCAGAATATTCCCCTAAAGTTTGAATGTTTAGTTGGTTCCAAACATTACAAGCATGATTGTAGTCTTCAACGGAGATTTCACTTTCGTTTAATTTGCTGTTGAAGGCTTCAATCGGTGGAAGACTAGTTTCTTCAAACTTTTCTGTAGAAGTTATATAATCATAGGGGAAAACTCCTTTCCGTAATACTAGGCCCAATTTATCTTCAGGTACAATCTTGCTGGTTTCTTTTAAGTCTTCTCTTCTTAGGTTCTCAGACAATTTGCTCAAACTAGATGCCATAAATCTATAAGAGTCTACGAAGCGAAGTTTAATTTTGCCTACTGTTTTTGAAAAGCTGATATACTTTTTCAATGTTGTAGCAAGAACATCAATTCTACCATTATCTCTTCCTAACTCTGGAATAATGAAGTGGGAGTCGTAGCCGCTAAGATTGTGTAACACGACAGGGATAAAGTGGGGCAGTTTGTAATTTATATTGCATGAATTACAAGCAGCTCCTCTGTATAACCCTGTCAGGTGATCGTGGTCTCTTACTTTTGGATTTTCTTCACTGAAGCTCTTTTCGCATAGATAACATCTTGATGCCATGTTGTATTCTTCTTGTTGATTCTCATTCAAAGGTTCCATAGGTACGACATTACCATACAAGCGTTGTACCTTTTCAGCAATGTCATACAACTGGTGTACGAAATACTTAGCGGCTTCTTCACCACGGTAGAGTATTGGAGTGGATGTTAAACCATAGTTTTGCAATTGGTTTTCAGACAAGGTTGATTTCACTAGTAGACAAAAACTGTTGGGTTGATGCAACTGATATTTTGTTCTTCTAGTCACTTCACCGTCCGGCAGCTCCTGTGGTACTAACGTAGATTCAAAATCTGCGTAGATGACTACTGGAATCCGATATTGGTGAACTGTCTTGTTAAATTGGATAAACGCTCGAGATGGTGGTGGCAGACTAATCTTTACTTCATAATTTTCGTTACAAAGTCTTTTGTGTTCAATCAACCATTCTGATCCTCCACGTCTTAGTTCTTTATATGTGAAGCAGAAACATCTTTTACACACTGTTAACCTACTTTTATGTTTTGATAACTGATTCCATACCAAGGCTACAAAGTCCTTTATCCATACATAACGGGAAATTTCACCCTTCGTTATCAATAGCAAATCCGTGTGATTTCTTTGCTCATCTTTTACTACCCGCAAAGGATAAACGTTGTTCGAATCATCCAGACCAAAAACATTGACTGAAACGCCAGGATTTTTCTTTTCAAATTTGTCAATGTCTTTCAAGGTAACTGGGTAGGTGAGACCTTGAAAGTTGTAGCGATGTTCATTCTCGTAATATTCTCTACCAACTCTACAAGGATGATCTTTAACATATTTGGTTATCATTGCATATTTAAAACATTCATTACCTTCATTTTGCACATTCCTACACGAGTTGGTGTTTTGGATTTTCTTTGGTAGAGGGATAAAACTACTACCCCTTAAACCATATCCATGCTTATGAACCCTTACATCCATACCTTCAATTGATGACAAAGTCCATCCAGATCCTCTTCCTTCATGTTCTTGAAGTTTGGTTATAAGTTCCTCCAAGCATTCTTCAATTATATCATCGATGTTGGAGGTGAAGGTAAGGGTTCGGTTTTTGGTAATGAACGCTCTCAATGCTGTTTCACCATCAGTATTGTTAAACATAGCCTCTAACAACATTCCAAATTTAATAAAATTTAATCTTTGTAGTTCTTCCCTCAAGGTTCCACCAACAAGTTCCTTAGCCTGGGTTATAAATGTTTCCAGTTCCAATTGAACATTATTAATTTTGAAATGTGTTACAACTCGTCCTGGCAAGGCCGTGGTGCGCAGTTGTTTCACATCTTCCAGTTCTTCTTCAGTGTCCTCTTCTTCAATGTCCTCTTCTTCAGTGTCTTCTTCTTCAAAAGGTCTTCTAGCAGTAGATGGTCCAGCACCAGCAAATTGGATCACACTAGGTCTTCTTCTTTGCATTTGCTGTAGATAGCTGTCCCAGTAGTCCGTCTGCTTCTGGTGCTCTTCCAAAAACCGGTCAATTGAGTCTAAGTCTATTTCATCCATGGTAATATCTTCTTTTCTATCTTCGTCTTCATGTAATTCTCTGTGTATGGTGAAAAGATCTTCGTCTTGAAAGATTTCCCCACAAATGTCGCAAAGAGCCATTTCAAACAGTTTGGCTTTGAATGCACACTGTGAATGTCCACGCAATAATGAGCAGCGCACTCCACCGGGACCCTTTATATCCGAGGCAGATAGGTGGGGAAAGTGACGTCATATGGAAACAGGTTATCACTCATGTGCTAAATTTAGCCTTTACACAACCGTTTGTAATACATTTATCAGTAGGCTTGATAAATTGATGATATTTGGTCTAGATTCAATAATTTGTACAAGTTTTTTTAAAGACGTCTGTTTGAGCAAAATTTATATAGGTCAAGGCCATTTGGAATTATTATTTTGAGCGGGGGATAGAGCACTAAGCAGCATCATTTACTACAAAGTGCTCTATCCCCCGCTCACATTCTTTTTTAACTTTTTGTTTAAACTTTTTACAAAGGTGAAACATCACCACCAGAGTCGGAATCATTCTCATCACGAAATAGGTAGCGATGACAATACATAATTCTTCTGGCTACTAACGTCCTATCCATTGGACGATGAGGAGTGTCTTGTTCTTCTTCTTCTTCTTCAATTTCCGACTCAGATGATGACTCTAACGTTTCGTAGGCGTGCAAGTCCATTTCATTATCCGTTAAACCAGCTTCGTCAGAGTCCGTTTCAATATCCATAATTTCTTCCTCCTCCTCTTCCTGGTCAACCGCAGGTAGTTGGTCCTCTGCATCTATAACTTCTACAGGTATTACCTCCAGAATTGAAAGAATTCTGTCGCGATGGAACACGGTGTTGTCAAGTGGAGCCATGGTATGAAAGTGGTGTATCTATCCAATTGGTTTGCCCTTTTTATATCCCCACCAACTATACATTTTATGTGGGTCAAGGTCACGTAAAGATACCCTTTGAGCGGGGGATAGACCACTAAGCAGCATGCTAGTCCATTGCCGCAAAGTGATCTATCCCCCGCTCTATTCCGCAGACCACACTCAAGTCCAAGTCCACATCCAAGTCCACATCCATATGTTACACTTTATTATTACTGCCACCAAGTAATTGTCACTCGCACGTTTACTTGGTTTTGATAAAGGTACTGCACAAACTCCATATTGGTTGTTTGTTCGTTATACAAATGCATCATGAAATATGCAATCTTATCGATTGCGGCATTGTCCAACGGTTCGCAATTCACAAGTTCCAATGTGCCCTGGCTGGTCTTATCCTCTATAAGTTCCACCACTTCGTTGATGTCTTCTTCCAAGAGGATGAACTCAACACTGAAGCTCTCCATCGTTGTTGATAGTGTCTAGACAAATGCTTGACTAAATGCTTTATTCATCAGTCCTACATATATACCAATTTCCCCCTCCCGTTACCCATTCCCCCTCTACCTTTATATGGGTCAAGGCCATCCAATAATACCCTTTGAGCGGGGGATAGACCACTAAGCAGCATGCTAGTCCATTGCCGCAAAGTGATCTATCCCCCGCTCTGTATTCCTCACAAGTCCTAGTCTTTACACACACACACACACATAAGCCCCCCCCAGTCTTTTACACTTACTCATATACTCTGTCCTCCCTGCCAATTAAGAGTTCCCCATGTTTGCCACTATTTTCAATTAACCTTTCCAAGTCCCAAAACACAATGTCCAAATTAACCAAGTTCGCTCGTCCAATTTGAAACACACTATTCCCCCCAAAGTCACTTGCTCTCACTTGATGTCCTGTATACTGCTTCTTCTTCCACGCTACAATCACTACCCTACCTTCTTCAACAACCATTCTTTTAACATTATCATACACCTTCTTCAACATCCCTCTACAGTTTAAATAGTTTATGGTTACATACTCCCACTCCTTACCAATGATCAGTGATCCACTCATTTTCTAGCGTTCCACTGGAAGGTCCAAAGCAGAATGAAGTCGGGATGTACAGACCCCCTCTTTTATGCCAGTTAACCGGTTGTCCTTCGTTTAAAGTGGGTCAAGGTCATTCAAAAGTACCCTTTGAGCGGGGGATAGACCACTAAGCAGCATGCTAGTCCATTGCCGCAAAGTAGTCTATCCCCCGCTCTGTATTCTACACACACACACACATGTCCCTGTCCAAGTCTTTCATTGCATACCTAATATATATTCACTTCCTTCATCATCACTATCACTCATCTCCGTTTCTACAAACTCCATCGGGTTAAAATTAAATTGTTTCAATTGTTCTTTTAGGTTTTCAATTTGTTGGTCCTTTACTTCTAAAACACTGTGAAGGTGTGATATGTAGTCTGCTGCCTCGTTGATGCTTGCTACTCTGGGATCACCTAACTTCAAGCTGGGAACTACACCCTGCAGCCTAAAGTACGCCATACGCCTTTCTTGCTCCTGCCGTTGACCAGGACTGAGCAAGCCCTGCCCGTCTTGGCTCACCTCCAGCAAGGTCCGTAGCATCGGAGCTTTGCAGGCGTTTGCCCAAGCAACAGTTATGCTATGGAATGGTCGAGCAGGTCCACGAGTAGCAGGCAGGACGTTGGCAGCACGCCTTCTTGAAGAAGAGGAAGACCTAGAGTTGGAAGCCATGTTAAGATGTAGTATTCGGCTAAGCGGTACAAAGCAGAATAACCAAACTGCACATCAATACCCGTATATATACACTTATCAGTGGTGGGGGTACTGGCTAGCCTTGGTAAAGTGGGTCAAGGCCATCCAAAAACATTACCAGAACGGGGGATAGATCACTAAGTGGCATGTTAGTCCATTGCCACAGAGTGATCTATCCCCCGCTCTGTATTTCACATTCACGCACACATTCATACAAACACACAAGTCCCAGTCCAAGTCTTTACCCACACACCTATCCACTCTCATCCTCACTATCATCACTGTCCAACAGGCTTTCACACTTCCTAATTAGTTTTTCCCATTTACTCCGGATATGAAGTAGCTCACTGCGAGTATTCTCTAGCATTCTGTCCCTTTGCTCTATGACTTCGTCGTACCACTCGATGATGCTTGGTGAAGTCTGAGTTGATGCGTCCGTCGTGGTTGGTTGAGAAGCTCCGCTGCTTCGCAACTCCTTCCTCACAGGACCAAAGCCGGAGAATCGGACACGACTCCTTGACGAAGGCCCCGATCGGATTGGTCCAATGCTCGGGCTGGAGTTGGAGGCGGCCGGGCCAGAGGTAGAGGCTGGGACGTTCATAGCAGAAATGGTGGTGTTCAGCTTAACAGTGTAAAGCAGAATGAGAGGACGGTTGATCACCACTCCTATATATACCCATTTTTAGTGGTGGGGGTAACACGATGGGGGGTGTAAAAGAAATTTTGCTTAGTCTTCCCGGTCATCAGTTTTACATACCTTTAGCACACCCATTATTTTGGTTTCTTCAATAACTTTACACACCTCAAACACCCAAGCAAACAGCTCATCTATGTTGTTATAATTAATTTTTGTCCAGTGTTCATACTTATGAGTTTGGTTGTTTATAATACATAAATAAAATGTAGACCCATCTCGTCTTATACAACACTCAACTTCCATTCTATGCCGGTTTAGCACTTCCCAAGCATTGTGTTGATCTATCAAGAAGTCACCACCTTTGTAATTGTACCGTGACATGTTTACCACGGAGCACAGAAACAGACTGAAGCAAATGAACGGCTCATACAAGCTTAGTAAGAGCGTTAGAGTGGGGGTATCACGTGATACACGACATTAGTTGTAAGGTTAGCACTTTACTTTAAACAGTAATTTATATGGGTCAAGGTCATTCAAACTTTGAAAAATGTTTACCTCCAAACACTTGTAGCATGCTACAAGTATTTGGAGGTAGGTTTTAATTTGTTAAAGATTTTTGTAACTTAGTCTTCACCCTCAAGGACACGGTTTGAGATTGTCCCAGTGATTTACATCACCGCCAGGTTAAAGTATTATACAAGTCAAGTATTTTTTTTTTTTTATTAGTTGACTTGTATAATACCCCTCTCCCTTACTTTAAGAGGGTTAGGACTAAATTTGGAAAAAATAATTTGGAAGAAGAATTTTTGTTTTTCAAATATCGTCCAACACAACCTAACAATTTAGAATTTCTTTTGGTAGGCCTACATCCTAATCCATTTCCCACACAGATTGGCATCCTTCCCTTCGTATTAGATAGCCTTTTTTATGGATGAAAAATTGTCTTTGTACCATCCGAACGGGTACTTTCATTGTATGAAGGCTGCCATCACCTTTTACAATGATTTCTACTTTGGCATCGAAAGCTCCATAAGTTTGAACAATAAAATAATATTTTTCATCCACTTTAAGTCTTCTAATATCAAGCGGTTGCGGACTGTGGGGATGTCTGGGTTGGGATGTTTTAGACCTAATGTTGTTAAGACTGTAGGGTCTTACTCTCGGAAGATTGATATTTTTGTTCAAGTGCGTTTAGCAACGGTCTTCATCTAAAACAGCAAACTTCTGACAGCAAAGAACCCCAAAGTCTTTTGACATATACACGTAATCGCATTTATTACCCTTGCCAGCAGGGACTTTAACACGCTTACGTTTTTGTGTTGGACGCTTTACTGGAGTGTTTTGGAGCTTGTCCGGTTTAGGCTGGCTAGAAGGAATAGGGGTAGAACGCTTTACGCGGTGAAGAGGAAGGGAGCAAACAATTTTGGGTGGGGTAGGAGAACGTGTTAGGTCGATGGTTGGTAAGGTAAATTTGGATGTCATATCAATAGTAGGATAGGGAGCGTCAGGAGAAAAGATAGATCGACGGGGTGGTTTAACAGGTGTTGGTGGGATAGGGGATAGAGGTAGAGGACATTGGGATTTGGTGTATGAAAGGATTTTTTGTGAACGGGAGTATGGGGTGTACTTCGGCTTTGAAGTCTTCTTCTTCTTCTTGTCGTCCTCCTCCGTCTGGAAAACGGCAGCATCCGAGTTGGAGTCCGAGGAAAGGGAGACAGCTGGAGAACAAATCAATCCTCGGCTGGTCCCAGCGGCAGTTGTATTGGTTAGCGCTGGCATCGATGGCAGAAGGCTGGTCACAGTCGTGATTACAGCCAGCGCTTGCCGCAGGACCGAGTACTGCATCGTAGTGGTCCCAGACGAAGAAGGCGGAGTAGACTGGACAGCCGAAGTGGGGTTAGCAGAAGAAGCAGAAGCTGGAGGGTAATTCTTCAATTTCAAACCCTTCAAACCCATTTTAAAAGTGAAGAAGTAAAGTGAAAATATGTAATATAAAGATGCAATATAAAGATGCAAAGAGCAGGAGCACCGGTCAACACGAGTGTTGGTGGCCCAATGAGAGGTGCATGCAACCCGGCCGCCTTATATCCCCACCGACCATGGGTGAGCCCCACCCTAGGGTATAGAGGTAGGGGTAGGGGTAGGGGTAGGGGTAGGGGTAGTGGCGGGGGTGGGGGGGGGGTCACCCAAAAAATGGAGACGGGGGGGGGTCCACCCCTCAGGGGTGGTTCAAGGTCACCGACTACACTTCTACTCTACGTGTGGGGTGGAGGTGTGGGGTGGAGGTTGGGGGGGGGGAGGTGTGGGGGGGGGTGGAGGTGTGGGGTGGAGGTGTGGGGTGTAGGTTGGGGGGGGATGCTGGAGCAGTCTTTCCTATAATTAGGTCAAGGTCACAAAATAACTTTAAAAAATAAAGCCCCACCTGGGGCATTTAGGTTGCCATCGCTGTAGCCTCCAAAGAGACCCAACTATGGACAACAGCAGACTTGTATGTTAGTAATACCTAACCATTAAGGATTTAGAAAACTACTGTATTTAGGTCAAGGTCACGGAAAAATTTTAAAAAAATAAAGCCCCACCTGGGGCATTTAGGTTGCCATCGCTGTAGCCTCCAAAGAGACTCAACTATGGACAACAGCAAACATTCCAATGTTGTCTGTCCTTCACCACGCAAGACTTTTACACATTTACTGCATTGCTAACAAATAACTTTTTCAAAAGCTAACAAAGGTCATTTACATAATTTTGAGAGATGTTGAGGACAACCCTAGTGGCTTACGTCCTCGGTCCGAGTGCAGAGGCCGCCGCAAATTGGCCACAGCTGTGGTCTGCATGCCAGCGTACAAACGGACCGGTTCCCAACCCAGCCGCAATATTGCCTGCCTGAGAGGACCCATGCTAACATTGGTATAAAATGATTTTACACGGGGGCCTACTCCCGTTCCCTATCTTTAATATTTAAGTTTAGCAATGCATTAAATTTGTATAAGTCGTTACTAGGTCAAGGCCATACAAACATTAAAAAATTTCGGCCCCCGTACATCCATGGCGAACCACGAATGTTCGGGGGCCTTGGGGACAAAAAACACAAATAGCTAACAAAGTTTCATTTACGTAATTTTGAGAGAGGTTGAGGACAGCCCTAGTGGCTTACGCCCTCGGTCCGAGTGCAGAGGCCACCGAAAATTGGCCACAGCTGTGGTCTGCATGCCAGCGTACAAACGGACCGGTTCCCAACCCAGCCGCAATATTGCATGCCTGAGAGGACCCATGCTAACGTTGGTAAAAAATGATTTTACACGGGGGCCTACTCCCGTCCCTATCATTACAATTAGGGGGGAGTGCTAAAACAAGCGTATACACTTTAGATAGATATAACACACACTTACAAAATAGGTTGAGCTCAACATGGTAAGTGCTGGAACAAGCATATACACATTAAACACATATGACATAAAAGACAAAACAAGACACACAGGATAAAACACAAACAAGACACATAGGAGACATGGGGTACAAGTAAAACACTCACATATAAAACAATTCCTAATACCCAAACGCAAGCGCAATGTCTTAAAAATAATACAAGTCTTAAAGTTAGAGTAGACTTCGCTAAACAGTGAAGGCGCCTTTCAGTGTTTAGTGAGGCCTATGGCGGTCCGTCCCGATCGTTCACGTTCAACGCTCGGGAGCGGACTGCGAGCCGGCTGTGGCCGGGCCGCCTTATATCCCCACCGGTCTCCCCCGAAGGGGCGGCATGGGGCGGAGGTCCACCCCGGGGGTGGAGGTCCACCCCCATGGGGGAGGGGGTCCTCCCCCGGGGGGGGGGTCACCCAAAAAATGGAGACGGGGGGGGGGGTCCACCCCTCAGGGGTGGTTCAAGGTCACCGACTACACTTCTACTCTAAGTCTGGTTCAAGGTCACCCACTACACTTCTACTCTAAGTGTTGGCAATACCCCCACCATATTCGAGTCCCTAAGCTACGCGACGGCGCTCAACCAGTATGTCTCAGGCTTGCATGCGGTAAGCATCGCTACTTTCCTACTCTGTTCCTGTAAGTGTTTTACAGATTTTTGCCTCAAGGTCATTACATTTGGACTCTGGACAAACTTGGTTTGGATTTTTTTCTCTGATTTTCCCCAAGGTCACTGCACTTTAACTCTGGGACGATATCGACTTGTAGTATTTCTGTGTTTTGACTCAAGGTCATCACACTTTAACTGCGGCGTCGAATTATCGTACTAGAGGTGCTCTGGGACGATATCGACTTGTAGTATTTCAGTGTTTTGACTCAAGGTCATCGCACTTTAACTCCGGCGTCGAATTATCGTACCAGAGGTCCTCACTAACCTAACTTGTAATGTTTGGGGTGGCGTTTTCACGCCACGTAGTATTACCATGAGTGTCCAGTCCAGATTTTAAGTTAGATTAGTTCTACTGTGATCTTTTCCATTTCCAATTCGTTTTGCCAAAGAGTGAGGTGTCGCTTTATAAAGTAGTATTTCTCTAAAGTTATTGGGGATTGCAGGGATACAATTAGTTTATTTAGAAGACTCTTTATCTTGGAGTTAAACAAAACTTCCACTTTGACTTTACTTCCTCGCCCCTCACAGCCTAAGCTGTACAGGAATGTTTCTTCTAGTGCCAACTCGGGCCAAGAGAACAGTGTGTTGACTGTAGGACAGCTCATGGTGAAGTGATGCGATACTCCAGCGTACAACCTCACCTTCCCCCACCACTGTGACCTTCCCCCACTCCTGCTGTTTCCCCCACCTCTTTTCCCTTCACTCATGCGCTACAAGCAGTCTCTCAGTATTGCGCGGACTTTTGTGAGGGGAAGCCATGTCGCGGGACGCTTTAGGTAAGAAACTTAGCCGTGTTAAGACTTTATTAGTTGCTCACTGTCCACCAGTCAAAGTTAAAAGGGTTTCGACTTTAGCTAAGTGGCGCAAACTGTTGCGCGGACACCCTAAGTTTTATACCAAACAGACTAATGTAAGTTTTACTGATGAAGATTTGTTTAGAATATTGGATGAAATGACTTTTCCTTGCAAAGTTCAGTTAGTTACTCCCATTCCTGACAGTTTAGAGTCTTAGTCTCTCAAGCCCATATACCTAGAGTACACAGAGCCTGACAGTCAGTCACTCGGTGGCTGTCGTGGGGTGCGCATCAGTGTCGGCGCTCCGTTGTTAAGTTTTCAAGGTCACAGTAATATGAAATTGCGGGCGTTGTACTGGTTCAAGGTCACCTGAGGGATAACCGATTGCCCATTTAGGCAGAGTCATGTCAGAAACTCGAGTTTAACTTGGCACTTTTGCCGTTTCTCGTCGAAAATTCGCTCCAAGTGGTCAAGGTCACGAGGACTCTGACTGAAACTCGGAGCGTAGTGCGAGAAACGGCAAAAGTGCCAAAAAATTTTGAGTTTCGGCATGACCTTGACCTTAGTGGCGTCGGTGACGTCATTTTGATGACGTAAGGGGTGATGACGTCATCGGCACGTCATTTCTGTGACGTCATGGGTGTGACGTCATGGAAGTGACGTCATTGGTGATGACGTCATCGATTGCGTCATCGATGACGTCATCGATGACGTCATCGATGACGTCATCGGTGAGGTCATTGACCTCGATGACGTCATCCCTCAGGTGACCTTGAACTGGCCTAGCATCCCCAATTTCACACTACTCAAAAACAACCATGATGTTTCGTAACGCGAACAAAACATGTTGGTAAAGAGTAGCCGGAAAGTGTGTATGGACTTTGGAATTTTAACAACCATTAAAATGTAAAAAAAATCAAGTAAGTGTGTAGTATCGTGCTTTTATGATTTATTAAACATAATTGTTTCAGAGAACTCGTTTGAATAAAAATATAACAACTGATTTCTCTTTAAATTATTACTTTTTGTTTGCATATTTAAAAGCATTTTAGGGAAATGTTTCTTCATTTTACTATGCATTTATAGACATATTTGTTAAAATATCATTCGAATGCAATGGTAAAGCAAAATATAAGGAAAATATTAATTTCTAAATGACACATTCTTTTTTTCAGATGTTGTTTTACCAATGAAGGACAGTCAATGGTAATACATTTGATCTTTAATACTATAATATTATTAATATAATAATTTTTTAAATAATATAATATTAATTTAATTTGTGGCAAGTTTAAAATACACAAGGGAAAGCCCCTACCTTGCTTTGATAAAAATAATCAAATCAAGGGAAAGAGCTCACCCAAATTAAAGCCGCCAACGAACTTCATTATGGTTCAGTCTAGAAAAGAAAGTCTTTTTTAAAATTCTTTACTTGGTTAAATTATTTTGTATTTTCAGTCCTATATTATCGCGTTTACATTATTTTTTTGAACTACTCACTTAATATTAAAGCATATCTAATATTATATTTAAGGTAAACACGAATCAATGCATCTATTGGCATTTCAAATTCTTTTGACATATTTATCTCTTATCTATTGAGAAGACATCTCCAATGAAATGTAGACAAATTTCAATAAAAGGTAATAAGTAATCTTTTATTAAAATATATTCTCAATTTATAGAAATTTTAACTTTTATTTCATTAAGATTATATTTTAGACACATTTGGCGAGTGAAGTCACCTTTTTAAATTACACCGAAAAAGATCTGTTCAAAAACTACTTACAGGCTACATTTAAATGCACCATATATATTTATTTGGTTTGCATATTAGAACTTTTGAAAGAATATTAAAATTAGTGACGGATACCAGTTAGATTAAACTGATACAGAAATTGTAGTTATTTAATTTTTTATTAGTTACCGTATCTTTCACTCGGGCCGAAAGTGTTTTTTCTGTGCTTAGCTGCTTGTACACTCGTGAAACGATATTGCGTAAAGAAAGAAGCCACTTTCCGTTCTAGCGATGAAAACTATTATTGAATTGTACGATCCTTATAAAGTACGAAACAAATAAAGTTTTACAATGGAATTTTAATTTTACAAAATAATATTGAAAAGACTTATTTTCTTGTAATCAATATATGGAGTTGAAAAGTTTGATTTTTAATAAAAAAACTCACGGTTACTCTTATTTTTAATATAAATCTTATCGCAAGTGTTTAATCGACAAAATGTTATAACATAAATCGGCAGGCCTACTAAGATTCTTGTTCTCTACACACACAATCCGCTATGTCGGTTCAGAAGTCTCATGGAGACATTGGGATTGAAAGTTTATGTCAACTCAATAACGCAAAGCAAATATGGTTCCATGAGGAAATCGTTCTTCACCTCCGAAATCTTTGACAGCGGAGTATTGAATTTAAAGAGTAGAAGTTAATACGTTAAAAAGACTTAATTAACATTGTTCAATTATTAACTTGATATATTTTGCATTGTTTACAATTTACATTTTGTAACCATTGTTTTCCTTTGGTAATTAAATATAGTTATTAGTTTTGTTTAAAATTCAATCGTTAATGTTAACCATGATAATTGTTAAATGATTTTACCAAAGAGAAATAAAATTGTAATGTATTCATCCATTGGTAAAACTAATTGGTGAAATTTAATACGAAACGATTTTATATTAAAATTCCTATGATAAAAGGAAACAAAGCTGATAGGTCATATTCATAAAAATATATTTGATTTTATTCAACTTTTTATCAATATTGAAGATTGTTTCCTACATCGTATCAAATTATAAAGTAAAATCATAAATACAAATTTAAAGTTTATAAACTAAACTAGATAAAAATTGTACAAAAATTTAAAATAAAACATAGTATTCAACCCAAATATATGTGAAAATATTTTAATACTTTTTGGTGATTTAAGTTTTCTGTTTTGCATAAGCATTATTAACCCAAAAAGTCTGAAATAAAAATATACATTTCTATCAAATACAATTGTAATTGTTAAGTATCGTGTTCGTGATTCAAAAACTTCTCAACTAAACTCAACTCCGCGAATAATGAGATTAACTTCATTCAAGTCTGTGAAGTGTTGAAAAGTGCCTCTTTAGAATTTCAGATTCGGCCTTTGGAAATGTGTCAATAGAATTGTTTTCATCCAATCGAAGTTTGTGCATCTAGATCTCAAACTGCTTAAATCTAAACTTATGTATTTTTTAAGAAAAGAAAAATGCAGTTCCATGTTTGAAGATAAGGATCAAAATTATAATGGTAAACATTTTTATTAGTGATCAACATAGTAATAACAAATTATCATTGAGTCTTGGCAATGGTAGAAGATATTCTGCTTCAAAAACTACAACAATCGCGTGTAGTAACCTAATATTAATTTCCTTTGTAACATGGTTTTTACTTAAAAGAAAGATTATTACGTTTTAAAATAAAATACAATCATCTCAAATCTTAGTTTGCCTATAAAAAATTTTCACCTTATAGTTATTCGGTTGTTGCTTTATGTATAGTATATGTTTAATCTACTTTTGAGCTTTATGTTTGAATTTGGTTGAATTTACAAACCACTCCTTTTGGATTTAATCATGTTTCAGAATTAAAGAACATTACATTTACTAAATGTATACATTATTCATTCACTTATAAGTTATTTGTTATAGTTCAGAAGAGCCTTGTAAACGACTAAATATTTCTTGTATATCACAGCAGTAGTATAAACCCCGGGATTGAATCAGGGGAGAGTGAATGGTGGAGATCCACATCCACTTAAACCCGGTATCAATCTTCCTTACAACCGTTAAACTGTTCAAATAAACTGGCAATACTCTTTTATCTAATATTAACAAATAAACAGTAGTATTCTCCTTTTTATGATAAAGATTATTTTATAGTTTTAGAAGAATTTGGAAAAATATAGTTATCTCCAATTTTTATCAGAGATTACTTAAATCGCATCATATGGATTTATCCAGTTTTATTACCATGCAGTGAAACTTATAAACTGCCACCCAGGTTAGAACATTTTAAATATATTTACACTATATTTTAATTGAATTCTACATAATTTTTTTACCATCTCAATTTGGAATCATGAAAAGAATATGAATTTTTTATTTTATTTTGGAACGTAGGTGAAGCTCTGTTGAGTTGAATAATAGGAGCAAGTCCTGAGTAATAATCCGAGATTGATTTTACATTTTCTTGGTTATCAATGTTAACGTTTGTTCTACATAAATATCACTATTAAGATAATTATTGACATACGAGGCTCACACCTCCCAAATAAGGTTATTAAAATTATATGATAATACTGACTCAATAGTAATTGAAATCTGTTTTTTAGTTGATTCCAAGAGACCAAAATTCAGAGACAAAATATGGGCGCTCGTCTATGATTCAGATATATTCTCCTTAAAAACTACATTTACTAACTTGGGATTATTCATCAATGAAATTTACAAAAGAAATCACAATTTTGAAAAACAACTCTTCCTTCACAAATTTCTGAGATTTCAATCTTCGTTATTTTCTTTTCAGTGGAGATTTTGACAGCATATAAAATGTAATTAAATTCATGATAAATAAATATTTTTCTATTCTCTTAGTCCTTTTTGTAATTAAAATAGTGAACTTTTAAATTTTAAATAATTAAAAATTACCTAATGACCTTGTTGAATTTAGTTAAAATTATAGAAACCATATTCCTACGAAATATAGAAAACAAAGATTGTCCATAAAATTTAACTAAATTTAAAATAGATTTTAAATTGGGTTTTTTTTCATTTCATCAAATAGTGGGTTTCACAGACATTTTAAAACTTATGACGAAGTTATCCAAAAGTAAAAAATGTTAAATTAAAATCTATTATTGTTTACGGTAGTTAATGTGAGTCTTTCAACTATAGATTCATGCAACATTAATTTAGAATTCTCATTAAAATAGTATCTACGATAGCAAACCTATTGTGTGTTCTTGAAGTTGCCTAAATAATATGCCATTGTTATTGTCTTTATTTCGTAACTAACAATTTAAAGGCTCTAATTAAGACCACTCATTATTGCTTTTATTTGATAGGTTAATTTTTTGTTGTCTTTCGAGCACTATAAAAGAGCGGGCCAGAGTCGGAGAGTACAGCTTCGTTTCATACTTTGTTGGAAAACATCTATTGTCATTTTAAGGTAAGTTGACATATACAGTACATTCAGCTATTAGAAATAAATTTTTTATAAAAAAATCAAAAGGAAACTAATTTTATTTAATTACAATTAACTTTTCATATTTTTACCAATTGTTTTAGTGAAAAGTAAGCACACGTAAAACTTTATAGAGAAAAACAATATATAAATTTAAATTTCAGTGAAATTTTACTTTTATGAGTATAATGAATTTAATATACAATTACTCCTAAGTTAATTAATAAGTCCTAGCATGACTTAAAAACAGTTTATACTATATGCCAAGTCGACATTGTTTACAGCAAATAAAATTGTCATAACACGTGAAATAAATCTTTTGTCTGTCCACTACGACACACTCCCCTTTCCATGTGAGCTGCTCTTGTTCTAGAAAGAGGGGGGGGGGGTTTAGTCATCCGGATTGTATTTAAAACCCCCCTGACGAGAAACACGAATAGACAGTTGGTTGATCGGTCAGTTAAGAACAGAGAGGACCGAAAGTCCGAGAGTAAAAACCAGTTGACAGGGGAGCGCGGAAGTTTCTTCTTCGAGTGGTCAATTGGCCGTGCACTAACGGCCCGACTGTAAAGTGTCGTTTCCCGGACCACGATGGAGTATGTCATCACTGAGGTGATTTATTGTTAGTAATATAGGAATCTCAATCAAGGCAGAGGATTAAACGTCGGACCCAAGTTATAAACGATATTCATAATCACACTATAATAGTGTGTTTTGGCCACTCCTGGTTTAGGTCAAGATCCCAGGTGGGAGCGGCATGTGACATGTGATTTAAGCTGAGCCAGGAGTGTCCAAAACACACTACTCACTATGATTAATTAACAATAAAAAAATAAATTCTGTAATATAGACTTACAATGTAAGATACCACTGGCTGAGTTAATTTTGGCCGTAAAACTTTACCAAAACCGTTAATAAGAAAGATGAATCAATAATAAATATGCTCTTAGCACCATTATCGTTACTTTCACTGGAATTGTTGATGTGTATCATAACTAACTATTTACCACTGAAAAAAACCACTAACTGGTTTTCAAAATGTACTGGTAGAAAGTATTATTTCCACACTCAATGTTAGTATTGAAAATACCTAAGCTGTTTTTATGCGGTGAGGTGAAAAACAAATTTACTAATCGTGAAAGTTGTACATTTTACAAAAACCAAATAGATTTTTATTTATTTAATTTTATTAACATGTTGTTTATACTTGATCATATTGAAGTTTTAGTCCCACAACAGATTCTGTTTGCAGATGCACTTCTCGTCTGCCCTCCTCGCCACGGCTGTTGCCCTGCTTGGCCTTGTGGCTGTAAGTATAACGGTTATAAAATAAAAAAGATAAAGTTACTTTCTTTTATGTAATAATTATTTAAGTTCAATATGATTTTATAGTTTGAGCAAATTTAAAAGCAACGAGTCAATGTAAATTTTGAGGCCTCCATCACTTTAGCATCTTTATAGGGGTGCAGGATTGTTAAGTCAATGAATATGTTTTTCTAGGTTTTCTTTCAAAAAATTTACTAAACTGACTCTTCCATAGTTTGTGCAACATAGTTTGTACGTATTATTTTTTAAATAAATTAAATATTAATTTTACAGGTCATTCCTACAGTAGTAAGACAAAAGATAAAACTTTATATACAATTAATATTATCTTTTAAAAATAAGTAAATTTCATTTTGTAATGCTGCCGTTCACACTTTTAAAACGTTTAATTATATATTTATAAGGCAATCTTTGTGTTAAATGCAACTGTATAATATATTTTAATAAATTATAATATCAAAAAATCTATAATAATAAGTAAAATTTTTACGATTGTAGTTTTTTGTAACAACTAAACGTCTCAGTACTGAAATCTAACCTGCTTAAATTTGAAATCAGAATCATTTTAATAAGGCAATAACTTAAAATTACTTTATGTATAATCGTACTTTTTTATTAAATCACAATTCCTCCACAAAGTATATACAAACATAAGTCATAATTAGGGCGAATAAGATTCAAGTTTATTGTTTTTTCTTGTTTCAGTACGCTACTGCCAATGGAGAATATCAGAGCAAGAAATAGACCAGAAACATACACATGTCTTGAGTCTGGGTAGATGTAGAAATGTTTATGTATGTAGAATAAAATCTCGGTGTGTCTAAATTCATCCTTAAATCTTTTGAAACGTATATCTACTTGTAAACATGATCTTTTTTAGTAAAATTGTATCCCTCCCTTAATTAGTATTACATAAATAAATAACCTATATAAACTACTAAGTTGATTAGTGCATTAGAAAACACCAATAAACTTTTAGCCAATTACTTGCTATAATACAAACATGCCTTGGATTAGCAAAGTATTCAAGAAGTATTGATATTGCTCCGAGTTATATCTTTTTAGCGAATTTCCCTATAGGGAATACGCTATTACGGTAGTAGTCATGGTAAGACCTAAGCCCGGGACCACTTTACTTTTTCATTTTGAGGTCCCCAGAAGCCAAAAACACCATTCGTTCATTTTCATATATATGTATATATATATATCTATATATATATCTATATATATATGTGTCCGTGGTACTGATAACTTTTGAAGGGGACCTCCGATTTTGATGAAATTTGGTATGAAGGTGTAAGACCAGGTCTATTTTCATGAGTTCGCGAACCAGCATGATCGGGTTATGGAAACGGGGTTTTATGGGGTTTCAAAGGGGTAAAAAATGGGTTTTTGGCATTTTTGGACCTTAATTTTAAAAATTCGACAATTTTAACTGAAACCATTTAAAAGAGCTTAAAAAAACAAACAATTTTGTATTTTGAATTTTTAACTTGGCTTAACAGGTTACGGAGAAAAGCTAAAAATAGGTTTCCAATGTTAATCTTATGGGAAATCAGCAAAACCCTGTATCTCGCTTATTTATTAGAATAACTTGATACAATTTGGTATGTACATTCACTAGGTAGGATTTAACTGATATTTGCTTTCAACACCCATATGGTGGCAAACCTACATACTCACCCCCATGGGGTTTATGGGGAAAATTTAAAAGTGTCCAATATTGATACAATTTGATATTTACATTACCTATTACATTTTTTAACAAAACTAACATTTTCTAACAACATCCAATGGCAGCAAACCTACATACTCATTACTATGGTGTTTATGGGGAAAATAAACAATCTTAAGATCCTTTGGAAATTCGCTGAGTACGCAGGTCTGCTGCGACGGGGGGTATTTTTCTTTTTAAAATTTTACGGTATAAAAATTTTGAGATGTAGTGTAATTTTACATATAAGTTTACAAAATTCAAAGTTACAACCATGATGGTTAACAGGATTTTTAAAAGTTCTCCTTAAACACTTCATAAACAGGAGTCGATAATGTAATTTCGGAGAAAAGTTAAGTTAGACATGCAACTATTCCTGGATAACTTTTGGAAAGGGTCGAACTTCTAAAGTCCTTTAAAGGTAAAATTCTACAGTCTTTAATACGAAATTTCAATCAATATATTGTATACAAAGTGAGCAATTCTGTTAGTGTAGACTAAAATAACTACAGCAAGTAATCATAACTAAAATGAAAGCAGTTTCATGTGAAATAATTTGTAAACAACTATTAGTTTTTTAATATTTATTTTATATCATATTATTGGTAGAAACAACTTCTAGTATATTTCCTAATTTATCAAAAATTAATAAAAAATGAAAACAAGAAAGCTTGATTATTTATGGATATAAAAAGCTAATAAAACTTTGTTTCTGACAGTAAAAGATCAATTATTTTATAGATAAAGGCAAACATCTTTAATTAATAAAGGTCATTCAAAAGTAATCTATGGCTGTAAAACACTGAGATTGCAAACTTATTTGATTTACATTCTTTGTGATTAAAATATGCCATATCTCTTCTTAGAAACATATCAGTATTATTAACATTGCTGATGAAGCGTTTATTGCCAGTTTAAACTTTTATACTAACCATGATAATTGTCCCTAATATAATATGTGTTTTTTACAATGATGCACTTTAAACTATACAGTGCGTAACAGGTAGTGGGGAAAGTTTTTTTTTTATTTTTTATTTAAGGATTAAGATCTATAACTTTGTATTATTATAATGTTTACCATGTTAGTATGATGACATTAGAGGAATAAGGAATACATACTCGCCTACGGCTCGATGGGGGCTCCGCCCCCATGCCCCCTTAGGGGTTGCCCTAAATTTGTATAATAATTAAAAGTCAAGTATGTAATAAGTTAGTTCCACGGAAGAGCTATACGTTGAAGACAGTAAAAAAACGGTTTAATACACAAAATTCACAATCAATAGTAAAAAAAAGCTTTGAAAAACTCCTATGAATCGGATTTAGTACCCCTGCGTAATTAAAATTCGCTAACAAAATTTTAGCTGCGAAATGATAATAATTTACGTAATATATGTAAATATTCTAGGTAATTATTTCTAGGTTATTCTGGATGTAGGGCCCACCCCTCAATTGGTTACCCCAATTCCGTAATTACTATAAAAATTACTATAAAACTCTCATGCAATGAGGCTAGTTGAGGGCTCCACTCCAATACCACTCATTGTGTTCGCTGAATAACCTACGGCTCTTCGTTTAAATCCCCTTCTCATTTCAATATAAAAAATAAAGATAAAAAAATTGAGAGTTGTGAAATAATACTTAACTATGTATTATTCTAGGTATTACGATCAGAATTGTATGTGTAAAAAAAATTGGAGATACTGTTATGATAACTTATGACTGGAGTGTATTTCAGAAAGAATGGAAGGGGGGAAAAATATCTGTTTTGATGGAAGTAGGTTGTACCACAAAACAGGAAGGCAAAAGAACGATATTTATAGTTTAATAAATATATTGGCATTCATTACAATTCCTTCATTTCAATTTTTAATGGTGTAAAACTTTAAAATTTACCTTATTTCCTAAAATATTACTGTCAAGGCAAATAAAAAAAACGTCAAGCTTCTAAATACAATAATACAGCAGTTACTAACAAAAGTATGTTAAATAATGGTTAAAATATTAAAATTACCATACACATCAAAGGACGTATGTTTTAGCCGTAGGACCATGTCAGTAAATAACAATCAAAGTAAAACAATCAGTTGCTTGATATAGCAATTCGTTCCGACTCACAGTCAAAAGAAGAATACGTGATATTGAAAATCATCATGATAATTTTTAAGTTTGATAATTTAATTGATATTGGTACTGTGCAAGATATGTCTATGTGCAAAGTGAAGGTTCTGAGTAAAATATTATAGTAGTTGTAAAATTACATCTACATGGGGTAAAATTCCCCGCAAAAATAAATAAACATTTAATTATGTTTAATTGTGTGGACTGGGGGGGCAAAAATTCATAGAACCAAACTTGTAGTAACTTGAAATATGTTCGCGAAGATTGCCTCAGATGTTATAATTTGGCCGCTAGAGTAGAAAAAAAATAATGTCATATTTATTTAGGGTAAAAATGTTTGGTCGCTAAATTTTGAAATCAGATAGTTTTCTGAGGCAGGAAATAAAAAAGCTTTTTTTTATTTTAAATGATAATACTGTACTGCCACCTTTTTAAATTAAACATTAACTTAGTACGCACTAAAAGATAAATCAATTGTGTAATCTGCTATTTTAGTTAAAATTTTTGTTGAATTTTAAAATTTAAATTAGCATGCTATCAGGTAAAGTCAATGATGTACTTCCTAATGAGTTCGTTAGAAATTAAGTGCCATCCCAAATAAAGAACCAATTTTTGGAAGGACTATCGTGCAAATATGATACTGTTTTACCGGGTGTCCCATACCAACCTTGCACCTCTTTTAAAATTGTACAAAAAAATACCCCCGTCGCAGCAGACCTGCGTACTCAGCGAATTTCCAATGGAATTTTGGTATATTTTCTATTTCCCCATAAAATCCATGGGGATTAGAGTTGTAGGTTTGCCGCCATAATATGGGTTTAGTTGGTAAATATAAGTTAAATCCTACCTAGTGATTGTACATACCAAATTTTATAAGGTTATGGTGTTCTGTTTATTTTCCCCATAAACCCCATGGGGTGAGTATGTAGGTTTGCCGCCATATGGGTTTTGTAAACAAGTATAAGTTAAACCTTATCTAGATAATGTACATACCAAATTTGATTAAGTTATGTCAATAAATAAGCAAGATATACGCTTTTTTGATTTCCCATAAGAATAACATGGAAACACATTTTTTATTTTCCCCTAACCAGTTATGCTAAGATAAAAATTCAAAATACCAAATTGTTTGTTTTTTTAAGCTCTTTTAAATGGTTTCAGTTAAAATTGTCGAATTTTAAAAATTAAGGTCGAAAAATGCCAAAAACCCATTTTTAACCCTTTTGAAACCCCATAAAACCCCGTTCCAATGGTCCGATCATTCTGGTTCGCGAACTCAACCTAGTAGATGCTGGCTTACACCCCTGTACCAAATTTCATCAAAATCGGAGGTTCCGTTCAAAAGTTATCGTGTTCACGGACACATATATATATATATATATATATATATATATATATATATATATATATATATATATATATATATATACATATATATCAATTTGAACGAACGGTGTTTTTGGCTTCTAGGGACCTCAAAACGAAAAAGTATCATGGTCCCGGGCTTAGGTCTTACCGTGACTACTACCGTAATAGCGTATTCCCTATAGGGAAATTCGCTAAAAACAAAAACAAACAAATAGTGCCGTTGTAGGTAAACATATTTTGCTCTGTTGATTGACACTGATTTCAATACAGAGGGGACCAGACGTTATTTTGAAGCAACTTTAAAATTGAATATTTAAAAACCCTAATCATACTGATTTAGAATAATAAATAGCATGACATTATTTTTTTAACTGGGGGAAATTTAACATATATTATGTCTGAACATTTTACATATAACAGAACTTACCAAACATGTAAATGTCTAAGAACCTAATTTAAAATAATATGCCATCATAAAACATCAATTATCACGTGATTAGTTTTACTAAACATTTAAATACATGTTCATTAATCTCCGTCATGTTGTAAATTTAATAAAAAAACATTTTGGACCAAACTGACAATTTTGTTGGAAACGTATTTAAAAGAGTCTAAGACATTTTTGTGCCGAGACATTTTTGCTTAAAATCTAAATTTCAACCTCAAATATTCAATAAACTGCTAAAATTACGCGTACAAGATCAAATTGTAAAGTTTTCTTAAAAACCGTGTAAAACTAAAAAAAAATTATTTAAAGTGAGAGTTTGTATTTGACATCAGTGACTTCCGGTCTGGACAGGTAATTTCAGATACACCCTGTACATTGAAATTACTCTCGGTGAATAGACCGCTTTTCCTATAAAGGCACAATTGGTTAATGTTATAAAATTTCTTAAAAAGGGTGTTTCGGCAATCCGCGACTTCCAGTTAGTCCAGGCAACGAAGACAAAAAATGACCCAATAGGGGAAAAAATTCATGTAGAAGCCAAATTTGGTACAGTTGTAGGGGAAGGTGTCTTAAACAACATACTAAAAGTACTGACCCATAGGGGTGGAGCTAAAGGGGTGGGCTGGCTCTAAAAGTCCCCTTTTTTGGTTTTTTGTAAATAACTCAAAAACTATGGCCTCTAGCAAAAATTTTGTTCTTAATAAAATTAAAGTTCGTAAAATTATCTACATAAAAGGTCCTGTGCACTTTTTTGCTAGGATTAATAGTAAAGGAGATATATGATAATGAAAATGTGGAATAAAATTATACTATCAAAACTTTGAAATGCAATAACTTCCGACATATTTCACCTTTTTAGGTCTGGTTTACGGCTATGTACTCTCCTTACTAAGACCTTTAAAATTATGTATAGCATAGCTATGGACTAAGAAACTTTTTTTAAACTTCCTCTTTGGGGCGTTCATGTAGAGGATGATTCAAGGGTAATATGATGGGCTTATGACAAACTATCCAAGTTTTCAAAGGTAATTGTAATAGCAAACGTTTGCCGCAAACCGCACCTCGAAAGGTCAAGTATTTCGAAAATTATTACATTTTTAAGCGTTTAGGTTAAAATATTCAAAGTTTGACAGGCTGCCGTTTTCGACTCAGGCAACCTTTTGAGATGGGGTTTGCGGCATTAAATTCTACTACTTATTAGCTTTAATTTGATGTACATAAACCCATTGATCGACGAAAGATTTATTTCTGACTCCACGTGGGCCATCCCATCATTTTAGCTCCACCCCTATGGGTCAGTACTTTTAGTATGTTGTTTAAGAAACCTTCCCCTACAACTGTACCAAATTTGGCTTCTACATGAATTTTTTCCCCTATTTTGTCTTCGTTGCCTGGACTAAGTATGTTGGCAATTTTCTCAGTAATACAGGTCGGTAAGTTTAGTTCTCGCTTGGGAATCAATCTGTAGTAAGTGAAATATAGGAGATCTACTTTACCGACATTTGACGAATTTCTGATACCCCGATGAGTGAGTGAGTGAGTGAGTTACACATTCGGGAGTATATAATTTAGATTAGGTGAGCATACGATTATATACACTTCAAGAAATAATGCCACAAACTCATGACCGAGTCCTAATAGGTCAGGCAGTAAAAAATTTAATGTTCATTAAAATTGTAATATCAAAGCTTTAAATGCCTTTTGACATAGTTTTTCACCAAAGATCAATTAAACTTTGAACACTATTAAAAATTTAAATCTCCAATACTTGATCACTTCATCAAGGAGTTGAGCTGAAAGGATTATATAAAAAATTGTGATCTGTAGCATAAATCGTGATTAGAATGATTAATTCAATATACAAATCAACACGACTGCTTTGAATAGAGAGCTTTGTTCATTGTTGGTCGAGATTGGACACAATACAGGCGTCCCTTTGCCCCGTGGTGTCAAGGCAAACCTCATCAATGTAGCGACAAACCCCAGGGGCCGGTAGACACTCACTCTTGTGGCATTGCTGGTCGAGATAGAACACAATACAGGCGTTCCTTTGCCCCGTGGTGTCAAGGCAAACCTCATGAATGTAGCGACAAACCCCAGGGGCCGGTAGACACTCACTCTTGTGGCATTGCTGGTCGAGATAGAACACAATACAGGCGTTCCTTTGCCCCGTGGTGTCAAGGCAAACCTCATGAATGTAGCGACAAACCCCAGGGGCCGGTAGACACTTACTCTTGTGGCATTGCTGGTCGAGATAGAACACAATACAGGCGTTCCTTTGCCCCGTGGTGTCAAGGCAAACCTCATGAATGTAGCGACAAACCCCAGGGGCCGGTAGACACTCACTCTTGTGGCATTGCTGGTCGAGATAGAACACAATACAGGCGTTCCTTTGCCCCGTGGTGTCAAGGCAAACCTCATGAATGTAGCGACAAACCCCAGGGGCCAGTAGACACTCACTCTTGTGGCATTGCTGGTCGAGATAGAACACAATACAGGCGTTCCTTTGCCCCGTGGTGTCAAGGCAAACCTCATGAATGTAGCGACAAACCCCAGGGGCCGGTAGACACTCACTCTTGTGGCATTGCTGGTCGAGATAGAACACAATACAGGCGTTCCTTTGCCCCGTGGTGTCAAGGCAAACCTCATGAATGTAGCGACAAACCCCAGGGGCCGGTAGACACTCACTCTTGTGGCATTGCTGGTCGAGATAGAACACAATACAGGCGTTCCTTTGCCCCGTGGTGTCAAGGAAAACCTCATGAATGTAGCGACAAACTACAGGGGCCGGTAGACACTCACTCTTGTGGCATTGCTGGTCGAGATAGAACACAATACAGGCGTTCCTTTGCCCCGTGGTGTCAAGGCAAACCTCATGAATGTAGCGACAAACCCCAGGGGCCGGTAGACACTCACTCTTGTGGCATTGCTGGTCGAGATAGAACACAATACAGGCGTTCCTTTGCCCCGTGGTGTCAAGGCAAACCTCATGAATGTAGCGACAAACCCCAGGGGTCGGTAGACACTCACTCTTGTGGCATTGCTGGTCGAGATAGAACACAATACAGGCGTTCCTTTGCCCCGTGGTGTCAAGGCAAACCTCATGAATGTAGCGACAAACCCCAGGGGCCGGTAGACACTCACTCTTGTGGCATTGCTGGTCGAGATAGAACACAATACAGGCGTTCCTTTGCCCCGTGGTGTCAGGGCAAACCTCATGAATGTAGCGACAAACCCCAGGGGCCGGTAGACACTCACTCTTGTGGCATTGCTGGTCGAGATAGAACACAATACAGGCGTTCCTTTGCCCCGTGGTGTCAAGGCAAACCTCATGAATGTAGCGACAAACCCCAGGGGCCGGTAGACACTCACTCTTGTGGCATTGCTGGTCGAGATAGAACACAATACAGGCGTTCCTTTGCCCCGTGGTGTCAAGGCAAACCTCATGAATGTAGCGACAAACCCCAGGGGCCGGTAGACACTCACTCTTGTGGCATTGCTGGTCGAGATAGAACACAATACAGGCGTTCCTTTGCCCCGTGGTGTCAAGGCAAACCTCATGAATGTAGCCACAAACCCCAGGGGTCGGTAGACACTCACTATTGTGGCATTGTTGGTGGACATTGGACACAATACAGGCGTCCCTTTGCCCCGTGGTGTCAAGACAAACCTCATCAATGTAGCGAAAAACCCCAGGGGTCGGTAGACACTCACTATTGTGGCATTGTTGGTGGACATTGGACACAATACAGGCGTCCCTTTGCCCCGTGGTGTCAAGACAAACCTTATGAATGTAGCGACAAACCCCAGGGGTCTGTAGACACTCACTCTTGTGGCATTGTTGGTCGAGATAGGACACAATACAGGCGTCCCTTTGCCCCGTGGTGTCAAGACAAACCTCATCAATGTAGCGACAAACCCCAGGGGTCGGTAGACACTCACTATTGTGGCATTGTTGGTCGAGATAGGACACAATACAGGCGTCCCTTTGCCCCGTGGTGTCAAGACAAACCTCATCAATGTAGCGACAAACCCCAGGGGTCTGTAGACACTCACTCTTGTGGCATTGTTGGTGGAGACTGGACACAATACAGGCGTCCCTTTGCCCCGTGGTGTCAAGACAAACCTCATCAATGTAGCGACAAACCCCAGGGGTCTGTAGACACTCACTCTTGTGGCATTGTTGGTCGAGATAGGACACAATACAGGCGTCCCTTTGCCCCGTGGTGTCAAGACAAACCTCATCAATGTAGCGACAAACCCCAGGGGTCTGTAGACACTCTCTATTGTGGCATTGTTGGTTGAGATAGGACACAATACAGGCGTCCCTTTGCCCCGTGGTGTCAAGACAAACCTCATCAATGTAGCGAAAAACCCCAGGGGTCGGTAGACACTCACTATTGTGGCATTGTTGGTGGACATTGGACACAATACAGGCGTCCCTTTGCCCCGTGGTGTCAAGACAAACCTCATCAATGTAGCGAAAAACCCCAGGGGTCGTAAGACACTCACTATTGTGGCATTGTTGGTGGAGATTGGACACAATACAGGCGTCCCTTTGCCCCGTGGTGTCAAGGCAAACCTCATCAATGTAGCGACAAACCCCAGGGGTCGGTAGACACTCACTATTGTGGCATTGTTGGTGGACATTGGACACAATACAGGCGTCCCTTTGCCCCGTGGTGTCAAGACAAACCTCATCAATGTAGCGAAAAACCCCAGGGGTCGGTAGACACTCACTATTGTGGCATTGTTGGTGGACATTGGACACAATACAGGCGTCCCTTTGCCCCGTGGTGTCAAGGCAAACCTCATCAATGTAGCGAAAAACCCCAGGGGTCGGTAGACGCTCACTCTTGTGGCATTGTTGGTGGACATTGGACACAATACAGGCGTCTCTTTGCCCCGTGGTGTCAAGACAAACCTCATCAATGTAGCGACAAACCCCAGGGGTCGGTAGACACTCACTATTGTGGCATTGTTGGTGGAGATTAGACACAATACAGGCGTCCCTTTGCCCCGTGGTGTCAAGACATACCTCATCAATGTAGCGACAAACCCCAGGGGCCGGTAGACACTCTTGTGGCATTGATTGGATCAAATCAGTAGAGACAAATATCAAACACCTACACTATTGCATTGAAAGCTACGGTACAGTTTTAGATATTGTCATGGGCTTTATATTTTTATGAGAAAAATTTTGACCTGAAAAGTTTAAACGCTTAAAGTTAATTTTAATTATACAATCCAAGCCCAACCCGAGTTCTAAAGTTAAGAAGATCTGTTCTTACTTACTTATTTAGATCGTTAAACTTTTTCAATAGATTCAATTTGTTTGTGGTGTAATACTATATTATTATTTACAAGTAGGCAGTTTAATTATTTTTATGAAAAGATTTTCCAACAAGGGGGGAACAAACCGTTGATCTTATGATACATAAATAATAATTTTTAAATATTCAAATCTTGTAAAATATATTAGAGTGGATATCATTATAAAATTTATGAAATCATAAAAGATATAAAAGTAAAACATGTTCTTATCATCGTACACAATAGTTTTGTCATTTTCTGGTCATTAGTTAATTTCTCTAAAATATGTCATTAGAAAAAAATATTATTCAAACGAAGGCAGGACAGACGATTTGATATGTTATTAAATTAGCTTTTGTAACCTCGATAAAATTTAGATAACTGCATAGGATTTTACAATCAGTAATAAAAATCTTATATTTGAATCAACTAATTTTTTTATAAAGTTAGTAGCCTAAATTGCACCTAGTCCCAAATCAATACTCTGTGAGTTTATTTGCTTATATCAATAAAATATTTCAAGTGTATTGCACACTAAAATCCAAAAAGAAATACCTAGAGAGGTAGCCAGGGGATTCCATTACAGGGTTTTGCAACTCGGAATTGTTGAGGTTGACCTTTGTTGTGATAATGGGATGCTGAAGGCGTCGTCGCGCGATAAGGCGAACCTCTTTGGAATGTTACGTTTGAAGGATGATATTAAATATTTCACATCGGAGAAGATTTTCTTTACCTGATGGAAATTATTCTTGTTTCAAGATTTTCAGGCATTGTACTGAAAATAACTTAGCCTCCTTTTTTACTATAATTCATGAGTGCTGCTTAAAATCACTGTGGTGCTGAAAATATCAATATGTCAAAATATAATTTTTTATAATGTGCCATACTTATAAATTTTAGATGTGCAGAATAGTATATTTCGTCACTAGTCCGGAAAGTGGTCGTTATCGGTGCAAGATCGAGTTTCAAGTACGAGGCGAAGCCGAGTACTTGAATTCGATCGAGCACCGATATACCACTTTCGGACGAGTTACGAACAGTACTTTTCATCATACCACCTTTAATAAATATACAGTTTGGATAAAAATTAATAAATTTTAACCTATATACCCCCTTTTACGTTTTTATTTGTTTATCTTGTATTTGAACTATCTACAACTAAACAATCAGCTGTTTGACATTTATATATTGGAGTCAACGATGTTTAAGTTACTGTAAGCAGAATAGCAGCGCTAGTGGTGTCAAACATTGGAAGTTTTTTTCCGGCCTAGTCCCGAAAACCACTGTTTCGAGGACTAGTCCCGAAAACTTTGTTTACCAACACGTTTATCCAACCCTCCGGGAATCAACTAGTTTCGATCACAGCTGACCGTTCCGAAAACAACGTTTATCGCAATGGTATGATGAAAAAATAATACTAGAACAAACATAAAGATGTAGAAGGATATTTTAATACCTTTGACCTAGGTATTTTGTGGACAAAATTATATTTAAATGTATACAACTATTCTATAAACTTATGCAAGCTTCGTGATTTAAGTGTTTTTTTTTGTTTTTAAGAACAAACACGTCAGTTAAAGATTACCTGACATGTTCCATCTTAGACTCGTAAACTCAGAGGTTGAAAATGTAATACACAAAAAATTCAATTCCGAAGGCGAACTAAGCTTCTAAGAAATCATTACAGATAGGGTAAAGTATATCCATCCCCATACTCACTTATAGATTTCCAGTACTACCGCTCTTATGCCTTGCATAGTTATATTATTCAATACCCCCGTCGCAGCAGAGACCTGCGTACTCAGCGAATTTCCAAAAGATCTTGAGATATTGTATTTTCCCCATAAACACCTTAGGAATGGGAATGTAGGTTTGCTGCCTTGGGATGTTGTTAGAAAATGTTAGTTTTGTTAGGAAATGTAATAGTTACGTTAGGTAAATGTCAAACTGTATCAATATTCGGTACTTTTTAATTTTCCCCATAAACCCCATGGGGGTGAGTATGTAGGTTGCCGCCATATGGGTGTTGTAAGCAAATATCAGTTGAACCCTACCAAGTGAATGTATATACCAAATTTTATCAAGTTATTCCCATAAATAAGCGAGATAAAGGGGTTTGTTGATTTCCCATAAGATTAACATGGAAAACCTATTTTTGGCTTTTCTCCGTAACCTGTTAAGCTAAGTAAAAAATTCAAAATACTACATTGTTTGTTTTTTTAAGCTCTTTTAAATGGTTTCAGTTAAAATTGTTGAATTTTGAAAATTATGCTTAAAAAATGCAAAAAACCCATTTTTGACCCCTTTGAAACCCCATAAAACCCTGTTCCCATAACCCGATCATGCTGGTTCGCGAACTCATGAAAATAGATCTAGTCTTACACCTTCATACCAAATTTCATCAAAATCGGAAATCCCCTTCAAAAGTTATCAGTACCACGGACACATATATATATATATATATATATATATATATATATATATATATATATATATATATATATATATATATATATATATATATATATATATATATATATATATAGATATATATATACATATATATGAAAATGAACGAACGGTGTTTTTGGTTTCTGGGGACCTCAAAATGAAAAAGTAACATGGTCCCGGGCTTAGGTCTTACCATGGCTACTACCGTAATAGCGTATTCCCTATAGGGAAATTCGCTAAAACAAGTCAACCATTAAGAATTACAGATAATTTATAATAAGGATTATAATTAAAAAATATTTACGTAATAAACAAAACAAAAAAATTTATCTAGCAAAAAAGAAATGAAATGGTTATCAAATCAAATGGAATATATATAAGTTTGGTTGAATCAAACTAAATAATTTTAATGCGATGTCTAAAGTAGTTTGCAACGAACTTTAAGTTATTATCAAATAATATAATAAAAAGTTCTTTCATTTTGGAAAGATGTTATAATAGAAGCAATGTTTTTTATTCTTACAAGACAATGTACCAAAGGTACAAATCCCTTTTAATATTAAGCTGGGCATCAATCTTCTGTGCCAACGTTTTACCACGCAAATCTAGTCCCCGCTTTCATATCTCTGATTGCTTCATCAGATTTTTATTATTTGTTTAGTCATATTTTGTTTTCTGGTATGTTTTGAGATTTCCCTTCAATACTATAAATAATTAATTAGTTTAAATATAACTAACGACCTCTTTCAAAATTGACATTTTGGTTATATTGGTGGTGTGCTATTTATGAGGGATCAATTTAAATGTTAGAGTCACATATTTTACAGCTCTTAAGTTACCAGCATCAAAGTAGCCTACTATTATTTTAAGGTTATATTTAAAAAAAAAATTGTTATAATGATACATGTAAAATATAAGTCAAGACATTTAAATCAGATAAGAACCTTCTCTTAAAATAACTCACTCATTATGATTAAAGTAAGCCTCAAGCCATCGTTTTATCGCACAAAAAGAATCTATTGGGAAGACTTTAATAACTTACTTGGATAAAGTCAATAATGTATTTTACACCGCAAAGTTTTCTTGTAATTGAAAGTGTTTCTTTGTAACATATATAACTTCACGACAAAGTGTCAAAATTATATTGGATATGTATTATGTTCATATTTTACTCTTAGTTTTTCCGTTTAATGAAGAGGAACCAAAGCATTAAAGCTTGTATAACTTTGAAACATTGCCCGTTTTGAGTTATTGTGCTATAGGATAAATTTTGAAAATTAAACATTTTACCCGGTGAAATCAATTCCAATGTTAATTGCACCACCTTAGAATATGTGTTTTTAAGAATTTCATTTTTTTTTTACTATTAAAAAGGGGGACTTTTATACATTATATTATTATGTACACACATTCACTACTTAATTCAAATACGTAAACTTACCAACCTATGTCATTCAAATTAAATTACTCGTAAATTGCTTTAAGTTTTTATCATTTTACTTAGTTTGGCCTTAGTGTGAAAACATTCAAACCGGAAATGTTAAAGGTAAGATAAGTGCTGCAGATCTCTCGACACTTATACCACGTCATCAATCTTCTGTCCAGGCTCCTCTGTGTTGCCCATCTTGTTTTTAATTCGTTTCTCTAATTGCATCATCTAATCAAAACAAAAGTTTTATTTTTAATCTTCTTCGTTTAGTTATGTTTTCAATGATATTATTATTGAATTAATTTTATAAATAGTGTTTTTACTCTAGGTGACCTCAAGACTAGTGTTAATTGTAAGTAATAGTTAATGATTTGTAAGAAAAATTAAAATTATTTTGTTTTTTTACTACTTCTATCTTAACACGTTCGCTGTGGCATATAAAATGTCAAAACTCAACCCCTACGCTGAACTATTTTTACATTCCTCCAACGATAACGTGAAATTAAAAACCTGTAGAATATATACTAGTCACAGGTAATCTAAAAGCTCAATACCTACACGCTAATGCACAATATGTGTTTCCTTTTCAAACGCCAGAGGAGAAACAGTCGCATTATCTTGACTGTGACATATGTAACCGATTGTATACATCCGCACCCTCGAAGGGACGCCTTTGTATCCTATCGGATACATGCCGCAGCGAACGTGTTAAGATAGAACGTGTTAAGTTATGTATGAATAATTAGTAAAAATAATTACTAAAAATAATTAGTAATTGATACAACTACTAATTATTTTTAGATACAAGCATTATATAAAAGCACACGTGTTAATTAGTAGGGCAGGTAATACGTACATACGGTTATCAACCGGTGTCATTTACACAAGTCTAACTATCATTCGAGAAACCGATACCTGCACTGGACCCGGCCCAGACTACATAGTTCAACATGCTGTTGACAGTTGGCTATCTAATTTCCCTACAATATAGAAACATTGTGTATAGAAAAATAGGTTTAAGTATCAATCTGTTAATGTATACTGTACTTCCCTCAGGGGCAGTGGGCTTTCCACTGTACGGGTGTTTCTTGGCAACCCCGGGGTACCTGAGCCAAGCTGTGAGACCCTCCTCACAGTTCTTCCCGAGCTAGGGCCTTTCTTCTCATCTTTCAGGTCTTAGCTCACCGTCTTTATTCTTTCCTGAGCTAACCTTGCTCACCTTCTTGTTTTCGAACCCGAATCAAGGGTGTCTTTCCACCTTCTTTCGACCGGCGCATGCTGGGGGGTCCTGGGAGTGTCCCTGTTGTGTTGCAGGGACTGATGTGTGCCTCGCACTGCCGATGGTCTCCTCCAGTGTGTCGTCAGAAGCCAGCCGCTTCGGACCTTAGTCAGGGAGTGCGGCATGGATGCAGGGATCGGACTCTGCATTGCCACGGTGCGACCCCCAGCACGTCCGGCACATTTTGTGTATCGGTGCTGGGCAAACGGAGGTTCGGGCCCCGGAGTCCCGGGGTAGGGGTGTCTTATCTCCTACGGGGGGTAGACCTCCGAGGGTGTACCCGCTCTCGACCGATGAAGGGCCGCCTCTTGCCGCACGATGCGCTGGTGAAACAAAAGTATGGATTTTAAAATGCAAAACACGAACGATGATGAGATAGAGCAGGCCGCCTTTAAGCGCAGCTCAAGACTGCAGAGGTCTCCGACCTTGAACACTGGAACGCCGACGAAGGGTATTAAAACCACCCCCCCGCCGATGCCATTCAAGGCTCTTGGTGGTGTCGGATCGTCGTCCAAAACCGGACAGAAGAAGGAGGAGATCGGTATGGCGATGGAGGTGGCCGAGCCGGCAACACCATTAGCCAATATCCAAGGGATTCCTCCCAGGAAGAGCCCTCTTCGTGCGGCATTCGAGCTGCAAATGCTTCGTCAGCAGCAGGACGACGCCCACGAGGAGGAAGACTCACTTCTGAAGAAGATGAAAGCTCTTTTGAAGGAGATGGCCAAGGCCCTCTTAATTCAAAAGAACGTGAACAAGGCGATAAAAGAGGGGATCCCGAAACTCGAAGATGCTCTAGAAGAAATCGAGGAATGCCGGAAAATCAGGCTAAAGGCAGTGAAGCAGGAGCGCGATGTCACAAACCGAGTCATCTCTGCTTCGCCTCAAGCTCACCTGGCTGAGTCCCAGACTCAAGCCAGAAAGCGAAAGAAGAGGCAGAGCGGTTCTTCGCCTGGAAGCCCTGAGCTTGTCGAGGTGGACTCGGTGCCGAGACCGGTTTTTGTCACTGCGGCATCGAAGACATCTCCTGTCCAGGCTACTGAATCCGCCCCGGGCGCTGCCGTGATTCCAGCGGCTACTCCTGCAGAGTTTCCTGCTCCGGCGGCTAATCCTGCCTTGGCAGCAAACTCTGCCTCAACACCTTTGGGGGGCTGGAAGACGCGCCTGTCTAAGAAAGAAAGGAGGAGGCAGAAGCAAGCGGAGGCGGCTTCGAAAAGTGCGTCGAGGGTGGAGCGGACGCAAGTCTCGAAACCGGTTGGGGAGGCCTCTGGCAAGTCTGTCAGAAAGCCTAAACAACCCAGGCCTAAGAAGCCCAGGACAGAGGCAATCTTGATCAAGCCTTTAGGGGGGCGATCTTTTGCCGATGTTCTGGGTCAGATTAGATCGCAGGCCAAACCGGAGGAGACCGACACCGTTATCAAGTCTATTCGGCGAACCCAGAACGGGGATGTCCTCCTCGAACTGGGGAAGTCGAGTGACAAGATCGGTTTTGCCGCTTCCCTCAAGACTGCACTTGGGGACAAAGGCTCAATCAAGGCCCTAGAACCGAAGTGTTCGGTCGAGATTCGGGACCTTGATGCCCTCTCCACCGAAGAGGAGGTGACCCGTGCGATCCAGGTGGCACTCCCGGAGATACCAGCTGATGGAGTGAGGGTATGGCTAACAAAGCCCAACCGAAGTCAACTCCGGATGGCTGTTGCTGAAATGGGCGAAAAGCACGCCAATAAGCTGCTTAGCCTTCAGCACCTCAGAGTCGGTTGGGTCAGTTGCAGGCTCAAACGGAGGGTGGTAGTTTCGAGATGCTTTCGCTGTCTCGGTTTCGGCCACTCCTCCCGAAACTGTAAAGGGCCCGACAGGAGTGCCAACTGCTTCCAGTGTGGAAGCCAGGGCCACAAACGCAAGGAATGTTCCTCGAGCCCCTCCTGCTTCCTCTGCAAGGATTCAGGCTCCAGTGCCCTCGGTCACTTACCCGGGTCTGGTCAGTGCGGTGCCTTCAGAGCCGCACTTGAACAGGCAAAAGGCAGCGGCCGGTAATTCGCATCCTCCAGGCCAACCTTCATAGATCCTGGGGAGCTGATAACCTTCTAGATCAGCTCGCCCTAGAACTTGGTGCTGACGCGCTCCTTATCAGCGAACAGTATCGGGACAGAGACCCAAACATTTGGATCTCGGACAGCCTCGGTACTGCTGCATTTTGGGCACGTAATACACGAGATGTCTTGGTGCGGAGTCACGGGCGCGGCCGAGGATTCGTCTGGGTTCGGTGTGGGGACGTGACTATCTTCAGTTGCTACCTCACACCCAACGAGGCCGTCCAGGACTTCCGCGACAAGATAGATAACCTAGAGGAGTGCGTTCTCGGCACCACCGGGCATGTCGTCGTTGGTGGCGATTTCAATGCCAGGGCCGTCGATTGGGGAATGCCCTCTACCAACTCCCGGGGGAAATACATCCTGGATTTCATCGCCAGGGCCGGTCTTGTCGTCCTCAACCAGGGCGACACACCTACTTTTCGGCGCCCCGGGCAGAGAGGCACGATCCCCGATGTCACCTTTGCGTCTGAGTCGCTCCTTCCGAGGATCTCTGGCTGGAGGGTTGTGGAGGACTACACGGGTAGCGACCACCAATACGTCGTGTTTGACCTGCATGATCAGGCAAATCGTCGAGTTTCCGCATCTCGGGAAGGGCCACGCCGGTGGAACACCAACAAACTGGACGTGGTCAAGTTCACCGAAGTCATCTCTCGGGGAGCGCAGGGGAATCCTGGTGAGGCTGGGGCCGAGGCACTAGTAACATCCACGATGGAACTGATCGTCTCGGCCTGCGACCAGTCTATGCCGCGAAGGAAACCCCGACGCGACAAACAACCCGTTTACTGGTGGACTGAAGAGATTGCGGAACTCAGAAGAACATGTTTAAGAACTAGACGAGCCGCCACAAGAGCGAGAATCCCCGCAGACAGAGTTCGTAAGTCGGAGGCCTATAAAGCTGCGAGAAAATCTCTCCGCCAGGCGATCAACAGGAGCAAGGCGAATAGCTGGAGGAGACTTCGTGACGACGTTGATTCCGACCCCTGGGGCCTGGGTTACAAACTTGTAACACAGAAACTCGGCGCCCGCTCTCCACCTTCCATCATGGAGGGCGCCACCATGGGGAGGATCGTCGCTGCGTTGTTTCCTGAACATCCACAGCGACCGCCGGTTGACTTCGGACGGGTAGAGGACGTTCCACTCTTCACTTTCGAGGAGCTAGAAACCTCCGTTCTCTCCCTGAAGAGCAACAAGGCTCCTGGCCCGGACGGGATTCCCAGTGAGGCTTTAAAGAAAGCATTTTTAATCAACGCTGACTTGTTGATGAGAATGTACAATGCCTGTTTGGTAGAAGGGGTGTTTCCGGCTCCCTGGAAAACAGCCAGGCTTGTACTGATCAGCAAGGGCAAAGGTGATCCCGAGCTGCCGTCGTCCCACAGGCCTCTCTGCATGTTCGACACGGCTGGAAAGCTGTTCGAGAAGCTGATCCGTTCCCGCCTGACTTCTGCCGTGGAAGCTGCCGGGGACTTATGCCCCCGTCAGTACGGCTTCAGAAAGGGACGGTCAACGATCGACGCTGTCACCGAAGTTCAGAGAGCTGTGGAGAGAGCCGAGAGCCACAACCATTTCTCCCGCCGAGTAGTGCTTCTTGTTACGCTTGATGTCAAGAATGCCTTCAACTCTGCGAGGTGGGTCGATATGCTGGATGCGCTTCGCAACACCTTTCGTATTCCTGCATATCTGTTGCGGCTCATCGAGGATTATCTACGCTCTCGAAGCCTGATTTATGACACGAGGGACGGAACGCGGACGATGGAAGTCACTTCTGGTGCCGCACAAGGTTCAATACTCGGCCCGGATCTCTGGAACGTTGCCTATGACAGCCTCCTGAGGTCCGAGATGCCTGAGGAAACCACTTTGGTTGGGTACGCCGATGACGTCGCAGCTCTCATTGCTGCACGCAACGTTGAGCTGGCCCAACTGAAGTTGAACCGAGTTATGCGGGTGGTCAACAACTGGATGTCCGATCACGGTCTCTCACTTGCTCTCAGTAAGACGGAGATCGTGATTCTCACGAAGAAGAGGATCGACACCGTCGTCCCGTTTCGAGTGGGAAGGGAGGTGGTCACATCAACTCGTGCCGCCAAATACCTCGGGGTTATGGTGGACACCAAGTTAAGCTGGAGGGATCAGATCTTCCGTACGGCGGACAAGGCCGCTAAGGTAGTGACTTACCTTAGTAGGCTGATGGCCAATGTCGGGGGTCCCCGATCCAGCAGAAGACGTCTGTTGATGTCCGCGGTCCAGTCCGTGCTTCTTTACGGGGCAGAGGTGTGGGCAGGCGCTCTAGATAAGGAGTGCTACAGGTTGCGACTCGCCCGGGTTCAGCGTCAAGCTGCGCTCCGAGTGTGTTCCGCCTACCGGACAGTGTCCGAGCCTGCCGTCCTGGTGGTCGCCGGAGTCATCCCTGTCAAGCTCTTGGCAGGGGAGAGGAAAGCGATTTATCAGAGACAAGGCGAGATCGGCAAGGACACGGCAAGAACAGAAGAGCGCTCCCGAACCTTCCAGCAGTGGCAACACAGCTGGGAGCACGACACCCGAGGACGATGGACTGCGCGACTTATCAAGCAGGTCCAACCATGGGTGGAACGGCGGCATGGGGAGGTGGACTACTACCTGACCCAATTTTTCACAGGTCACGGCTATTTTCGGTCGTACCTGAACCGGATGGGAAAGACCGGTTCACCGGACTGCATTTATTGCCCGGGTGTTCCCGACGATGCGGAACACACATTCTTCCGCTGTCCCCGTTGGGAAGGGCCCCGCCTGGAGGCCACACAAATCTTTGGTGTATTTTCGGTGGACTCGGTCTGCCAAAAGATTTTGGAGGATGAGGGCAACTGGGATTGTTTGTCACAGTTCGTCCGGGGCATCCTCCTGGAAAAGAAAACCGATCTGGACCGCGAAGTGGCCCAGTTCCCTTGATCGAGCGGCTGGATAAGGAGCGAGCCCCACGGGCGTAAGCCAAATTTAGGCCTAGCCTGACGTAATGTGACAAACAATTCCAGGTTAGATTCCTAAAGAGTAGAGGAGGTTTTTTAGTGGGTAAACCCGTTTTTTGGGGAGCCCCACACTACAGGCTGGCCACCTGTGTGCGTAATGCATTTTTCCGCCTCTCCCTCAAAAAAAAAAAAAAAAAAAATGTATACTGTACTAACAATCAATATTGCCATAATTATCATGGAGTTTAAATTTACAGTTAAAACAGATATAGTAATCATCACTAACGGTAAATAGGTAAGATCCTTCTCCATATAATTTTTTACATTATGTATATTATTTTTCTTCATAATTTAGTGTCAATTGCATCACAGAATTTGTTGATTTTATTTACTTTGTTGATATGAACACATAAAATTAAAACATTATTTACATCTAATTTTGAAATTATACATTTCTAAATAAATAACATATTATGTGATTCAGTTAATGAAGTCTGAGGTACTAAAGTGGACAGAGTAACCGAACATGAAAGGGAAGGGCATTAAATACAGTGGTCACTACCGAATAGTTTAACGCTATACAGTGTCATGTACCGGATAGTTTAACACTATACAGTGTCATGTACCGGATACATAATGTAGAGTTATCATGTCTCAAAGGTAGATGGACACAAGTCTTAAGTGTAACATATTATGGTGCCCATGCCAATGTCATTGAAAATAGAAATCTAAATCACTGTTATTTTTTCTAATATGTAATAAATGTGTTAAATTATATTTTTTTTTTAGCATAACGAACAAGTTATGCTAAACAACAAAATTTATTTTTCCTACCACTGCATGGAAATAATCACATTGCCACAGCTGTAATCCTACGCAAACCAGTTCATTTCCGTTTTCCGGTCCTTTTCCGCTCTAGAGCGGTAATGGAACATTGGCGCACGCTAAATCAAGGTTATTTTAAATCTACAATAGGTTAGAACGGTAAAGAAGGTGACGTCACAACACAGACTAGTTTCTATTGTTCAGAAACCACATGACAATCACCATAATTATTACAAATTAATTGTAGTTGCTTTGCTCTGAATCAGCTGGTTTCACGGTCAGTATTTTGATAACACTTACTTCCGGTTACACATCTATGCAAGTGATTACGATTTATTACAGTTATTAAGTTAATGAAAGTTAATGAAGTTAAATTTAAAGTTGATATAATTGTGTACGTTTATTAAATACATTTAATCGGTTGTAATTATGGTGGCAGGAAAAATATTGTGTGTATTACGAGCACAAATAGTTATTTGCGCTCTTAATACACAAATAGCTATTGTCGTTTATTTTGTCGTTGAGAGAGTAGTATTCAAAGGAGAAAATTTTTTATCTAATATAAAATCCAATTAGTTAAAGAATGAATAGTATTGAAGAAATAATTCTAAGATTCTCTTTGATTTCGGAAACAAATAGGTTGAACCAAATTAAATTACCAAAAAAGTAGATGTTAATATTATCAGTATATATATTAGTCATTAGTATTTATAGTATTTATATACTAATAATAATATATAGTATTTATTATATTTAGGTTATAGTATTTATTATAATATACTTAATATTTATTGTTTTCCTACCAAAAAATAGTAAATAGCTTAAACACAAATAAAAGTGGGATATTATATATTGATAGCATGTTCTAAGCACATTTTTTATAATAAATTTAGTTCAACCTCTGAAATGAAGGGGAATGGTGGAATATTCTTCTTCAATACAACGCATTCCTTCATTAATTGGATTTTTATATTAGATGCGAATATTTTCCTCTTCTGAATAGATTATTTATTCAGCTAAAAATAAAAAATAAAGAAAAGTTATCATAGCATGGTTTTTTTATTATTAGAGAAATAAGTAAACTGTGATTTGCAACGACGCGGAACACACATTCTTCCGATGTCCACGATGGGAACGGCTACGCCTGGAGACCCCGCGACATCGTTTAGTTCTTTGGGTGGATTTGGTCTGCAGAAATAGATCGGAGGGTAAGTAGAACTTGTATTCATCGTTGAATTTGGTCCAGAACGTCCTCCAATCTAAGAAAACCAAGACTAGTAATTTAAACAAAAATGATGACTAGATCTTAGAAAAAAAAAATTAATTAAAGCTCGATTCGGAGTATGCCCTAAATTGTGAAAACCAAAGTCGGCCTACTTCTGATGTATTGCGATTAGAGGTGCTGGTCTCCGGAGGTGAAAGTTGAGTTTTTCAGTAGGTATAGTCTGCTGGATTTTGTTGTAGGAATCCAACACTCGTTTTGCCATACATGCGTGCAAAAAAATTATTTCTCCCTCCCAAAAATTATTTCCTTTTCAAATTCTTATAAATTTATATTTCAAAACACCAACATACTTTTTAATGTTTTATATTTTCAATATTAATAAACTCGGCTGCGCCTCGTTTTAAAAACACAATTGCGCACAAAAAGGGCCACTTTTACTCCTAGTGATGAAAAGTACTATTGAAATTTATGTTTACCTATTGGAAAACCCCTTAGCAAGTCCTCTCATAAGGAGAGTCCAAGTGCCTGGGGCTGGGTAATGGATCTGTGTCGTTGGTTTGACAGTTTGTCGGTCTGTATAAACAAGACCATCGCAAACTCCTGGAAGATTAACTGAGTTTGTCAAGAATTATTGAGACTAAACTTTATTTTGACTATTTTATGGGAATTACAGAATAAGTACACTGTGTTATTTTAATTAGAGATGGGAATAAAATACAGACTATAAAATTTATACAAATGTTACAAATACAACTTCAAATTTCTTATTGTTATTGTTTTTATAAATTATGCAAGTTTTCTGAAGGACTTTCAGGGACGAAATAAATCAAATATGCAGCAATATATCAAGGTTACTAGTGATTCTTTTTAACTACAATTTGTAAAAATGGAATGCATTTTAGATGGGTTATATAAATAACTTAAATTTATAAAAAAATACAAAAAAAAAACTAAAATTTATATAGGAAACTGAAACTAAAAGGAAATGAATTTTTACAAAATCTTGTTATAATCAAGATTGAGTGTATTCTGAAACAAAATAAAATAATTAGTATTATTAAGGAAAGGCAATTTAATTTATTATTGTTTTATTATTAGAAACACACACAAAATTAGTGCTCAGCGTATGTTTGTATTTTTAATTTAAAAGCAAATATAGTTTTTGAACAATATAATTTTTCTAGATGTATTTTTGCAATAAAAACTTTCGCAATAAAAACGTCTTCGATGTTACAATCTTAAATTTTTCCATTTCAATAAACCCGGTGATGTGTTAGTCTCTGATTTATGTCATTCGATACTCAGTTTGGCTGATATCATTTCCATAATTATAGTGCTGGAAAATATTAGCAATGCAATGTTATTCCCACATGATTTCTCCTTGGCTTGAATAACCAACTAAAACTTCTGATAAATGTTTTAATGATAGATTTGTAATATTCTTTATTTTCCAAACAGATCGAACAATCGAGAGTGTAAATGATTCCGAAAACAACAGAACGGCCCGGATATTGAAGGAAGTAACAATTTTCAAACCATTCTTGGCACGGAAGAGGTTCAAACCGATGAAATACAATTAATCTCAGGCTTTTTCCCCCTCTAGTCACAGTTAAAAATATGAAAGTTTACCGTGAACATATTTGTTTTAAATACTTTTAAAACATACTGTATATGGTGCCTTTAGGTCAAGTCTCTCAATTCCTTATTAATTTTAAGAAAATAACAGTAAATTAACATAAATTTGTAAAAAGTCACGACTCAAAAATCAATTCATTTACAATTAATAAACTGTACTGTATATTGTAGCATTTCGTCTATTAAATATATCAACAGACAGTACAAAACCAAGCCCTTGATAACTACCGAACCAATGTAAAATACTGCTAAGGCTTATTAATGTGTATATGGGGTGGATGTGCAGAACTTCCTGTATAATCTCCTTATAGTCCTTATGGTTATGTCCTTTAGCCCTACAAACCTTTAGGACAATATATTATTAATGTATGATATATAAAGGGTGCCCATAAACAACCTGGAAATATTTTGTGTATTTTGTGTCCTCTAGCCCTACAAACCTTTAGGATAATATATTATTAATGTATAATATATAAAGGGTGCCCATAAACAGCCTGGAAATATTGTGTGTATTTTTCATTGAGTTAAGACAATAACAAAACATCATATAAACAGGGGTATAAACTCTTCGACAGCCTACATTTTGTTTTTTTTGCATAACACTTTATATTATCATAATGGATGGTTGTATTAAGTTCATATTTGTTAGGAACCTTTATAACACTAATGTCTATTTTCGTGAATAATACCTTTTTCCAATAAATATTCTCAAAATGGCTGCCATTTTAAATTTTCAAACTCAAATATATCAAAACCGGTATAACTTTATTAAACTTTTACACGAGACAAAAATGATGATATATGAAATCATCTAACTAACAACACTACGTTGTTAAAGATCAATCTTTAAATAACGGATATATTGAGACAATTTATTGCGAAAAATATTGATTTTCCATGGTAAATGTAAAATTTACTTCTGTCGGGTTGGTACACACAAACAAACTATCAAACCAACAAAACACATCCATTGCTGGGCCACTTGCATCTAGACTCTCCTTGGTCGCTGCTAGCTGAGTTGTACAAGCGAACGTTTATAACAAAAATATTTTAGGTGATGGATTATAGTTTTAAATGATATATCAGTAATATAACACTCTCATATTTTCATATTTAAGTTAAGGTTTTGTACCGTACCTAAACTAACAGCTAATTTTTCATTTCATCGAATGAAATTTCGAAGCAATAAGGAAAAAGATGCAAGTGTTCGATTCCAGTTAGTTTCTAAATATGGAATTCCTTGCAAAACTTATGATTCATTTTTTATGATTTCCTTTTGTTTTTCCTAAGGAACTGAGTTGTCAATAATACATGAAGGAGCAAGGAACATAATAATACTTATCTATTAATTGTAATAAGAAATGAAATTTGTCAAATTTATTTACTTTATATATGTACAATATATTATAATATTAACTTACTCGCTTACGCTTTCACTTTCTGTATAGCCCTCTGCTTAAAGTGTATTTCTTTTGAACTTCAAAGGGTTGTTTATACATTTTTATATTGTTACTGTATTTTAGCCAAAAAGTTCTAAAAAGTTAAAAAAGCTAAAAAGTTGTTTAGCTTTTAGAGATTTTTATTGTAAAATATTAAAAAGGGCAGTAAATAATTTTAGTACATGACAAAACTGTTGGCCACCTCATGATGTAGAGTTATGAGTCCGTGTAGTGTTACAATGTGACGTCACCAAGACAGCGTGACATATTCCACCGCGACAACCGAGTGACTGATGACGTCATCCATTATACCTCAGTCTCCCTCACTCCGACGCGATGTCACAATATATCCAACCGTCTCTCTCTCTCTTGAATAAGATGTCACTATGTTTCCATCCCTTGAAGTATTCCTTGTCATCCCAGATCTCTTGTGATTAATTAAAACACTTTAAATGTAACTAAAAAAATTATATCGTTGTTTATTGTATAAATAAATTTATAATAATCATTATTAATGCCAAAAAAGGATTGCCACTATCTGCAGTAAAAGCATTAGTCACCTCGGTACATCATTAAGCAAAATAACAATTATAGACTTGCTACATTAATATATTATATTTATAAATATATATTTTATTATAAACTCACTTAGTTATGATTACATACCTGTGAAGTGTCTAAATGCTTAACGTCGATCTCCACCTCTTAGACAAATTTGAAAGGTCAATTTAAATATATTATTTTAAAATTTAAGATGTAATACAGTTTTATAAGATATTTGGCAGTTCATAAAAAATACTTAAAAATAAATACACTTTTAGTTAGTTTTCAAAATATATTTTATAGTAGGCCTACATTTAATAAGATTAAACAAAATGTAAGATGTAACTATCTTTAGAATAAATTTTTTGCTCTTCATCCTTAAAATTAATTAACACTAGCAATAAGTGGGGTAAGATTTTAGAACGATTAGATTCACATATGGGTAATTTCAAGAAAAAATATAGAAAATGGCTCCACCATTCAGTTGTAGTGTGATATAAATGCCTGAATCACGAAATTTTATTACATTTTACATATAAGATTAGTTATTTTTACACTGACTACTTGACACGGTGAATAAATAATCTTAACTATTATCTAGTATATCTTCAACAAAGCCAATTGTTACAAAATCATTATGAAATTTCTATTTTATAAAATTAAATCAGAAACAAAATTTTTAATCTTATTTTGTGACTAAATATGATTTTATAAAATTAAATCCAGCAGCGGCATATCTCACAATTTGTTCCAGAGAAGCACGAGCGTGTCAGTTAAGTTATCACTATCCCCCCCCCCCCCCCACATCACGTGTTCTGGCAGGTCACCTGGGTACCGCCTGTCTAGCGGCGTGAGGCTCACCTAGCCACACGCACTTCAACTGTATGTGTGTTTTAGTATTTATTGAAACGTATTTTTAATTGACAGGAAGACGAAATCCAAGAAAAATAAATGAACAAATGAAATTTTAATCAATTGACTTAATAATGTTAGACATTACATTAATGTTCATGTAAAACGTTATATTTGCAATTAAAATTTCCTTTTAAAATATTGTAACTTTTACTTTTTAACTTAATTATAATTTAGAAAATAGGTTGAAATTTTAAAAAATATTAAATTGGGTTAGAAATATATTTTTTAGTCCAACAATCAAATAACTCTTTGTTACAATGAAGTTGTAGAAAAATGAGAAGATTAAAAGCTTATGAATAATTAATTATCTTTCAGATATTACTTCTCACAGGAAAAAAGGGTTTTCAGTAGTGTGTTTTGGTTACACCTAGACCGGAAGTGGGGCAGCTGCCCGAGCAGCTGCTGCAGTTGACTCGGGCAGCTGGCGCCAGCTGCTATGCCATATAGCTTCCGGTGGGGGTTAGAGGGTATATATGAGATGCTGTAGTTATATGTTATGCCATATAGGTTGGGGTGGAGTTGGCGATAGTGTTGGCGTTAGGGTGAAGTGAATTTGCGCATAAAGTGGGGTTGAACTAAAAATGCGCATAAATTAAAAGTCAGTTCAAAATTGAAATTCGTCGGTGTTAACGAAACTCTAACAGTTGAAGAAAAATTAAGAGTTAGTTCAAAATTGAAATTCAAACTTATAACTGGGATGTGGAAAATACGTCAAGGTCATCCAGAGTAAGTTTTTAAAAATTCCATCCAACTATCACCAGAAATAGTTTTAAGTTGAAGTAGTTGGTGATAGCGGGATAATTGATTCGTGCCATGGGAGAGGTGTTTATCGTATGAAAGTTGGCGATCGAATGAGAAACGCCGCCTAGGGAGAGGGCTTATAAAACGGCAACCTCCCCCCACCACCCCTTCCCCCACTCCTTTAGACCAATAACCGGTCGCCGACACTATGTGGTAAAACTGAACCAGACATGGCGGCCGCCATGGATAATTCTAACCTCAAATCTTAGCTCAGCTGTAAAGAATAGAGGAGTATAAAGTAGGAATTGTGGTGAGAGCACTTATATAAGGAATAGTGGGGGTAAAATAAAAAAACTTGTTGAACACAGTCGATAGGTGTAACAAGTTCAAAATTGTTGAAGTGTAACATATAACGCAAGATGTCATGAATAATACTATCATCAACATTAACCCGCGAAGTTGTCGAAAAGTATAATGGGTTAAAACTGTACCGCTTTCTTACTTTACTTAAATTAGTTTTAGGCTTTGAAACTGAAAGTTTAGAATTATTTTGTAATATGTGTTGTGTTCGCAACAGTTTCAATTTTAAACTCTGCGCAACCATTACAGGAGGTGTGTTATATGTTGAAGTTAAAAGAAGACTGAGAAATAAAATATGTTATAAAGAGATAAATGAAACAGAATGTCATGTACTAACAAAATAGTGTTATAGGTTAGAATTAACTAAACAATATGTAGTAATGAAACACTATGTGGTAAGGTTAGAAGTAAATGAACGTAAATAATGTAGTAGCTATAACGATGCAATCAACATGAAAGCCAGTAAGTTAATGGTCGCGGCGCAAATGAGCAGTCTAGTTTTATAGCCTAGCAGCGGCCCACTTCCCTGGGCAGATGCCCGAGCCAACTACCTGGTTTTTATAGGAATTACTCCGGGCAGCTGCCGCTGATGACCGACTTTCACCTGAGTAGTAGGGGGTTTTGGGGCAATGACCGGAAAGGTCAATGACCCCCCTCCCCCCCTCCCCTCCCCTCCCCCCCCCGAAAAAATGGAGCCCCCCCCTTCCCCCACTCCTTCCCCCACTCCTCCGGGTCAATGGCCGGTCACCACCTTTCCCTACTCCTTCTAGGCCAATGACCGGTCACTACCGGTTGCTGACTCTATGTGGTAAAACCAGACTAAACATGGCAGCTGCCATGGATAATTCTAACCTCAAACCTGCTGCGCATGCAACGAGTTCTCAGGATCGGAATCAGTCTATGCTATGCGCATGCGCCTAGTCCTGTATTACTCACTTTAGCGCTACTGCACATGGATAATTCTAACCTCAAACCTTGGTTTTGTGTTGTTGCGCATCAGCCGCTCCCCACTCCTTTGCCTTCCTTTTACACTGCTGCGAACTGGACTGGATTGAACACTGTACTGGAGTGAAACAACTTCCCCCACTACTCGAGAATCCGAGGAGCAATACGAGCCTGATCTTAGCGTCAGTCGTCAACAAACTTTCATAGCGAAAGGTTGTTGGCGACTCAGCAAGAGGTTTCAAATATATAGTAGGCCTATATATATTTGAACTTCTTCTACTACGTTGCGTTTTTTAATGCAATGTGGTATGTGTGTGTGTGTGTGTTTAGTTTTAAGTTGTATTTAATTTAAGAAATAATTTGCGCATTGCGATGTTAGTTATAAGTTGGGTTTAGCATTAAGGTGTATTAATTTTAAGAGGTGTTTAGCATTAAGGTGTATTAATTTTAAGAATAATGATGGTATTTGGTTGTGTTGAATTATTTGGTTTTTAATAATGATGTGTTGGTACTAATAATTTATGTTTGTTTTGTGCATTTGTTTTGCCTTACAGCTAGATGTTAGGGGGTAGATTAACTGTAAATTCAGAAGTTCAGTTGAACTTCATTTAAAATGGGTGGGACATCCGCAAGCCGGACTTTTTTTGCATTTTGTTTAGGAATATGATGGGTGGGATTAGTTTGGGTGGGGTTAGAGTTGCGTTTCTGCATTAACTGTTCCAGTTTCCCTGAAATTAATGGTTACGCTTTGATGCGGACGGGAAGTTACGCTTTGATGCGGACGGCCCAGGGACCTCCCTTGCAGAACGTAACTAGTGGGTTGGGAGTGGGAACCGCTAGGCAAACAGGGTGGTGGGAACAGTATTACTGTTCCCATCACCTTGGATCATTATAAATCTTGAATGACCTTGACCCACTTTTGGAAGGGTCAATGACCCCCCCCCCGAAAAAAATGGAGCCCCCCCGAAAAAATGGAGCCCCCCCCCGAAAAAATGGAGTCGATCCCCCCCCCTTCCCCCACTCCTACCCCTACTCCTTCCCCCACTACTCTGGGTGAATGACCGGTCATGACCTGAAAAATTAAAATGGCTATAACTTGATAACGGATTGACGGATTTGGACAAGCGATACATTATTGAAAAGGTCTATGTAAGACAAACATTTTGGTAAAAGAAGAATTTGGTTATCTTATTTTAGTCAAAAGTTATGCGAATTATTTGAAATAAATACCTTCTCTTTCCCCTTTTCCCCCACCTCCCAGGTCAATAATCAGTCTCGGCCAGCTGCTACCCCTCTCATTTGCATATTGTTATAAAAGACGCGGCGACTGTGGCTAGTGTTTCATTCTGATTCCAGACATCACGCTGTGTACTCGGAGTTCTAACCATGTCGTCTCTGCCAACTACTACTTCTGCTACTTCTACTTCAACTTCAATTTCTACTACGACTGCACCTAAGAAAACTCTTCGCCTTAAAAACCTTCCTGATTGCTACAAGAATCAACTTGCATCTCTACCTTCAACTTCTGGAGCTATTCTTCCGCCAACCAACACTTCTAGACTTCGCAGTATTTTTTCACCACCTTCACCTTCGCCTTCAAAGGACTCCGCACCACCATCAACTATGATGTAACCACCGCAGAAGCCAGTTCCCCGTATTAATACCCCTTCAATTGAAACAATTGTTCATCGCTTTAGTACACCCATCATCCCACTATCACCATTGCCTCCTACCCCACCACTTACTACACCTGAAGATCATACCTATCACAAAACTGATTCCTCTAAACCAGCTCCTAAACCAGGTCCTAAACCTGCCCCTAAACCTGCTCCTTCAGAGCAATTTCAATCATTACAAGAAGAGCGTCGTAGGGCATTTAGACGTCCCACTACTTGCCCTGAAGTGCTCACTAGGGGAATTAAGAAAGGATCAGCTTGTGGGAGGAAATGTGTTAAAAACGAAAGTTTTTGCCGTGTACATGTCGTGAAACACCTTTCTGAACCACAACTGACAGAAACCCCCACTATTGAATACCAATCCAAAATTATTGGTGTGAAAGGAAATAGGCTTAAGAGAGGTTGTGTTTATTTATTTGAAAGTGTTATTGACAACGAACACATTTTGGCAAGTTGTAACGGCGAAAAATATAATATTAAAGTAATTGAATCCTTGCGCAAAGAGAAATCCGTTTATGAGTTAGACTCTAAAGACTATCTCCTCAGACACAAAGTGGATGGTATTACAAAGTGGGGGCGTAGGAAGTAAATTCACATAGTTTTTTTTTTCCAAATTGTTGCTTAAAAAATAATGGGGGAGAAACACAATGCGTTATAGCGTTGTGTTTCTCCCCTATTATTTTTTAACACTCTAAGTCTTGTGACCTACTAACCTACTTCCATCTGAGTAGTAAAAAAAGTACTTCCCCCCACTCCTTTGGGTCGATGACTGGTCACGGTCAGCTCCTACCCCTCATTTGCATACTATTATAAAAGCAGAGCGAGCGTTGGTCACTCCTTCATTTATCTTCTACACGCCGCTCTTGTCGTTTCGTCTCTCCTGTTTACAATATTTCTTGCTTTAAAATGCCTCCTCATCTGAATGAAAATTTCAATTCTTCCAAAATTTCTGATGTTTTTGAACAATTTGAAGACACTTTAAGTAACAACAGTGAAAGTGAAGATGATGAGGACGATGATGATTATACTGTTGAACTTAGTGAAGAACGTAAAGTCATAGCAATTGATCCACAATTTCCATTTGATACAATAGAAAAGTTTATGGCTGAAGCTAATAAATGGTTGGACTCAGGATGTTATGTACGAATTGACTCTTTTATATTGTATGGTGATAGTCATTCTTTCCTTGTCACACCAAATGACAGAGACCGCATGTTGCAGTGGGCACAATCTATGATGGAGTGCTATGAACAAGGTGTGGACACTGGCGGCTATTTTCTTGCACAACTAGTGTAATAACAAAATTACCCTTCCCCCACCCTACACCCTATCCCTTTCAAATCCTATAAAGAAGGGGGAAAGGAGTGGGGATTATAAAATGGTGGGGGAATGTGTATAAATGCAGGTTGTTTGAAGAGACTTTTATTATTGTGGCTTTAGCAGAAACAACATGGAGTTTAAATCTTCAGCAAAAATAAGGAACAACATAATAAAGAGAGAAATTCGCAAGAAAGAAAAGATTGAACTTATAAAATTACAACTTATAATTCCTTCCATTGAAATTGGATGTAGCAAAATAAAGACTTTGGTGAAAACTAACGAATATTTGTTACAATTGCTAAAAACAATCGAAGAGTTGAAGAGCAAGAATGGACATTCTACATAGTAAAATTTGAACATTTTAATATAAATAAGTAAACCCAAAAAAGTAGATGTAGAATAGAGAGCGAGGAATAGATCACTTTGTGGTAATGGACTAACATGCCACTTAGTGCTCTATTCCTCGTTCTCGCGTTAAATTGGATTACCTTGACCTATTTGTTCGACTGTTAGAATTTGGTTAACACTGTTGAATTTCAGTTTTGAACTAACGTTTATTTTTGTTCAACTGTTAGAGTTTTTTACTACTTTCGAATTTTAGTTTTGAACTAACTTTTAATTTATGCGAATTTTTAGTTCAACTCTAGTTAATTTATGCACAAATTTAGTTTAACCAAGTGTCTGTGCTCTAGCCATTTCCACCTAAAAGTAACTAGAATTAGTTGGGTGGGGGAAAGTTCGTTAAAGCTTGAATATAAAGAAGTATATACTAAAACTCCAATGGGAATAAAGAACACGAATGAACAATTAGTTTGTAGAAGGTTAATATTTTTGTTCAAAACGTTTGATTTCCTTGGATAGTGAAGAAGATGAAATAGTGGTGGGGGAACCATTATAAAAGGAGGAACATGAGAGCCTATTTCATTTCTTGGTGAAATTTTGAAGAGTAAACATCTCAACATGTATTGTTGCGATAAATGTTCGGAATCGTTTCATGATGAAATTCTATTAGACTGTCATAAAGAACTAATTCACAACAACCCAGAAGAAAAACAAGAACAAGAACAAGAACAAGAACAAGAACAAGAACAACAAGAACAACAAGAACAACAAGAAGAACAAGATGAACAAGATGAAATAACTGCAACATCTTCAACTACTTTACCGAATCTACAAGTATTTGCATTACCCGGTAAAGTAGTAATGCATCATAAGATTCAAAATGAAAACTTGAAGCTAGAAGAATTTATTAGAGAAGCAAAACCAATCGTAAGTAAAACTTTAAAAGAAGAATTGAAAAGATTGAACTTTCTTAAATTTGGTTTACTACTAGAAGCTATGTTTATAAATGTACAAGAAGAATTATCACCAAGAGGATTCATAACAAAAAACCGAACCATTATGGAAAGTTCAAACATTGATTCAATAGTAGAAAACTGTATAGAAGAAATATTAACAAAAATTCAGGAACACGAAGGAAGAGGATCCGGATGGAGTCTTACAAGTATTGAAGTATTAGATATAAGAGTTCATAAACATGGATATGGACTAATGGGATCTAGTTACATTCCTTTACCAAAAATAATTGAAAATACAAAATCTTGTGTTAATGTTAAAAATGAAGACAATGAATGTTTTCGTTATGCAATGACAGCTAAATTTGTACCACATCATGCGAATAGACCTGACCAAGAATATGAAAATCAAAGATTTAGATACAATTTCCAAGGAATCACTTATCCTGTATCACTGAAAGATATATCAAAATTTGAGAAGAAAAATCCCTGTACGTCTATCAATGTTTTTGCATTAGATAGTTCAAACAAAGTGTATCCTTTACGTATTGCGAAAGAAGAGCTACCAGATCATACGGATTTACTACTACTTACGCGAGGAGATGTGTCTCACTATGTGTACATAAAGAAATTTGACTCTCTTGTTAACAAGCAACTTTCAAAAAATAGAAACAAAAAGTTGATTTGTAAGAGATGTTTTAATTTTCAACGAGAAGGAAGACAAGGAAGAGAATGGTTACAAGAGCACAAAAGACTATGTAACAATAATTATGAAGCAAAGATTAATTTACCTTCGGAAAGCAAAGCATTTGTTACATTTCAAAAGATTCATCATCAATACCGTATCCCTCTAGTTGTGTATGCAGACTTTGAATCAACACTTGTTCCTGTTGAAGATGAAAATTGTGAAGCTCGAAAAAGTGTCAAGTATCAAATGCACAAACCAAACAGTTTTTGTTTAATGGTCAAATCAACATTATCAGAAGAACATTTAAACAGATATGGATTAACTTCAGAACCTTTAGTATATCGTGGTGAAAATGCGGAAAAAATATTTCTTGATCACTTATATTCAATAGCTGGAAATATGCAAAGATTATATACAAATATTGTACCAATAAAACCGATGGACGAAGAAGAAGAAATTCAACATGAAAATGCAACTCGATGTTTCTTGTGCAAAAATGATTTTACTATTGAGAATTATAAAGTTAAAGATCATGACCACCTCACAGGTTATTATAGGGGTGCTGCTTGTAATAAATGCAACTTGAGCTATCGTTTACCACTATTTATTCCTGTGGTTCTGCATAACCTCAGCGGGTATGATGCTCATTTTATAATACCCGAATTAGGAAGAGATGATGGTAAAATTGATGTATTAGCTGAAACTTCAGAGAAGTTCATCAGTTTTTCCAAAGAAGTTGGAAACGTGAAATTAAGATTCTTAGACTCCTACAGATTTATGCCGTCGAGTTTGTCCAAACTTTCTGAAAATTTAAGGAAACAAGATTTTGTTGAAATAAAGAAGATTGTAAATAGCGACAAACTGGATCTGGTACTTCGGAAAGGTGTTTTCCTATATGATTACATAGACAGTTTAGAAAAATTTAATGAAACATCACTTCCAGCAAAAGAAGAATTCAAAAGTAAACTTTACGACATGGATATATCTCAAGAGGACTATGATCATGCATGTAGAGTATGGAACGAATTAGGATTTAGAACATTGGGAGAATATTCAGATTTTTATGTTAAATTAGATGTAACTTTACTATGTGATATAATGGAAGAATTTAGAAATACTTGTTTTGCAGCATATGGATTGGACCCTCTTCATTCATACACTTCACCTGGACTAGCATGGCAAGCCATGTTGAAAGAAACAAATTGTAAATTACAACTTCTTACTGATATAGATATGGTTTTAATGTTAGAATCAGGAGTTCGAGGGGGATTGACGCAAAGTGTAACCAGACATGTTAAGGCGAATAACAAGTATCTGCCCGATTATGATGCATCAGAACCAACAACATTCCTGGGTTATTTCGATGCAAATAACTTATACGGATGGGCAATGTCGAATCCCCTTCCATATGATAATTTCAAATGGATAGACCCAGAATCAATTGGAAACATAATGGATATACCGAAGCATGGTGAAACTGGTTACATTTTTGACGTCGATTTTGAATATCCTGAACATCTTCACGATCATCATTATGATTTACCACTTCTTCCAAAGACTGAAATTTCCCCTACTGGAAGATGGCCAAAATTATTGATGACTTTAACCAACAAGTCTCGGTATGTCGGACACTACTGGATGATACAACAGGCTTTAGACTTAGGATTGAGAATTACAAAAATTAATCGAGTACTACAATTTTCTCAATCTTGCTGGTTAAAATCGTACATCGACAACAACACAAGAAGAAGAGCTGCCGCTACATCAAGTTTTCAAAAAGATTTTTTTAAACTAATGAACAACGCAATATTTGGCAAGACTTTGGAAAACAAAAGGAAACATAAGGATATCAAATTGGTAACTGATCCAGTAAAATTACAGAAATTGGTGCAACAACCAAACTTTGGTTCATCTGTAATTATTAATGAAAATCTAGTTGTTATTTCCATGAACAAGAAGTCAGTTTAAATGGATCGTCCTTTGTATCTTGGAATGTCAATCTTGGATATTTCAAAAACACATATGTACGAGTTTCATTATAAGAAGATGGTTAACTATTATGGAAGAGAGAACATTGGTATTGCATATATGGATACGGATGCACTAATTTACTGGATTAAAACAAATGACATGTATGAAGATCTACGCACCTTTATATATAAAGATGATTTCGACTTTTCCGATTATCCTAAGGATCATCCAAATTACGACTATGACAGAAACAAGAAAGTATTGGGAAAATTTAAAGATGAAACAAATGGTGTGCCAATGATGGAAATTGTAGCATTAATGTCCAAACTGTATTCGTTTCAACTGTACATAAATGAGAGGAACGAGCATCAAGTCACGAAGAAGGCCAAAGGAATAAAAACTTCTTTTCTTAAGAAGAACGTACAGTTTGAACATTATAAAAGATGTTTGTTTGAAAATGTTGAAACAACTGCAACGTTTAACACTATTAGAAGTTATAATCATCAACTTTTTAGTGTCAAACAAACAAAGTGGGCATTAAGCTACAAAGATGACAAGCGCCATATTTTAGAAGATAAAATTAATACTTTACCATTCGGCCACTACTTTCTAAACCCTATCGACCAGTAAACCTATTCTTCGTCCTCTACCTTTTTCCTTTTTCCTTTCCGTAAAGAAGAGGGGACATGGCAAGCCCAATGCAATGTTCCCTCTTTTTTACACTAATATGAAATGGCCTTGACCTATATTCAAACTATATAGATGAGAATAAACTATTCTATGGATCAGTATTTTTACATGCGGTGTACAAGCAACATCTGAAGATGGAAAGTGTGAAGGACAAGATTGTAAATGAACTACATAAACCAGCAAGAAGAAGATTTCCAAGAAGAAGTACAATCATTAAAGGAATGAATGATCTTTATCAAGCTGATCTCATTGAAATGATACCGCACAGTAAATTAAACAAAGGATTTAAATATATTTTAACAATTATAGACTGTTTTACTAAAATAGCTGACGCTTTACCATTGAAGGATAAGACTGGTAAAAGTGTTACAAAAGCTATGGAAACCACAATACAAAGAAATAAATTTAAAATTAAACATCTACAGACCGATGATGGAAAAGAATATTTTAATAAAGACTTTGGAGCTTTGATGAAGATATATCAAATAAATCATTATTCTACAAATTCTGAAGTTAAAGCTTCAATAATTGAAAGATTCAATAGAACATTAAAAGGTGCGATGTATAAAAAATTTTCAAAACGAGGATCATATGTGTGGTATGACATATTACCACAACTTATAAAACAGTATAACAACAAATATCATCGTACCATTGGAATGAAACCTATCCAGGTAAATAGTGCTAATGCCAAAATTGTATTACAACGCATTAAAAATAATACAACACCGAAATTGGAAAAATTGCAACCAAAGAAGTTCAAGGTCAACGATAAAGTTCGTATAAGCAAATACAAAGGTGTATTTAGTAAAAGATATCTACCAAATTGGACTAATGAAGTATTTACAATTTATAAAGTGCAACCAACTATACCTGAAACCTATTTATTAAAGGATAACAAGGGTGAATTACTTCAAGGTGGATTTTACGGACACGAATTGTTGAAATCAACAGTCGGTGATGTATATCTTGTCGAGAAGATTTTACAAAGGAAAAAGGATATGGTTAAAGTCCGGTGGTTAGGGTTTGATAAAAGTGAAGACTCTTGGATTCCTTCAAAAGACTTAGTATAGTTGTTTAATAGCTCATTGTGTGTTTAACCTTTATACAAGATGGAGATTGTACAACAAAAAGATCGATTTAATATCAATAACATTGATGAATTGACAGTTGACAATGATAAGTTAAATCATGGAAAACATGGTGAATTACTACCAAATGCGATAAGATGTCTAATAACTGGTCCTTCAAATTGTGGAAAAACTAATGTTGTTTTTAACCTTATAACTAATCCTAAAGGATTGCGTTTTAACAATATATACATTTTTTCAAAATCATTGCAACAACCAAAATATCAATTATTGGATAAAGTACTTGCAAGTGTACCTGAAGTAAATTTTTACAAGTTTAATGCCAGTGAAACAATTATGCAACCAAATGAAGCAAAACCATTTCCTATTTTTATATTTGACGATGTTTCTTGTGAAAATCATGACACAATAAGGAATTATTTTGCTATGGGAAGACATCATAATATTGATAGCATTTACATTGGTCAAACATACAGTAAAATTCCAAAACAACTCATAAGAGACAATGCAAATATGTTGATCATCTTCAAGCAAGATGAAACAAATTTAAAGCATATATATAATGATCATGTAAATGCGGATATGTCATTTGAAAAATTTAAAGAGATGTGTGGCAAAGCATGGAATGAGAAATATAGCTTTCTCGTTATTATGAAGGAAGAAGATATTAAAAATGGTAGATATCGTATTGGGTTGGATAAATTTGTATTTATGCGTTGAACTACCGATGCTACATCTAGTTACAAGTTGAACTTCACAGTGTAAACATGGTGAATCAAGAAAAACTATTGAAAGAAATAAAATCACTCAGTGATTCTATTAGGATGAAGAATCGTGCATTGAGGATGGGTTTAAGTGAAAGAGAAGAATTTCTAGAGACTACATTTAAACCTATTACGGAACCTTTAAAACAGATATCAGAAACTATTGGTAAACCTCGTTATGAAGGAGATGTTTTACTACCAGTTTCTAAACAAGAAGTACAAGCATTAAAAAAAGAAGAAGATGATGATTCATATACAAGTGCTAGTGAGCAAGAAGAAACAAAAGAAGAAGAACCGATTGTTGAAAAGGAAGAAGAACAGCCAATACCTGAAGCTGAAAAATCTATTCCAAATTTAACTCAATTGAGTAGCGATATATTACAACATGGACCTCTTGGAAGAAAATATATAATGAAAATGCTACATGACATGAAATCAAACCCGAATTTGAGTAGATCACACGTATACGGAGCAAGAATTGATGGGAATGAATTGAAGATTGGCAATTCAAAGCTTGAAATAACACAAGACGATTACATCATTATTGGTGAGCATAGATATGAAGGAACAAAAGGATTATATGAATTAATTTTTAAAAACATACCACTAAGATATTCATCCAAAGATTTAAGTGTTTTTAAGGAGATTCTCCAAAATACTAACGCTCATAAAAGAAACTACTTAAAGGATGCAATGATTAATCGTTCACGTGCAACAAAATATAACATCATTATAAAAAAGTTGTTTCCTCCACGAAAATTGCCAACATTACGTACTGCACCAGCGGTGAGACAACCACTGAAAAGAAAATCTTTATCACTTATGGATTTATCACTTCTTGAACAACATGGTAAAAAGAGTAAAGGAGATACTTCAACATCTGGTAAAGGATTGATGAAAAATCTATACAATACAAATGTGATTTACTACAACGACATCAATAAATTGGTTAACCGAATGAGACTATTGCATGAAGCCATGGAAGCCGGTCATACGGGTTTGAATAATGAATGGGTGGCTCTAGTTGATGAACTTAGGAATCGTGGTATAGTTGTATAATTGTCCGCGGATATAAAAGAGTTGCAAGCGTAAAACGTATCAGTTCTAACATGAGCGTCGACAAGTTCGGACGGTACTCCGCGTTAGGAGTGCAAGTTGGAGAAGACAGAAAAAGAAGTGGATTACCGCAAACACCTGAAGGTGACTATAGCATAAGTAATAAACGTTTAAAACTAGTTAAAGATCCAGAAGAAGATACTGATGGAGCAAATTTGAAGACAGTAAAAGAAGCTACTTCAACATCATTGAAATTACATAAGAATACTTACGATGTTAAATCACATAGATTAATTAATGTTGGTAAACCAACTGAAGGTTCTGATGCAATTACTAAAGAGTACTTATCATCTGAACTTTCAAATACTTTAAAATTGCAATGGGGTAATAACTTAAAAGATGGACAAACGTATGATGCTGGAAATTATAGAATAACCAACGTGGGAAATCCCAAAAATGATAAAGATTCAGTTAATAAAGAATATTTACATTCTATAATACCGGAAAAAACTGAACATGGATTTTCTTTTTATAAATTTATTATAAATGACATTGGATACCCAAAGGAAGACGGTGATGCTGTAAACCTAAAATACATCAAGGACAACTGTATTTTACAAGATGTTAATGGAATCGATTGTCATGGTAAAACATTGACAAATGTAAAGTTTGGTTCTCAACCAAAAGATGCTGTTACTATGGAACAATTATCTAAAGAATTAAAAAAGGAAACATCAAATTTTGAAAAACATGAAGATGCCGTGTTAAAGCGGGGAGATAAATTTATACATGGAAATAAAAAGTTTGATTTAATGCAAGGAAAAAATGATGAATGGGATGCAGGACATAAAACAATAACAAATGGAAGATTTGGTATAAAAGATTCAGATGTACCTCTTATGGTACAAACATTAATTGCAAGTGGTGGTAGATTAGATACATACGATGGTCGTAATAGAAGAATAAAACATATTTATCCTGGTTATGAAGAAGATGATTGTGTTACATTGAAACAAACAATAACTTGGGATAAACACTTTGGGACCAAATATGATGCAAAGATGAAGAAAATAATTAATATTTTACCAGGTGAAGATTCAAATGATGCTGCTACTATTGGACAAGTCATAACAACATCAAAAAGTGATTCAACCGCATATACTTGTAATGATAAACGTATTATGCAGTTACAAGATCCTCAACATCCGAAAGATGCTGTAACTTTAGATTGTTTAATAAGAATAGTGGGTAATTTACTTATTGATACCCACAATCATATAGCTAGTACAACGAGTCATGTGATGATTCAACCCGATGAACGAGAAGCTTGGATTAAAAATAGAATTATAAATCAGTATATAATTAATTTGAATAACTAAGTCTTTAAATATAAAAGATTTTGCACAAGTTATTCATTTGTGTAAAGTATCTCGTGGAGTAAACACGCCAGTTATATAAGACAACATAATGAAGACCATATCTCTCAGTCATCGTCAAGACAGCGGCAAGAGAGGACGTGGTATAACATCAGCTGCATTATCCCTGCTCAGACGGATTCCAGTTGGTGCTGTTGTAAATCGAACGATAGACACTTTACCATACGAATTACATCTGCCCGGAGGTTATCAATATTGTGGACCTGGAACTAAGTTGGCAAAGCGTTTAGCAAGAGGAGATCCTGGAATTAATAAATTAGATCAAGCTTGCAAGGAACACGATATAGCATATTCAAAGTATAAAGATTCAACAAATAGATCAATAGCAGATAAAATTCTAGCGGAAAAAGCTTGGCAAAGAGTAAAATCAAGTGACGCAAGTATTGCAGAAAAAGCATCGGCTTGGGCAGTAACTACAGCCATGAAGACGAAAGCAAAGTTAGGTGGTGGAAGACGTCGCAGAGGAAGACCTGCAAAGAAAGGCGCTCCCAAAAGAGGTGGAAACATTAAAAAAGGACGTCGTAGAACTCATAAGGCAAATGTAAAGAAGACTTCTGTTTGGCAAATGGTAAAAAACGGAGCAGGTTTATACCTAAGACCATACCGTGTGTACTAAATAAGAAGAGTCAATTGATAATTCCAAATAAAGCCTTAACAAATCATCAGTTAAATGATTATGTAAAATGTTTGAAAATACCATTCTTTCGAGGAGTTTTTATGAAAGATGCATTACCAACTAAAATATGGAAAAATGAAACTGGAATAGTAAATTTGGATTCCACCTATGGTCCAGGCACTCATTGGGTATGCTATAAAAAGCTCGGACAAACCGTTTACTACTTTGACAGTTTTGGCAATCTACCACCGCCAAAAGAACTTCAACATTATTTTCGAAACTCCAAAAACATTTTTTACAATTACAAAAGAGAACAACCTAACAATACTGAAATATGTGGGCATTTATGTTTGGAGTTTCTAGCGAAAAGTGTCAGTCAGCTTTAAGATGTCATCGTATACAGTGTCATTGAGTGGAAATTCATCCACATTGAAAAGTACGCTGTTCCCAGCATTGCGTCTATCCAAGGAACGATTATGGGAAGCGGCATTACTTGATTTGACTACCTACAACTCAATTCCCAATGTTACGGAAGGGAAGAATAATTTACTACATTATTATGAAACTAAGGATGCTGCAGGAAAATACTCAGAATTGAAAATAATTACATTTCCTACTGGAGCTTATGAAATCGATGATATAAACCAATTATTACAGAAACAACTCGGAGAAGACAATATTACCGTTAAAGGAAACAATAATACTTTAAAAGCAGAAATAACTTCGAAATATTATATTGATGTCAGCTTGGAACAGTCGATTGGCAGTTTACTTGGATTTACAGATACAAAAAAGAAAATCTTAACTCCTGGAACTACTCATTCAGGTGATTCAACTGTAACAATATTGAAAGTAAATAGTATCGATGTCACGTGCAACATTATACACGGATCTTATAGAGATGGAGTTAATCAACATATTTTACATACATTTTATCCAACAGTGGCTCCCGGTTTTAAAATTGTTGAGAAGCCACAAAACTTGATATACCTACCGTTAAACACCAGTTTCATTTCAGACATCGTACTGAACATATTGGATCAAGACGGTCATAGTGTTGACTTTAGAGGAGAAACAATTACTATACGGATACACATCAGAGCAGCAACATAAAAATCAACATGGGATTATCATTTAAACCGCAACGGAAGAGTCGGGAGCTCAGTAGCTCCTCGACATTGGAAGAGTTAACATCGGAAAACATTCGTTTTCTACAGAAGATTGGATTGAAACTTAACAGCGATGGATATCCTGGATATATCTCAAGGACCAACGTTCGACGAAACACTATGGGAGAAGGAATATCACACGCACAACCCTTACACTTCATCAAAATTAAACAATAACGATGAAATAAGGATCCCCATTCAACAACAAGATATTTACACTTTACCGTGTGAAAGTTACTTGTACATCGAAGGACGGGTATTAAAATTGGATGGAAAAACTGCTTCAACAGTTCCTTTTATAAATAACCCGATGGCATATCTTTTTGATGAAATAAGATATGAAATATCAGGGGTGACGGTTGATTCAACAAAAAAGGTTGGTTTAACAACGACATTGAAAGGATTAACATCATTAACACCGCATGAGAAGAATTCAATAGTCACCGCCGGATGGGTTGCCCCCGATAAAGACACTATAACACCGGCTTCCAACGGTCACTTTGATTTTCATGTACCTTTACGATTGCTTTTGGGATTCGCTGAAGATTACAAACGGGTAATAATAAATGTCAAACAAGAATTAGTATTACTCAGATCTTCAACTAATAAGGACTTGATACTTGCAGACCCTGCAACTACGGAAGATAAACTGGAATGGCAACTACAGTTGGATAAAGTTGTTTGGAGAGTACCTCATGTAAGATTGGCTGATGAACATAGAATCCTATTATTGAGAAAGTTGAAATCTGACCGTGATATTGTGATGCCATTCCGAAGTTGGGAATTTCATGAATACCCTACACTACCTCAGACAGAACGACAAACATGGACCGTCAAGACATCAACTTACTTGGAACGAGCAAGGTACATAATACTCGGTTTTCAAACTAAGCGAAAAGATGTTATCACTGCAAATGCTGGTCAATTTGATCACTGTAAAATAAAGAATTGTAAAGTTTTCCTAAACTCTCAATTCTTTCCCTATGACAATTTGAATGTCATGTTCAGCAAAAAACGTTTTTCCATTTTATACGATATGTATGCAAGATTTCAATCGTCATATTATGGAAAAACTAATACACCACTATTATCACCTGACCAGTATTATTCCAAGGCTCCAATAATTGTAATCGATTGTTCAAAACAAAATGAATCGGTAAAATCATCAAGTGTGGATATAAAAATTGAAATGGAATTTGAAGAACCAGTAGCGGATGGAACTTCGGCATACTGTCTAATTCTACATGATAAAATAGTTACTTACACACCGCTGACCGGAATTGTGAAGAATGTACTTTAAGAAGAATTGTACAACGACTGCAAATTTTTGAGGTTAGAATTATCTGCTTCAATTTTTGAGGTTAGAATTTCATTTGTGAAAGACAAGTTGAAAACAAACAATTATGTAATTGTATAAATTTCAAGGATTTTACGAAAAATATAAAAGCGAGAAAATAATTAGTGGAAACTTCATTCTATCTTCAACCGTCATATGGGAAACATCATTCGCAAGATGAATTCTACTAACGGAGAAGAAAATACACCTCTAATGGATGATAATAGTTCAGATATAGAAAAACAAGTTGAACAAGAAATGGACGAGTTCCTAAAGTTTAACAAACATAAGAAGAGAGAAGAAGAAGAAGCTGAAAAAGAAGTAAAAAGGAAGAAGGTTGAAGTTAACATTACAACCAATATTTTAACAGAAGTATTTCTTCGGATTATCTACCCAATTTCTTCATGCATGACAAAAAGTATATCAGTTGGAATTTTAAAATCAATGGATTATTCACCAATTGTTATTTTAAATCATGGAAACAAAATGGTTACTTTCAGTGAAACTACTTGGGAATCTCTCATGAAACATTTACATCTTTTGGAGTGCTATTTAAGTAACAACACATTTGGAAGAAGAACAAGATTAAGTTTATTGGAATCAAATATTGAAGTTGATATAGTAAAACATCGTGGAGGACAAATTGTTCGCTTCAGAGATTTAACTACCCACAATGTTAAATTATATTTTACTAAAGAAGAATTTTACACTTTAAGTTGTACTACCGGTCCCGTCACCAGATATTTGAAACAACTAATATTTTCAAGTGCAATAATTAAAGACTATTTAATCGATACATTGGACAAACAACCTTTTGTTCCAATTTTATACGGTCCCGTGGATACTTCAATCTTTAATAGAATACCTCAAGAAGTTGAAATGTGGAGACAATTAAACAACTATCACACCAATTTTAATATCGATGAAGTGGCACAAGAAGTGAAAGAAGAAGAACAATCCTGTCTGTTATAAACGTCGGCTCATTCAATTTTTAAGTCAGTTGTTAATAAGACTTCATCATGAATAAACGGGTTTCGTTTTCTAATGCACCACACATAATGGAAGTTAAAAGAGGTATAATTGAATTTCAAGCTTTCCGAGGAAATGATGGTAATTTTATTATTAAAGAATTAGTAATCTTAGACATGAACACATCAGTAGTTTATCATTATTTGTTCAAACCTCCAGTACCATTTAATAGACTAACAACTAAAGCGAAAGTTACAAACAAATGGTTGAACAAACATTTTCACAACTTAAGATGGGATGAAGGTTTCATTAATTATAACATGATGCCGCACATTATGAATCATTATTGCAAAGAGTTTAAAATTATCTACACAAGAGGATTGGAAAAAGCAAATTGGATACAATCATTTACAAGCAACGAAGTGATTAATGCAATAATTGATAAAGATTTCCAATGCTACTTCAACGAACTTTGTATTTCATCAAAAAGTTTTAAACATCGAAGGTCGCAGTGCGCTTTAAAGAATGCCTACCGCTTGAATAGTTTCCTTCAAAAAAGTGGTGGGGGTAGTGTCTACTATAAAAGTAAGAGCGCTACCATGACACAGCATGAGTATTACTCGAACCTCCGAAGAGACAACATCTCCAACGGACATTCTTATTTACAAGAAAATTAACAATAACATCAAGATGGCATCGCAGAACTTACTTCAAAATTTGGTCGATCAGTTCAACGCTCATTCTAAATCATCAATTCTACCTACGAAGAAATGTTCTGAACTAAAAGAAGAAAAACATTACATCATTCATACGATCAAGAAAATGGAAACTTCAGTAAGTGATGCTATTAATTGCACATTGAGCGAGGCACCGTATACAGTTGGTGACGAACCGAAGTTTCAAATCTTCCTACCTACACGTTTTGTACAACTTCTTCAAAATGAAGATCTTCGTGTAGTTCAACCCGGTGCACTCTATTTGGTTTCGCACGGACCAAGTGGAAATAACTCTACTGAACTTACAATTCATGTAACACCTACTATTGATTAGTTTGTACATAACATTGTAAATATTTGTTTGTAATTGTTTCTCAATAAATATGATATAAAACAAAAAAATAAAAAGCAACATATTGTAATGTCTTTGTACATTACAATATGTTGCTTTTTTAAAAATTCCACGGAATGACCTTGACCCAATTTTGTGTGATAATAAAAGCAGAAATCTACTTGTGAACTTCATCAGTCTACGACTACCTTTCGTACCGTACACATCTCGCTCACTCTATTGCTTAATATAAAAAACTAAATATGTCTCTCAAAGTCAAGTGTGCATCTTACGATACCAACACCATTACAACTTTTGAACAACTCGAAGATTTAACCAACGAAATGCGAGTTTTACTTACCGGTGGTTATCACTTAACTGTTGATGTTAGTGCTACTAATACAAGGATGTTCACTAAAACAAAATATTGCGATGATGAAATATTTATTTCTACACAACCTACAACTTCTTCATCGCCTACTGGTCAACATAACATCAAGTTCCAAAAATATTACCAATGTTGAATAACTTTTGACAAACAAAACTACAACTAAAGAATCACGTGTTGAATGTGAGTTAATAAAAAGGATGTGATACTTGAATAAATAATCATTTGCTTCTCAGCTCTCACCACGACAAGACCTATTTAAGAAAATGTTGTACAGAATGATGATTCAACTTGATGGAAAAATCTATGGAAAAGATTACAACACTGTTGAACAAATGACTAAAGATATAGATGTATTAGCTAAAGAAGGATACCAAGCTAAATTAATTTTGAAATTTCCTGAAGTACATCCGCTATCAATAGAAGAACTAGTTGCTATGGCTAAAGCTGAGAAAGATAAAAAGTCTGAAGAAAACAAAGAGAAACAAACTTCTTAAGTATCAACATTCCTTACATTAGTAAGGTATAATTTTTTAAAACTCCATTTGGATGACCTTGAAATTACCCCCACCACTTTTCATAGTACATAAAACTCGCTATTCAACACTATACACTCTTATTCTTTCACTGGACTCCGCAGCATCAACATGGAAGAGCAAAAATACAAGTACAAACCTCGTTACTGTTGTGAACAACAGTGTACAGATTTAGGACCAATGATGGTGGATGGGTTAGCTTGTACTAAATGTGAATTCTTCGGATCTTGTTATTGCAAATGCAAAACAAAACAACTACCACCACCGGAATTGCGAACTTTCAAATTTTACAAATCAAGATATTTTCATACATGTTGTCCTCAAAGATGTTTCAAATTTCACCCTCTAGATCTTGCTCATTGTCAACGCACCAAGTCTCATCAAGATGATTTTTGTACACATATGATAAAAAGATGTAAATACAGATCAGATTGGTATTCCGATCCTGTAGAACCATCAAATGTGTAATTTCAGTTTTACACTCTTTTTTAAAACTTCATTTGGATGACCTTAAGATTTCCCCCACCACTAGTTCTAATTTTTATATAATATTAAATCATTCCACTTCCAACACTCTAACTAACAACATGGAAAACAAATTTATCAAGTTTGAACATATAATAACTGACAGGGAGGAGATGGAAGAATTGTTTCAAAACTTACTTTCTATCATTGACGAATATCCTATAAGATGGTTCAGAATTGTAGTTCAATATTTAAATCCTGGTGAATTGTTTTCTTCATCAAGTGAAGAAGATGAAACAACTACTTCGGTTCAAATAATTGAATTAAAAGACGAAGAAGAAGAACTAAACATTTTATTCAATCATAAGCTCAAGGTTCCCCATATAAAAGCCCCCTCCCTAGACAGCCCCCCTCCCTAGACGCCTGCTCAAGGTCACCATTATATAAGCCCCCTCCCTATGCGCCGATCCTCATTCCATCACCGACTCTCCAACAATGAACAACTCTCCATTGGCCCGAATGAATTCTAGTTTTGAAATAAACTCTAAAGATGAGTTACAAGACATTTTTAATATTTTACAAGAACTTGTAGATAATTTTACAACCATCAAAATGAATTTGGAAATAACATACGATTGTCCTATTTGTGATAAGGTTGAAAGTTTAGACGAAGACAGTTTACTAAATCTAACTCCTGCACCATCTGACACTACTGATGGTAATAATGAAGAGCAACGTCTTTACCCCACCACTTCTTTGTAATTCATCCTTTCCCCCCACCACTTCTTTATTTAACTAACATTTCTCCCTTTTACTTCTCATTCCGTCTTTGACTTCTAAACTATCAACATCACTAGTTTTAAAATTTCAAACACTAACACAATCATGATGGATATGATGGATGAAGTTCCCTTCGTAACTAGAATGGAAGAGGATAAATTGAAATTAGAAATTAAACGATTGGAAATGGAACAGGAAAACCAACTCGAAATGTTACATTTGTTCAAGCTTTTCAAATACATCATCTGGGGACTCTGCATTTACTTTCTCATCGTCGTCGGTTTTTGCATTTACAACTCTGTAATTCATCACAAAAGTTCAACTTGTTTAAACTCTGCTGTTGCACATTAATTCTATGTTCACTAATAAAATTCAAAAGTTACTTCAACCTATCCTACTATCACCAACTAGTTCAACTTAGAACTATTTCTGGTGGTAGTTGGGTAGGCTTTTTTAAAACTTACTCTGGATGACCTTGACATACTTTCCAAATCCCATTTATAAATTTGAATTTCAGTTTTCAACTAACTTTTAATTTATGTGCACTTTTAGTTCAACCCTAGTTACTTTGTTCGCAAATTCAGTTCAACCGACCACCAACGCTATCGCCATCTCCACCCCAATATTTAAACATCTCTGCCCCCAACACTTGCCCGAACATCTGCCCGTAGGGGCAGCTGCCCGGACATCTGTTCGGTTTTAAAAATATAAAAGAAAGGTAAAGGAGTAGGGGTGGCGCATGCTCACCAATGCAAAACTAAGGTTTGAGGTTAGAATTATCCATGGCGGCCGCCATGTCTGGTTCAGTTTTACCACATAGTGTCGGCGACCGGTTATTGGTCTAAAGGAGTGGGGGAAGGGGTGGTGGGGGGAGGTTGCCGTTTTATAAGCCCTCTCCCTAGGCGGCATTTCTCATTCGATCGCCAACTTTCATACGATAAACACCTCTCCCATGGCACGAATCAATTATCCCGCTATCACCAACTACTTCAACTTAAAACTATTTCTGGTGATAGTTGGATGGAATTTTTAAAAACTTACTCTGGATGACCTTGACGTATTTTCCACATCCCAGTTATAAGTTTGAATTTCAATTTTGAACTAACTCTTAATTTTTCTTCAACTGTTAGAGTTTCGTTAACACCGACGAATTTCAATTTTGAACTGACTTTTAATTTATGCGCATTTTTAGTTCAGCCCCACTTTATGCGCAAATTCACTTCACCCTAACGCCAACACTATCGCCAACTCCACCCCAACCTATATGGCATAACATATAACTACAGCATCTCATATATACCCTCTAACCCCCACCGGAAGCTATATGGCATAGCAGCTGGCGCTAGCTGCCCGAGTCAACTGCAGCAGCTGCTCGGGCAGCTGCCCCACTTCCGGTCTAGGTGTAACCAAAACACACTACTGTTTTCTTTATTCAGTTTTGTTCTCACTGTTTTTCTCCTAACGAGGTCAGATAGTTATGAAATGGTTCATATAAAAAGAGAAAGGTTTATCATTAAGTACACATTCTTTATTACATTTTTGGGGTAATTGGTTAGTTAATGAAAGAAATTACAAATTGAATTTTAACTTATACCAACTCCAAAAACTTTAATATTTAACTAAACTGATAGCTTTTGTTTTGGAGTTATTAACTTTATTTTCATTGAAAATGTTTTTATTCTAGAAAAGAAAATGTTTAGGTCACGAACTGACGTGTTCAATTATCATTGGTTCAATTATTAATTAAATTAAATATATTGGAAAGGTTAACTAATTAAATCAAACACTCTTATGAGTTTAAACATTTGACCATCTTCAAAATAAATAAACTACCATAGCTGTACTTTTTACAGTTTATTTTCCTTCATTAATCCTATTACCTATTGGTAAATAACAAATGATTCTCGATGTCATAATCCAAACCACAGAGCTCAGCAGACGACAGCGAGGTGAAATATGACGTCATCATTTATATATCTCCTTCTCACTCACTCTTGTACAACGTCACGTGACCGATGACTTGGCACAAAAAAGAATATCTTAGAACATCACTTCATTTTACTCTCGCATTAAAACACCATTAATATACGATCACGACCATCAGTATTTAAGAAGTGAATAATTAATTTCAAATAGCTATTTACTTTACTGAATAAAGACAGATAAATTTAATGTGAGAATGTTGATAACATTAAAATGTTTCTTTTTAATGACGCAAAGATGGAAAAAATCAACACGGACAGCCCCATAATGTTCATAATACGATTTTTTGTATACATTAACTAAACTGTAACCGTCCTGTAAACATTAAAAACTGTAGCTAACCTAATTCCAAAATAACAAAAAAAACCTCACAGAAATTAATACCTAATTAATTCTGGTCCAAATAAAGTCGGGTACATAGGTATTTTACAGCCTATCGAACTACATTAACTATTGAATTCACATTATTGAATAAAAACACGAGGTTTATGATGTACCCTCAGCCAGGGGTCGAGTTGGCACCCTCAGAAGTAGGAAGAAGAAGAAACATCGTAAAATGCGGGATTAAATAACTTTGTTATTATTTATATATGTGTTCAATGTATTATTAATTTGTGCCAACAAAATCACAAAAATTACTTAGAACAATTAATTGGTGCCTATAAAATTACATCCTGAAAGATTCTCGGCTCTTCTTGAAAATCTTCTCTTTTGTTCATAGTATCAGAGTATAATTGGAGCTGACAACAATAAAACAGCACTGTAATTTTATACCAAAATAAATTAAATGAACTTACTAACTTTCTGAATGATTATTAAGTGTTCATTTGTTAATGTAGTGAAAGTTATATATTAAATTTATTTACACGGATGTAACAAATAACGAAAAATGTCCTCTAGATATTATCATTATTACCTAGCCTTTCTTCTCTAGACTTGGTAAGCCCTTAAGCAGAGAATGTTTTGTTTATAAGTTTAGGTGAACTTGTGTAAGTCTGAAGTTGATAAACATGTTACGGTGTTATTATAAGTTGTCCATATGCTTATTAGGAAGTCAAATAATTTTCTCTATTGGTGTATGAGTAAAATTATATTTGGAAATAATTCGAAAACGTCTACTAATAAAATATTAAATTGTCTTAAACTCAAATATTAAAAATTGATTCGGTTAAAGTTAAATCATGCAGGTATGTAATTTTTTCGTTCAGTTTAATTTTTAAAAACGAAATGTTGGAATTTTTTTAGATTATCTAAGCAAAACTATTATAGCCGTTTTTGTTAGTTTTAAGAATTTGTAGTATATAAATTAACCGTGTACTACAGTTAATAACCTTGCCGATCGTTTTAGGTCTTAAATATAAGCAGATATGCTTTTATGTGTTGAACAATAAGAAAATAAATTAGGTAAGGCCAACTTGATCTAGGCCAAAAATTGTGAAATCGAACCATGTGCAACTTTTAAGCGGACAGTGCACTGCTGGTGGAAATAAAGCTGTATAAAAAAGGAGAATTTAACTTGAATACTGACTTATCATGATAACTTATTTCAATTACATTTACAATTAAAACGGATTAAAACATTTTTTTGTAATTTTATTTCAAAATATATCAGTGTCACTCTTATTTGGGTTTAATACTTATATAAAAAAAAACATGATTTGTAACACAATTTTTTATATTCATATATAATTTTTTTTATATTCTTAACTTTTAAGAATTCAATTCGAATTAGAATTTAGTGGACCTAACTGGCGAAACTAAAACTTTAAGTAGTTCGGGGATCAAAACTACTAACTGCTTAAAAATTATTGCTCAAGATAATTGATTACAATTTTAGCTATTAACTAACAAAACTTCTTACATGTCCTGAGCAAATGTTATAGCTTTCTTTTTAAATATGCAAATCAAATATTTAATGATTCTACTTATAATTAGAAAAGTGCGAAAAGTTATTATTACTGATTTACCGGTAGTTAAAAGAAAATCGATTCCACACTTTTTTCGTAATGTTTAGGTAAATTTGTCATTATGAGCTGTAAATGAAAATGCAAATAAGTGTTATAAAAGAAAAGTAAAAATAGGAATACCTTTTATTTGAAATGTGTCACACTATTTTAATTAAACTTATACTAAGAATTGCTTGAATAAACTGATTGAAAGAATTCTTAAAGAGAGCACAGTAGAAAAAAGTTAAATAGATTACTTTTAAATTAAAAATGCAAATGAACACTGAAGAAAGTGGATAATCTTCCGGTCTAGACCCTAGAGAAGAGACCTCTTTGTAATACTAATTGTATTTAAACTCATCCTACTCATCCTTACATTACTTTAAATTGTCCAAAAGAGTGAAGATGATATTTGATCAGTTATTGCCAATTGTATGAAATAATGCAATTAATGCCTTAGAAAACAACCACTTCCAAGAAGAAATTCTTCGTAAGATATGGTAAAATTATGTTGATTTATTAGCTTGTCTCCGCGAATAACATAATCACGCTCATTGGATTTTAATGCATAAATTGCTATTTTAAATAAAAATATAATTTTAATATTTTAAATACAATACTTTTGCACTTTGGAGATAATTCTTGTATACAAATATGTCCATAAAAATTTCCAAGTTCTTTCCAAACTTCATCATCTTACATAAAATACTATTTGATTTAGAACTTAAATAAAGCACAAGTTTTTTTTTTAATATTGAGTTTTTTATATTTTATACGGAAATATAAAACAAGCGAGTTTCATGTCTGTAGTTTTTATGAGTCTCTTCAAAGATGTTTTAAAAATTTCCAAGTAAATATTAAGTAGTTAGTCTTTCATTGAATAAACCACGAAAATCTTGTGATAGGATCTCCTCTTATTAAGGATGTGTGTTTTATGAGTAAAATAAAGAAAAATATTAACTTTTTATTTCAACTTATTAATTGACCTTATTTTTGTAGACTGTTATACCTTAAATATTATAACTGATCCCTACGGAAAGAATATAATTTTTTTAATACCCATTATTTATTGCAACAAAACTCTATCAAGGCTCATTTACTCCAGGCAAGGTTAAACGCTTTGTTGTCCTAAGGGTTTTGTTGGCTTAGTCTTCATACGTTATTCATTAAGTTCTTATTAAAGATTCCATATGACCCTTCTCACTTTGATAATAGCTTATAATCTATAAAATATAAGGAGTCATGAAATTAAAACACGCAAACTATGTATTTTAATACAATAGAACAATATTAAATATCTGAATTAATTGGTTTTAGCTCAAAAGAAAGTGTAAATCATATTTTTGGAGGTATTATTTCAAGACGAATATTTCTCATTTTTGAATTACAAAGTTTGAATCTTTCAAATATTGGACATATAAATAATGAATATTTCATTAAATATATATTGTAGACGATTTTGTATTGAAAATATATTATAAAATAGATTTTTGATCATTCGATGCTTTATTAAAATTTAGAACATTGTAGTCCTCTGTGTTTCTACAATGAAGTTTTTAGAAGAGTATTTCACCTTGATGATTAGAGATATGTCCATATTCATATTGTTTTTACATTATTAATGGAATATATTATCTGTTAGAACGTAATGTCACAGCGTGATAATATTTTAATTATTAAGCCTTTTTTCCAGTATATCAATGGTTAAGCCAAATTCCAGCAAGTTGTGTTGAGTATGAGGTTGTGTCATCGTGGAATTTGGTGGTCAGCCTTAAAATCTTATACTGATAAAGAAAGATATCATGAAATTGTTAAAGATTTAACTTAGATCACAAGAATTTCAGTACCTTAAAGATAAATCAATACGTTAAAAATTTAAAATATTTTTTTTATTTTTAAATTAAATATGATAGATGTTTTTATCCACATCAAGTTGTAATTTTAATGTCTACAGTAGACACTTGTTTTGGTATTCTTAATTCTAAAACTTTAATGTATATTTTATGCTTAAAACAAAATGTGTTATTTATTTTTTATTCTTTTCTTACCAAAAAACTGAACCGCACCCCCGCGGAAGCGCACCCGACCTTTGGAAACGTGCTTGCCCAAGGCGCTCCACGGGAGGGGCTCACCAACGCTCTCAGGAGTTCAGAACAAAGAAACAACTTGTGGAACCAGAAATTTAATTTAACCCAAAATTAACAGCAATATTAACAACAGCAAAAACAGAGCAAAATCGGGAACATCCAAGGTCCACAGTGATAAATTTGATAACAAAAGAATTTTACCAGAAGTCAATGTCACCAAGGTTGGCCAACCAGATTATCGATATTCAAAATTCAAGAACAACAGTCTTTCAATTGATTAGCTTATCTGAAACTTTAACTTTAAAATTGGCATTGATAAATTAAATAAATAAATAAATAACAACAAATAAATTTCAATAAATAAACATAACGAATTACAAACACAAAAATACACAAAAGAATTGGCGTGCCGAATTTTGAGGTTGACAAAAATAATTCCACCCGGAGACCTGTGGCGCAGGGCGGGCTCCTAATGGGATATTAACCTAACATAGAGACTACAAATAAATAAATAAATACTGTCACACATAAATAACAAAATATCACAGTTCATTGGTGGAGTGGCATATCACAGTAGTTCGTTTATGGCGTCATGGCAGTGGAAAGAAGAGCGTCGGCCTGCAGCTCCGGCAAGTGGGGACCAAGGCCATGTATGTCCCCTAGGTGGGCAGGCGGACGGACCAGGCCGGAACCATCATCTGCATGGCATTGTCGGTGGGACCAAGTCCCCAGCTGGACCCTGGTAAACCCCAAAATTTGCCAATATTTTTCCATTTAAGACACATTCAGTAGGCAATTAGTGTCAACAGTGCAAAAGGTAGAATTGCCACAAAAAATATTCACTGTTCCAGTTTGGACAATTTGCCACTACTAACCACAAAATGCTAACTTTTCAGTTTTAATCAATTTTACAAATTTTCATGAAAATTGTGACAGAAAAACATTTTAAGTGTGACAGACAGTTTTACTTTGACTAGAGAAATTACAGCAAAAGAAATGAGATAGGCCATAGGCCTACTCAGAAAATTACTAAAACAGGGGGGTGTGACTACAGCAAAATACTTGAGACATGAAAAACAGTTAAACTACATCTTAATATTAATTCTACAACTAAATTTAACAGGTTGAAAACATTTGACTAGGTTTAATGCATAAAATAATTCCATTTTTAACATCACAACAAAATTTCAGTTTTGGCTGACATTGCCCTTCTATTTAGCTCATATCTCAAAAAGTTACTGACCGAATTTAAAAATTTTACCTTTAAAAGTTGTGCCAAACGTGAGGCTTCAAAATAAAATATAAACCAGAGCTTAACTCCAAGGCTACTTTATTGTGGACCTAAGATTACCTGACACTTTACCCCAAACTGGTGTGCTACCAACAGTAAAAACTAGGCCTAATCCATTAATTATGAACCAAAATTGATAAAACTTTACATAGGCCTAGCTCAGGGCCTTAGGCCACTTTGAGAACACAAAAACCCTAGTAAACTAAACAGGAAAATGAGTTATAAAAGAAAAACCTTGGCAGCATCACCTTTTAGGCTATGAGCCTATTTTGACTCTACAACTTACAATAACCCCATCAGCCCACTGGGTGGCCAATATAAAGTTGCACTGAGCACAAACAAACAATATATAATGCAAAACAAACACTGAAACATCTTAATTATTACAGGAACTTGAAAAACTGTTGTTCTTGAATTTTGAATATCGATAATCTGGTTGGCCAACCTTGGTGACATTGACTTCTGGTAAAATTATTTTGTTATCAAATTTATCACTGTGGACCTTGGATGTTCCCGATTTTGCTCTGTTTTTGCTGTTGTTAATATTGCTGTTAATTTTGGGTTAAATTAAATTTCTGGTTCCACAAGTTGTTTCTTTGTTCTGAACTCCTGAGAGCGTTGGTGAGCCCCTCCCGTGGAGCGCCTTGGGCAAGCACGTTTCCAAAGGTCGGGTGCGCTTCCGCGGGGGTGCGGTTCAGATGGTAGCAGAGCGTGGTTGGCCCAAAATGCAGTCTCAAAAGAACAAAATTGATTGCTTTGCTTGAAACAAAGAAACAAAATATACAGAACACAGGTTCTGGCCTAAAACCATATTTTTCAGAAGACTGGTCATTTTTGGCAACGTGGTCGTCTGATCGAATCCAGTTGCATCGAACATATTTCTTAATTAAACTGGAAAATTCTCGTGACTCACCCAAAATGATGCGTTGGGAGGTTTAAATCACCGCATTACAGCACAAAAATCACTGGTAGAAAAGGTCTAAATTGATAAAATTTCTTTTGAGAGACAGTGCGACAAAATTGTACGTCTTGCGGTTACGTTCACCAACGGCACCTATGATCTTTTTCAGGACGTTGCGTTACAGCTGGTGAAAAGAAGAAAAACAACACCGAATATTCCAGAATGACAGCATACAGAAAACACTGGCCAGAAAAAAACAACACTATAACAAAATGAGACGTGACATCACACATGGTGGGCAAAACGTCACGGCTCAACCTCCCCCTCCAAAAGGGGAACCACCCGGCAAAACAAGGCAAACAACCTCTCCCCAAAACTAGAAGAACACTCACACCAGGAACGCTCAGGACAGTCTGAAAGCGGGGGCGTCAAGTTTTCCCAAAACCAGGGGACTACTCACCCAAAGTTTTTGTGCAGGCCTGCAAAAAGAGAAACAGGGAAAAACCAGAACAGAGTGAAGGGGACAGAAAGCTGATCAGGCTTCCTGGCCCTGCACACTTCCCGCACAGACTTCCGAGCTTCTTAAGGATTTCCGCGGTAAGGCTTAAGATGACTAATGTGCACCTTCCGCAAAACCCTTCCGGTCTGGGGATCTCCCAGCCGGGCCGTCACAGGAGTGAGGAACTCCAAGATGCGGTGGGGACCTGTCCACCTGTAACACAGCTTGGCGGCTCTCTTGTCAACAGCCGAACTGGCTGGATGAGCCTTGCAGAAAACCAGATCCCCCACCTGGAAGGGGTTGTCAACTCTACCTCGGTTGTATTTCCTCCTCACAAGTTCTCTAGCCCTAATGAGATTACGCCTGGCCGCTTGCCAAGTTTCCTTGACATCGGGCGTACCAGGCGGTGGCAGAAGGTCGCCAATCCTCCAAACATTTGCCAAGGGGTTGTTTGGTTTGAAGCCAAACATCAACTCGAAAGGAACCGCCTTGTGACTCTCATGGGTAGCAGTGTTGAAAGCGAATTGGATCCAAGGGAGCTCTTGATCCCAGGTTGTCTGTCTTTCAGCATGGAAAGCGATGAGAGCGGAACGAAGATTTCGGTTGAACCTCTCAGCATGAGAAGGCTGTGGGTAGTAAGGGGATGTGGTCACATGGCGGATACCGTGCCCAAAGCACATTCTTTTGAAAAGATGCGAAACAAATTGGGTTCCGTTATCGGAAACTATGGTGGCGGGAATCCCAAAGTGTTGGAACAGTTGGGTTCGAAGTACCTGAACGGTGAGCTGTGCAGTGGCATTCCTTAAGGGAAAAAGCCAGCAGAACTTGGAGAAGGCATCCACACAAACAAGCAGGAAATTGTTTCCCGACTTGCTACGTGGGAGAGGCCCAACATAGTCGATGAAAACCTTCTCCAGAGGTCTCTCCGCCACCTCAGATGACAACAACCCTAACTTGGCATTCTGAGCGGGCTTACTGAGCGAGCACGTTTGGCAAGAACGCACCCGCCCCGCAATGTCCCGGTCCATACCCTTCCAGATGAACAGTTCCCTAATCTTGGAGATGGTCTTGTGGATCCCTAAATGCCCACCCACAGGGGAAGAATGAAAATACTCAAAGACCATCGGAATAAGAAGACTTGGCAGCACAATTTTAGGTTTACCCTGTTGCCGAGCTCGACAGCAGAGGGCACCCTGGGACAGAAAATAAGGGGGGTGGGCTCCCCCATTCTGGAGCTCACCAATGATTTTAGCCAGCTCAGGATCGTTTAACTGATGGGGAATGATATCCGAAAAGGCCAGAGGAAATTCCAGAAGCACGGCACATTCCGTCTGCTCCGGATCAGAAAGATGGTCGTCGGGGGAATGATACATCCTAGAAAGGGTGTCTGCAATGACATTCTGAGTGCCTCGTACGTGTTGGACGGTAAACTTAAGGGACGAAATTTGCACCACCCAACGACCAATTTTCCCGAGCTGGCGAGGGTGCGCGAGAAGCCATGAGAGTGCCTGGTTGTCGGTCTCCAGCAAAAATTCCTTATGTTCAAGGAACCTTCGGAACTTGTTTACACCAAAGACAACAGCCAGACACTCCAGCTCGTATACAGAAGAACTTTTCTTCTCGCAAGATGTCAAAGTTCGAGAGGCGAAAGCGATAGGCTGCCTAACACCATCTACTTCTTGGGACAACACGGCCGCAATGGCTTGTGAGGAGGCATCCGTCTGCAAAATGAACCCACGACTGAAATCCGGCATCGCCAACACAGGAGGTTGCATCACCGCCTCCTTCAAGAGCTCAAAGGACGTCCGCTGCGCTTCACACCACTCAAACTTGGCGCCTTTCTTCCTGAGCGCATTCAAAGTTGCGGCCAACTCCGCAACATTGGGGATGAAGCGTCGATAGAAATTCACCATGCCAACAAACCTAGCAATGCCTTTGGCGTCCTTGGGCGGAGGAAACTCCCGGATGGCTTGAGTCCTAGCGGGATCTATGCGGACGCCCTTGGAGGAGACCAGATGGCCCAAGAAAGAAATTTCGGCTTGAGCGAAACTAACTTTGTCCGGGTTCATGGTAAGGCCAGCCCTACGCAAACGAGTCATAACTTCCTCCAGATGAACAAGGTGGTCCTCAAAACTCTCACTGTAAACAAGAAGGTCGTCCAAGTAATTAAACACAAACTTGAACTTCACATCGTGAAAAATGGAATCAAGAAGTCGGGTGAGGGTTTGAGCTCCCACAGCTAAGCCCATGGGGACTCGTGTGAACTGATACAAGTTCCACGGAACACAGAAGGCAGTGAGAGGTCGGGACTCCACCTTCAATGGAATTTGGTGATAAGCCTGATTGAGATCAAAAACAGAGAAATACTTGGCCTTACCGAACCAGTCGAAAGCAGAATGCAGGTCGGGGAGAGGGACGGAGTCGATTTCAATCTTGGCGTTGAGCTTGCGATAATCAATGACCATACGAGACTTTCCATTTGGTTTCGGGACAAGAAATGCTGGACTGGCATAGCTGGAATTGGAGGGTTCGATGACCCCATTTTTGAGCAGGTCATCAATGATGCCTCTGAGAGATTCCATTTTGGGTGGAGCTAACTTGTACGGGTGAGAACGTACAGGACGAGTGTCCGTGAGACGAATTTCATATTCCAGCAGATTGGTAGCCCCTAACCTTGGCGTAAGCACCTCAGGGAAAAGCTTGCAAAGATCCCTGATAGCCTCAGCCTCCGTCGGAGCTAGATGCCCTAGAGGATCGGTCTTGGTACCATTCTCTGTCTCAGGCTCTACAGCAGCAGCGGCACTCAAGACCTCATCAGCAAAAGGAATGGACACTCGTCTGGAAAACCGAAAGTAACACTGACCTCGACCTAAATCCAAAATTAGGCCAGTGTGTTTGATGAAATCCGCTCCCAGGATGATTGGAAAGCAAAGGTCCTTAGCCACAAGAAAGCTCCACACCCAGGAAAAATGCTCAATCTTGATTTTGATTTGAGCTTCGCAATTGATGACAAGAGGTGATTTAGAAGCAGTCCAGCATATAGAAGAGTTTGGCTCAGTCTGCCTGATGAAACCTCCAGAAAATAATTCTTCATAAAACGCAAGGGAGATTAGACAACGGGCGGCTCCAGAATCCACAAGGGCCTTCTGCACCGTGTCTCCAGCTAAGATGTTCAGGCGAGGGCAGACTGAGCGTGCCGCTTTGACCCCCATCGAGGCAACCCCACGCATCCCCCGCAACAGAGGCTCCTTCTCAGCAAAATCAGATCTAACTACCTCTTTGAACCCCTTTTGCAGCATTCCACTAGAAGTCTTAGAAAAAATCTTAACATCATCTTTTACTTTATTCCCCGAGGACTCCCATGACAAGAACCCCCGGGTCCTCACAAGTTTTTTGGAAGGTTAGCATTCCTTCTTCCTTGTTGACAGTCACGTCTGACGTGACCAATACCACCGCATCCCCAACAGGTAGGAACACGCCTCTGCTGCTCATTGGTGGGAGACGCGTGGGATACCCCGACAGAAGCCACCGCGACACCGGGTCCGCTCCGGGGAAGATGCCCCAGGGACTGGGCCCTTTGAGAATCAGCGGCCTGGACAGTGCGTGAAAGGATGGACAACCTATCCAGGTATATAACAACAGCAAAAACAGAGCAAAATCGGGAACATCCAAGGTCCACAGTGATAAATTTGATAACAAAAGAATTTTACCAGAAGTCAATGTCACCAAGGTTGGCCAACCAGATTATCGATATTCAAAATTCAAGAACAACAGTCTTTCAATTGATTAGCTTATCTGAAACTTTAACTTTAAAATTGGCATTGATAAATTAAATAAATAAATAAATAACAACAAATAAATTTCAATAAATAAACATAACGAATTACAAACACAAAAATACACAAAAGAATTGGCGTGCCGAATTTTGAGGTTGACAAAAATAATTCCACCCGGAGACCTGTGGCGCAGGGCGGGCTCCTAATGGGATATTAACCTAACATAGAGACTACAAATAAATAAATAAATACTGTCACACATAAATAACAAAATATCACAGTTCATTGGTGGAGTGGCATATCACAGTAGTTCGTTTATGGCGTCATGGCACTGGAAAGAAGAGCGTCGGCCTGCAGCTCCGGCAAGTGGGGACCAAGGCCATGTATGTCCCCTAGGTGGGCAGGCGGACGGACCAGGCCGGAACCATCATCTGCATGGCATTGTCGGTGGGACCAAGTCCCCAGCTGGACCCTGGTAAACCCCAAAATTTGCCAATATTTTTCCATTTAAGACACATTCAGTAGGCAATTAGTGTCAACAGTGCAAAAGGTAGAATTGCCACAAAAAATATTCACTGTTCCAGTTTGAACAATTTGCCACTACTAACCACAAAATGCTAACTTTTCAGTTTTAATCAATTTTACAAATTTTCATGAAAATTGTGACAGAAAAACATTTTAAGTGTGACAGACAGTTTTACTTTGACTAGAGAAATTACAGCAAAAGAAATGAGATAGGCCATAGGCCTACTCAGAAAATTACTAAAACAGGGGGGTGTGACTACAGCAAAATACTTGAGACATGAAAAACAGTTAAACTACACCTTAATATTAATTCTACAACTAAATTTAACAGGTTGAAAACATTTGACTAGGTTTAAAGCATAAAATAATTCCATTTTTAACATCACAACAAAATTTCAGTTTTGGCTGACATTGCCCTTCTATTTAGCTCATATCTCAAAAAGTTACTGACCGAATTTAAAAATTTTACCTTTAAAAGTTGTGCCAAATGTGAGGCTTCAAAATAAAATATAAACCAGAGCTTAACTCCAAGGCTACTTTATTGTGGACCTAAGATTACCTGACACTTTACCCCAAACTGGTGTGCTACCAACAGTAAAAACTAGGCCTAATCCATTAATTATGAACCAAAATTGATAAAACTTTACATAGGCCTAGCTCAGGGCCTTAGGCCACTTTGAGAACACAAAAACCCTAGTAAACTAAACAGGAAAATGAGTTATAAAAGAAAAACCTTGGCAGCATCACCTTTTAGGCTATGAGCCTATTTTGACTCTACAACTTACAATAACCCCATCAGACCACTGGGTGGCCAATATAAAGTTGCACTGAGCACAAACAAACAATATATAATGCAAAACAAACACTGAAACATCTTAATTATTACAGGAACTTGAAAAACTGTTGTTCTTGAATTTTGAATATCGATAATCTGGTTGGCCAACCTTGGTGACATTGACTTCTGGTAAAATTCTTTTGTTATCAAATTTATCACTGTGGACCTTGGATGTTCCCGATTTTGCTCTGTTTTTGCTGTTGTTAATATTGCTGTTAATTTTGGGTTAAATTAAATTTCTGGTTCCACAAGTTGTTTCTTTGTTCTGAACTCCTGAGAGCGTTGGTGAGCCCCTCCCGTGGAGCGCCTTGGGCAAGCACGTTTCCAAAGGTCGGGTGCGCTTCCGCGGGGGTGCGGTTCAGATGGTAGCAGAGCGTGGTTGGCCCAAAATGCAGTCTCAAAAGAACAAAATTGATTGCTTTGCTTGAAACAAAGAAACAAAATATACAGAACACAGGTTCTGGCCTAAAACCATATTTTTCAGAAGACTGGTCATTTTTGGCAACGTGGTCGTCTGACCGAATCCAGTTGCATCGAACATATTTCTGAATTAAACTGGAAAATTCTCGTGACTCACCCAAAATGATGCGTTGGGAGGTTTAAATCACCGCATTACGCACAAAAATCACTGGTAGAAAAGGTCTAAATTGATAAAATTTCTTTTGAGAGACAGTGCGACAAAATTGTACGTCTTGCGGTTACGTTCACCAACGGCACCTATGATCTTTTTCAGGACGTTGCGTTACAGCTGGTGAAAAGAAGAAAAACAACACCGAATATTCCAGAATGACAGCATAGAAAACACTGGCCAGAAAAAAAACAACACTATAACAAAATGAGACGTGACATCACACATGGTGGGCAAAACGTCACGGCTCAAAACTATTGAGGTAATTTAAATTTTCGATAGTATTTAAGGCCTTAGTTCTACACTCGTGCAGTAAGCTGGTGATGTTGAATTTTAAAGATACTTACATTACAGACTTATTGATGTGATCTCTGTTTTATTGTTGTAAAACTACTTTACAACATACATGATTAAAACTAACGTGTTTCAGTGATCGTAAAGTTTTTGAATTTTAAATATAATTATCATGTTTTTCTGTGTTTTATTGCAATATAGATAATTCAAACAATATTACAAGGGAAAAGAGTAGAAGAAGTTTAGTTTAAAATAGTCTTAAGTTAGGGTCTTATAAAACAACATTAATGTTTCAAGACATCAATTAGCTGATCGGTTTTGTTACTCTAACCGCTCTATTTAATGTTTCATATCTCCTTCTGAAATTCACTTCTCACTGGCTATTCTCACTGTCATTATTGAGTCATAAAGTTCAAGGTTCAAAGTTTCAAAATCTCAAGGCTTCTCGTACGACAAATTGACAAGTGTTAGAGAAACTAGATATGTTTCCTATGGCACTTTTTTGAGAACACACATGGGAAGAATTAATTAATTTATTATGAGACACTTGCTTTTTTGCAAAGTCACAATTTATGTTTTTAATAAAAATATAGAATATACCAACCTACAATAAAGTCCGTTAAATGTTTAATCAAATATTGAAATGTTTTAATTAACTGTGAAACATAAAAGAGGTTTTCTCTTAACTATGATTGGAATTGAAGGGGTCAGTGGATGAAGGGGGTATGTAACAAAAACCTAGTTTTGAGATATTTGGCCTCAAAGTTTTAATGTTAGAACTTTTTTATTATTGCTTGGAAATGGTTGAAATTTTAGTTTTGTACGGCTCTATGTCAAAGAGTAGTGTCAAATTGTTGGTGCTGGCCCAGTTCAAGGTCACCTGAGGGATGACGTCATCGAGGTCAATGACCTCACCGATGACGTCATCGATGACGTCATCGATTGCGTCATCGATGACGTCATCACTAATGACGTCATTTCTATGACGTCACACCCATGACGTCACAGAAATGACGTGCTGATGACGTCATCACCCCTTACGTCATCAAAATGACGTCACCGACGCCACTGAGGTCAAGGTCACGCCGAAACTTAAAATTTTTTGGCACTTTTGCCGTTTCTCGCACTACGCTCCGAGTTTCAGTCAGAGTCCCCGTGACCTTGACCACTTGGAGCGAATTTTCGACGAGAAACGGCAAAAGTGCCAAGTTAAACTCGAGTTTCTGACATGACCCTGCCTAAATGGGCAATCGGTTATCCCTCAGGTGACCTTGAACCAGAACAACACCAACAATTTGATATTACTGTGACCTTGAAAAACCTAACAACGGAGCGCCGACACCGATGCGCACCCCACGACAGCCACCGAGTGACTGACTGTCAGGCTCTGTGTACTCTAGGTATATGGGGAAGTGGAGGGGGAAATCTCAAGGTCATCCAAATGGAGTTTTAAAAAAGTTGAAGAGTAGAAAGACTACTCTTGTGCTTCCTGGGCGACCTCATCAATTTCCAACGGATCTGTAAACCAATCCGATCTGTAGCGGCAGGAGTCCAGAAAACAGGTGCACCACCCATCAGGTTGTCCGTAGCACTTCCGACAATTGGTAAGATTGGAGAAATGAAATTTAATACACCGCTGCGGACAACAAGTGTAAAAGTAGTTGGATTTGTAGATTTTGAAAGTTTGTAGTACCGGTGGTGGCAGCTGTTGGTTCTTGCATCTACACCTGCAACATCCAAAGCATTCACATTGCCGGCAGGCCAGCCCGTCCACTTGCCATCTTGGTAGTAGGAAACACTTGCCCTCGCAGCAATAGGTTGTCCCTGTCTCTTCCTCCCAAAGCTTCTTTGCACAATGGACGACGCCTTGTATCTCTAAACACTTATGCTCGCAACATGAGACACGCTTAGTTTCCATACTTGATGTTGCTTTGGCGAGGGAGCAAGATGAAGTGATGCCGTGGCCAGCAGGAATGGAGCTTATATAAACTAAGGTGAGTGGAGGGGGAAAGGTCAAGGTCATCCAAATGGAGTTTTAAAAAAAAGAAAAGAGTAGAAAGACTACTCTTGTGTATCTATAGCGATTTCATTGATAGTGAGTGCTTCTGTATGCCAAGTTGATCTGTACTGACAGGCTCCTAAATAATGTTTGCAAAAACCTGCAAAATGATTGTTGCACAATTTGCAGCCAGTTAGCTGTTTTAATGTGAATTCAATGCAACGTTCAGGGCAACAAGTGTACTTATGCCCTCTCATCTGGTACACATGGAATGTCTTCAACTCCGGTTTCGGCTTCTTCCAAGACTTGCACTTACACATGCATTGACCAAAAGCTTCACATTTTCTACACGCCAGGCCATCCGCAACATCAATGTCATTCGGCCATGAAAAACATTTCCGTTCGCAACAGTAGTTGAGTTGACTCTCCATGTTGCTGTGGTGAAGGTGCGCGATGAAATGATGTTGCAGTCATTGAGAGTGCACGTTAAATAAACTCAGTGGAGGGGGAAAGGTCAAGGCCATCCAAACGGAGTTTTAAAAAAGATAACTAGTCGTCCTCCTCCTCCTCCTCATCCGTTGTACTTAGAGAGCTGTCAGACGAAGAGCCCCGTGCAGGTGCTCCCCAGATGAAAAACAAATCAATTTTAAAACGAAGACCAGGATCTTGCATCATCAATTCCTTTAATTTGTCACATACTAAGTCGACCTTGTGTAAGGTGTCAACAACAAGCTTCCAATTCGTTGGTTCAATATAACTTGTAGTAGAGTCTGCCTCGCTGATAACCACATCCTCCGGCCGTATTGGAGTGTAAAGATGTGTAAAGTTCTTCGGCTGTAGCTGAGGTTCAGGCTGGCTGGAAGTAGAAGGTTGAGTGTGGACCCCTGTCGCATCGAAATCCATAGTCATTCTACATTCAATGTTGGGGTTTTCGTTTAATACATACACCAATTTCTCATGCAACATATCCACTTCTGCCGAGTCTTGCAGATGAACATTCCAGGAAAATGGCCATTCTTCATCCGTAGTGGAGTCAACTCGAGAAAGAGTGCTGTCCGCCATGATAGCTAAGCAAGGAATGATGTGAGCTACAGACTGTGGTAACAGTATTGAAAAGTAGAGGGGGTAAACCAAAAGTATGTGGAGGGGGTATTTTCAAGGTCATTTAATTTGGGTTTTAAAAAAAAAGGAAATAGTGGAGGGGGAATTCTCAAGGTCATCCAATTTGGGTTTTAAAAAAAAAAGGAATGAAGGTTACTCCTCTTCAGCCTCGTTGTCCCCCACATCCTCATTAGCCTCATCTTCATCGACGTCAGACTCGTCGTAAGGGTAGATCGGGGACATGGGCGAATATTGTGGTGATTGTTGACCGTTGTTATCGTCCCCTTGCATTCTGACTTGGGACCAATCATAATTTAAATTCATTTGTATTATGATTCCAGGGTTGTCCCGCAGTATTTCCTTCATCCGTTCGCAAATTGTTTCCAAATAGTGTACACTATCGATCGACAGTGTCCAACCCGTACTTGTACCGACATCAGTAGTGGAGTCAGCTTGGCTGATGGTGTTGTTGTCTGCCATGGTTGCTTGTCGGACAAGGAATGACGGTTGATGTGATGCTCATGCAGGAACATGGTGAAGTGGTGGGGGGTGTGGTGGAGTAGTGGGGGAATTTTCAAGGTCATCCAAACGGAGTTTTAAAAAAAAGGAAAACTTACAAAGTAACATTGAAACTTTCCAATTGATGGTGGCGAGCGTTTTCTTCTGCAACCTTGCCGACACATGTGACTATGCCGTACAGTATGAAAAGTACAACCATAATAAGGCCGAACAATAAAAGATAGCCGTTGACTATCATGATATTTTCTGAGTGGATCTGTTTTCTTCTTATCGCCCTCTCCTGCATCCTCTTCTCCAACTCGTGGACGAAGTCACAACATGCGTGAGGACATCTTTCATCTGTTGGTAGGTTTGCCATTGTTGATGTTGTCGGTGTGGCTGTTGAAGATGGAATGAGGTTTCCAATCGCGATGTGCCATGTACACCAATAGTCAAGTGGTGGGGGTAACAAAGCAGTGGAGGGGGAAGTTTCAAGGTCATCCAAATTGTGTTTTAAAAAAACCCATCTTGTTACTGAGCTTATATGTCAGTAACAAGATAGGTGTTTCTGCTCTTTTACTTCTTTAATATAATGAAAAAATATACATATTCTACAATGGTTAGGACAAGAAATACAACTGCTAGTCAGCTGAAGTAGTCCAAGTTGTCTGGCTCGGTCTTCATGGACGCTGGTGAGGAAGCCGTCGAGGAGTGTCCAGGCTCTTCCTTTGACTGCCGGGTGTTCCGTATATTGCAAGCGTAAACTTGCACATTTATACGGTAGCCTCGTGCCACCATCAGCTGCAACTCCTTGTATAAGTCGTTTAGCTCCTGCTGAGTCTTGATGCTCACCTCCTCGTAACTTGCGCAACTAACGTTCAGAGACATCTTGATGTTGCTAGGTTGGCTGCTGGAGTAGAAATGAAGCCGAGGCACAGCGCTTGGAGGTACATGAAAAAGTGGTGGGGGTAATAGTGGTGGGGGTATAGAAAATTCAATTAAACAGTTCTAAACTTTTTCCATCGATACAATGGAATGGAACAAATAGCGCAGGTGTCCTTGTAATTTTCAAATCGAAACAGTGGCGCTAGAAATCCGAATTGTTTTATACCACCATCCTGTACGAATCGCCGAAGGTCTCTGACGGCGGCCTCGCCACAAGGCCTACAAAACTTTTCCCCGTCGTGGAACTTATACCAGGAGTATTCCGAATACCCTTTATTTTCCCTCCTGTAGCGTTTGACATCTTCTTTTATTGTTAGTGGGATGTTGTCTTGTAAACATGTTGGGAACAAGTCCTTGTGAGTTATAACTCGTTGTATGCAAAGCTCGTACAAGGTGCTCATCGTTTGCTAGTTGGCAACAGACTGACCGTTTTTCGCATCCAAGCAGGTTTGAATCCTAGTGCGGTAGTGGGGGTAATTACAGTAGTGGGGGTAATTGTGAAATGCAAAGGTCAAAGGTCAAGGTCACCCGCGAAGTTTAAAAAAAAAATGCAACATATCAATACGTGAAGTCTGTCACATATTGATATGTTGCATTTTTTGTTTTTTTTTATTTTTTTTGTCTTTTATGATTCGTTTATTTATAAAACATTACAACAACAACATATGTACAACATTAAAACTTAAATCTAACACTGCTGCTTGTCAGCGATGTGGATGGTCAACTCTGTAGAATTGCTACCCGTGCAGCCGTGGGACACCAGGTATAGACACCCGGGTTGAATAGAGCGAAGATCCTCGTTTTGTAGAAGATGGACGAATCTCTTGGGCAGGTACACCTGGAACTTTGGTTCATCCCCCGGAGTAAACGGTGCCTCGCTGAGACTGCAGCAGATGGCCTCCCCAACTGTAGTCTCCATCTTCTTCATAGCATGGATTATGTAGTGCTTCTCGTCTTTTAGTTCCGAGCACTTCTTTACAGGTAATATTGTTGACTTGGAGTGAGCATTGAACTGCTCGACCAAAGTCTGAAGGAACTGGTGAGATGCCATGGTCAGGTTACAGATCGTCTTCTTGCTCGGAGATGTTGTCGTCTCGGAATCTCGAGTAATACTCATGCCAGGTCCCTGTCTGCTCCCCACTTATATACTCTCCGTTACCCCCACCACTCCCCAATTCCCCACTTTGAAGGTAAGAGGCGAGTTTATAGGCATTTTTCAAAGCGCAATGTCTATCTTTATCATGTTCTGGGCTTTTTGTACAAATACATATGGTTTCCAGCATGTATTGATAATTCTTATCCAATTCCACATCATTAACCGGAACATGAGTAAATCCTTCGATCCATCTTTTCTTTTCCAGCCCCTTTGTGTAAATATTGGTAAACTTGTCTGAAAAGTGATGCATAATGTGATACAAGTCCGTGTAACTTGTAAAACCATCATACCAATCGATATGATGGAAGTGTTTTGAAATCCATCTGTTGGTAGTAGCGGCTTTACTAGTTAAAGACGAATAAGAACATGGTGGTTTAAATAAAAACGAATAAGGAACACTTGTATTCATGTCCAAAAACACAAGTTCTTTTATAATGAATCTATCATCATTACCACGAAACGCTTGAAACTCAATAATACCAGGCTTGGACTTTACTTGTTGTTCTTCTCCCTTGTCCATTTTGAAGGTCACACGTCTGCTCATTACGAAGTCAGGAGGTCAACTGATTTCCACACCACGGTAGGTACTACTTTTATACCAGGCCGTACAGTTGTTGGCGCGTTGGTGTATATTTAACGTGGGCACCGTCCCCAATAGGCCTAACCCCACAAAATGTTGGTTATTGTTTTAAAAAACTAACCATTGTCATTTAAGTTTCCATCTTTATATTTTCCTTATTTTCATTTTCATCACTAACACTTGATTCTTCTCCTCCATCTTCCTCTTCTTCCTGTTTTACTGATTTCTTATGTAGTTGAGCGTACTTTTCCAATTGTCTCCACATCTGTACTTCATGAGGAACTCTATTAAATATAGAAGTATCCACAGGTCCGTATAATATAGGTGCGTCCGGTTGTTTGTCCAAAGTGTCTTCCAGATAATCTTTAATAATCGAACTTGAAAACACCAGTTGTCTCAAGTATCTTGTTATAGGTTCAGTAGCACAAGTTAAAATAAAAAACTCCTCTCGATTAAGTTGAATTTTGTTATCATGTCTTGTTGTGTCTCTAAACCGTAGCTGATGATCACCACGTTGTTTAATGATATCAATTTCCACATTTGAATCCAAAAGTCCTACTCTTGTCTTTCTTCCAAACATGTTACTACTTAAATAGCATTCTAGTAGATGCAAATGTTTCATAAACGATTCCCAAGCACTGTCCGTAAACAAAATCATTTTGGGTCCATGAGTTAAAATTACAGTAGGGGAATAATCTGTAGATTTCATAACACCGATTAAAACACTTTTATCCAAACTGGAAGAGATTGGGTAAAATATTCGCAAAAATACCTCACTCAATATGTTTGGAGAAATATTATCTTCAATATCCCTTTTTCTCTTTTGTATAGTCTTTCTTCTTTTACCTTTTTCTTCAACATTATTACTGGCGTGAAGTTGTCCGCAAACGTTTTGTTCACCTCCTTCCTGGTGACCTTGAGGATCTAAAAACTCAGATATCTCCTTCTCAATATCTACCACATTTTCAGGTGTACCACTAGGAGAAGCCATATTGAATACGATGCTACCCATACAACAGTAGGCAACAAACTGATGAGGAGCGGTCTGTACGCTCTGCTTTTATACTCGCGGAATGAAACAAAACCGGTTCTTACAATACATTTTTAACAATTCCAGTTAAAGGTGTGTATGTTACGATTTTATCATGTAGAATTAAACAGTATGCAGTTGTATTAGCCGGTATAGCATCGTTGAATTCCATTTCTATTTTTATATCCACACTTGAAGACTTTACTGATTCATTTTGTTTAGAACAATCGATTACAACTATTGGGTAGGCATCGAAATATTTGTCAGGTGGTAATAAAGGTGTATTTGTTTTACCGTAATATGAACTTTGGAATCTCGCGTACATATCGTACAATATACTGTATTTCTTCTTAGTGAATGACACATTTAAATTGTCGTATGGAAAGAATTGTGAATTTAAATAAACTTTAATATTTTTCAAGTCACAATGATCAAATTGTCCTGCATGTTTAGTAATGGCGTCTCTTCTACCTGTTTGTAAACCAAATATAATATACCTGGCTCGTTCTACATAATTCGATGTTTTAACAGTCCAAGTGTGTCGATCCGTAGTAGGTAAACTGGGATGCTCATGAAATTCCCAACTTCTAAATGGAATAACAATATCACGATCGGCTTTTAATTTTCTTAAAAGTAGCATTCTATGCTCGTCAGCCAATTTAACATGTGGAACCCTCCATACAATTTTGTCTAATTTTAATTTCCATTCTAAAGTCGCATCTGTAGTAGCATCTGCAGCTTTAATAATGTCTTTATCGTTAGACGATCTCAACAAAACTAATTCTTGTTTAACGTTTAATATTATTTTCCTATAATCTTCAGCAAAACCAAGCAGCAAACGTAATGGAATATGAAAATCAAAATATCCATTTGGATTTGGAGTGATCGTGTCAATCGTAGGTAATACCCATCCGGCAGGTTTAAGTAAATTGGTTTCATTGGGTGTTATAGATGTTAATCCTTTTAAAGTTGTCGTAATACCTACTTTTTTAGTGGAATCAACTGTTACACCTGATATTTCATATCTAATTTCATCAAATAGGAAAGCCATAGGATTATTTATAAATGGAACTGTTGTACCAACAGTAGTACCGTCCTTTTTAGTAACTTGTCCTTCAATATATAAGTAACTTTCACATGGTAGTGTGTAAATGTCTTGATTTTGTATGGGAATACGAATTTCATCGTTATTGTTTAATTTCGATGAAGTGTAAGGGTTGTGGGTGTGATATTCTTTTTCCCATAGGGTTTCGTCGAATGTTGGACCCTGCGCTATATCCAGTATATCCATACTCGGTTAATTTTAATCCAATTCTCTCTAAGAAACGAATGTTCTCGCGTGTTAACTCCTCCACAGCTGAAGAGCTACTAATGCGGTTTCCCGTAGGTTGTTCGCTTTTAAATGTTAAACCCATGGTTTTGTATTAAAGTGTCGATTTTAAATGTAATCTAATCGTAATAGGCTCTTCTCTGAAGTCTACCAAGTTACCGTCTTGATCCAATACGCTCAACACGATGTCTGAAATGAAAGTGGTGTTCAACGGTAGATATACCAGGTTTTGTGGCTTTTCAACAATTTTAAATCCAGGTGGTACACTTGGGTAAAAAGTATGTATGATGTGGGTGTTAGCCCCATCCCTGTAAGCACCTTGTATAATGTTACAAGTTATGTCTATACTATTGACTTTTAATATTGTTACTGTTTTCTTACCGGAATGTGTTACATCTGGTTCTAATACAGGCCCATCGTTGGAAAATCCTAATAAATCACCAATTGAGTTTGGTTGAGTGAAATCTATATAATATTTGGAAGTAATTTCAGCTTTCATCGTATTATTATTACCTTTTAATGTTATATTGTCTTTTCCCATTTTAGTTTGCAAAAATTCATTTATATGATCAATTTCATAAGAACCTGTGGGTAACCTGCACTCTTGTAAGTCTGTAAATTTTCCACTGGCATCCTTTCCCTTATAATAATGCAATACGTTATTTTTACCTTCCGTAACATTGGGGATAGAGTTGTAAGTTGTAAAATCCAATAGTGCCGCCTCCCAAAACCTTCCTTTTTGCAAGCGTAACGCTGGAAAAAGGATACTTCGTAAAGTGGACGATTTTCCTGTTAATGATACCGTATAGGAAGACATCTCAATAGTGACTGATACTTTTAGCTAGAAATTCCAAACATAAATGGCCGCATATTGAAGTATTATCAGGTTGTTCTCTTTTATAGTTATAATATATGTTTTTAGCAGATTTAAAGTAATTTTGAAGTTCTTTTGGTGGTGGCAAATTACCGAAACTATCAAAATAATATACATTGTTATTTAGTTTCTTATAACAAACCCAATGGGTGCCAGGCCCTTCAGTATTATCCAAATTTACAATTCCAGTCTCATTTTGCCACATTTTCTTTGGTAAACTGTCTTTCATAAACACACCGCGGAAAAATGGTATTTTTAAACAGGAAATATATTTAAATAATTCAATATTGGTTAATGCTTTATGTGGTATGACCAATTGATTTCTTTCATTTAATATGCACGATAAGGTCTTAGGTAAAGACCTGCCCCGTTTTTTACCATTGACCATACGGTGGGCTTCTTCCTGCCTTTTCTTGTAGATCGTCGTCTTCTTTTTATATTTCCTCCATGTTTTCTTGTGGTTGACCTCCTTTTTACTCTCCTTCTCCTCCTTCTTCCACCTCCTACTGCTGTTTTAGCCTTCATACCTGCTGTTACTGCTAAAGCTGCTGCTTTTTCTGCTATGCTAGCGTCACTTGATTTTACTCGTTGCCAAGCTATGTCCGCAAGCTTTTTGTCAGCTATTGATCTATTTTTTGAATCGGCAAACGTGGAATATGCGATATCGTGTTCTTTACAAGCCTGATCTAACTTGTTTATGCCAGGATCGCCTCTTTCCAGTCGTTTTTTCAATTTAGTTCCTGGTCCGCAATACTGATAACCTCCTGGTATATGAAATTCGTATGGTAATGCGTCTATTGCTCTATTTACTATGGATCCTACTGGAATTTGTTTTAAAGCTTTACTTAACAGAGAAACCGCTGTGGACGTGATCCCACCTCCTTTTCTTGCAGTGTCTCGATATGGACTGATGTACTTGAACGTCATTATTGTCCTTTTATAATGGCAATGTGCAACTCATGTGTTAACTCTATGACAGGTTGCACATAAATGAAGTCATTTATTGAGTTATTTACTTAAATATCAATATCACCCCAATCTGATGATCTAAACTGTTTCGTTTTAGGGTTAATAAAGTATTTATTATAAATTTCTCGTTTAATATACTCACCTCTCATGGATTCAGCATAAGTATTATGACCTGATTTTCCTTGAAGAATATCTGGTGTAAAATGATTGTGTAAATCAAATATCGCATTACCTAAAACTTTTACAAGAAAATTAACAGTGACAGCATTATCTACATGTTCAGGGTCTTTAAGGTTTGTTATACGTTTATTATTACAATTATACACTTTACTATCCTTTAATGATGTTGTAATAGTCTGTCCTACAGTTGCAGCATCATTTGCTTCTCTTCCTTGTGCCAAGTCTCTTATCACTCTATTTTTACATGTAAACCATCTAAAATATCGATCTGGATCTAGATGTACGGTTTGTGATAAAGCAGCTGCATCTTGTTTTTCATAACCCCATCCCATATTTGATAACTTTTTATCCATGCAATCCCAAGCATCATTTTTGTATGTTAATAAATTAAATTTTTCATTACCTTGAACAAATTCATCCCCTTGCTTCGATACTACTTGATCTTGTTTTACAAAAGAGGTTGTTTCTTGTTTTAAGGTTTCCATCATTTGACCCACTGTTGCACCATCTGATGGCGCCGAACCATCTTTAACATTTGCTAAACAATTATTAAAACAATCTATAACCCCTACATCACGTATGATGCAATGATCTTTAATATATTTTAGATTTACAGCATCGTTTTCAGTTTTTGGATAGCCTATATCATTAATAACAAATTTATAAAAAGAAAATCCATCTTTTGTCTTTTCAGGTATCAAAGAATGTAAATAGCGTCTATTTACGCTGTCTTTTGCATCTTTAGGGTCATCTACGTTGGATATACGTTTATTGTTGGCACTATACGTTTT